>OY292494.1:15050720-15375986 GCA_958496325.1 Nomophila noctuella
GAAGTTCGCGAACTCAACAACAAATACTCTGATTCATCGGCTAGTGTGGTCCGGCACAATGCCTGATTTATAGCTTTAAGTAGTGCCTGGGAGTGCCTTATTTGCTCACTAGTAATACGAGTTGGACAGTCATGAGCACCAACATACAAATATAAACTTTACTCCTATGACATAAGAGTCTATGTGTATGACGATGAGTATACATGTCGGTGCTCATGAATATTCCTTATATCTAATGCTGTTTATGGTTATGCTCTTTAAGATTAGAAACACACTAAGTGGAAAAAACGCGACTGAAGTTCGGCTTAACTACGACTGCAATGTATTTTAAACGGAAGATGACAGACTATGCCGAAATTATGTTACGTAATGTTAGCCTAGTGTGTTCCTAAAGTAATGGATACTCGTATTTCTTGACAAGCAATTTGATACACTGGTTAATAAGTTATATTGGCATTTGGTAACGGGACTAAACACGATATTCAATTATGTAGTGCAAATATCAATATAGTAATGCAGCGCGAAAGTCTAAAATCTTACATGGTTAATTAGTTCACCGGAATAGTCCTACATAGTACACGTATAAACGAAAAGTCCTCTTTATCAATCTATGTACAAAACATTTGATTTGTAATCCACAGACAAACAGTCAGGAAAGCACCAGTGGTGGTTGACCTACAATTCTCAACAGGGCAGTTAGGCCGCCGCGGCGACCCATCCAGCGATTTATCGCCGTCAGGGGCGCTTTTACCAGCTGCCATAGATTTAACGCCAGTCAGTTTGATCACTTTCAAACATTGCTGGCCGATTGATATTTATTATGATGTTTGATTTAACTGTATGTATAATAAAGTATTCAGAACAATTTAGACAACTTTAACAATTCACTATATTTTTAAAAAAGTGTATAACAATAATTCAGATACTGGTTTCGTTTTTTGTTGTTCTTTTACGACGAAAAGAAATCTCTTGTACGAATATTATGTTTAAACCAGAGATTTCTGCTGTTCTAAAAATACGGAGATTTTATAACAGAAATCAGGAATGTATTAGCATATCCTCTGTGGAATATTCTGTTTGTATGTATTATCAAGACATATATTTGCTTGTATATTATTTTAGCTATGATACATAACGCGTCTTGCCGCGGGCTTGCGGCCCCCTGGGCGTCGTAGCCGTCGTAGGCTTTTACGTAGCACCGAGCTACGAACCGTAGCACCGTAGACTCGTAGACGTGACATTTTGTAAAAACGTTTTTTATTGGTATAATCGGAAACTCAAAACAGACATCAAGTAAGCTGTAGCAATGATTTATAATTTACTAAATTGACTCTACTAAAAACTAAACAGATCTCGGGGTCGGTAGTCTTGCCCGGGTTTGTGATCACCAATCCGCATTTGGCAAGCATGATAATTGAGCCAAAACACATCTTTCATAAAAATTCAGCTTCTAGCATCCATTGATGCTAGCGAATGGAAAGGCTAAAATAAGATGTTTCAAGCCAGCGGGTCTCAATTTTGCGCTAAGAAGAGTCGATTTCAATATTCATTATTATGCTTTCTTCGTCAACGAAGTGGTCGCTATGGCTGAAATCTGTCAGAAGATTATATGTATACATATACATACTAGCGACACACTAAGTAACACTATAGCCTATAAAGCCTTCCTTTATAAATGAACTATCCAACAAACAAAGTTTTTTCAATTCGAACCAGTAGTTCCTGAGATAAGCGCGTTCAAAGAAACAGACGAAAAAAAATATGTTAGTATAGATATACTGTATATTCACGGAGTGGGTACAGCGCCAACATGGTCTCCTTACTTATAGGATGACCCAGATGCTCTCGGACCACGGCTGCTTTGGGTGTTACCTCCACATGATCGGTCGGGAGTTGACGGCAGAGTGTCATCATTGCTCGGGTTGCGACTATGACACCGCGCAGCATACCCTCACTTCATGCCCGGCCTGGGCGAGGGAGCGTGGTGCCATGGTCGCAATTGTTGGGGATGACCTGACGCTGGAGGAGATCGTGCGGAGGATGGTAACCTGCGCGGAAGCCTGGCAGGCGGTGAGCACCTTCTGTGAGGCCGTCATCTCACAGAAGGAAGAAGCGGAGCGGGTGCGAGAGGCGTCAATAGACGCCCCGATGATTCGCCGCCGGCGCTATGGGCGACGGAGGAGAGACTTCCTCCTCCACATGCCACTTCCAGGGCCCCAGGCGTCAGACACGGGGGTATCTGACGACCGCTAAAGGGGCCGCGACGGCGTTGCGCGTGTCCACGCGCGCTGTTTTGCAGTTCCCGCGGGGGGGTCCAGTCCCGGCCTCCCCCCCGTCGCCAACCGATTGGAGCTTGCCACAATGAGCTAGCTGAGTCAGGGAACCGCGGAGAATGCTTATGGCCTTAGGCCTTTAGCCAGCCCGCCAGTTTCCCCGGCTCCCAAGGCAATGGAGGGACACCGTCAGGTTTTTAGCAGGTAGTTGGGTCTCCTTTCTAGACCTGGAGTCCTGCATAACCCGCCGACCACCCCCGTGGTTAACGGGTATGCGTCAAAGCATTTTCCTGACGATAAAAAAAAAAAAGATATACTGTATATGTTATATGCTTTCTTAATAAAATGCCTCATCTGTTACTTCGTATCTCTCGCCTGGCCGCAGCTGACGGAGACGCGGCAATATCGGTGATGGAGCTCTGCCGGGACGCGGCTCCGGCCGAGACTCGCACGCAACACTCCTACACGTATAGCGTATGCTATCATGTAGATCAAGCGCCGTATTACATATGTTGGTATGAATAATGGCGTCGGTAACAAGGATAGTCTAAAGTACGCAGGACGGAAGGCAATATTAACATATAATATACGATCGAACAAAATTGTAGCTATGCCTGGGCATCTTTGGGATGGACATGCTGTATACAAGGTGAAATTTTGTAATGCCACCTTAAAACAATTTGTTGGGAGCAAATTCATACGACGGACCCTAGGTCATCAATTACCTCTGTGAAGTAAAAAAAAAATAAAAATAATTAATAGATAATAGACCACATCTACACTTTTTGTTCAGATGCAAAGAAATTAAAATAAAAACACAGATGGAACAAACAAACTGTCTGTTCCATGACATGACTTGACATGTCTGTTCTGTGATGTGTTTTTGATAATACACATTACACAATTGTAAATCTTACACCAATCACAAGAACTTATGTATTTTGCAATACTCGTGTTAAAATACCTCGTCAATCTCCTTGTCACGTACATCAAGCGACCCCAAGGATAAAAGTGTAGTCAATAAATAAGTCGGTACTAGATCGCGGGCGATATCGGAAAAGTTTTATTGCTCCGAATGCGGATAATAACTTAAGTTGTAAATACGAAGATGCGTTCGCGAGCTCGACGTACGGTTATGTAGGTCAGATGTTCGGGATATTTGCATTTGAAATATTTTTGTTGACGTTGGAATAATAGTAAGAAGTTATTCAGATGTGATACTGTTAGTATAGCGTTTTCTACTGGACATATTTAATTATAATCGTTAGCATAACATTACCATTTCGGTATATCTCCTGATATACTTAGGCAATTAGTTCTAATAAATTTAAGGTTTTAGAAAAAATTTAAGAGTCATACATAAATAGAAATCCAAACACACATCTTTATTAAAAATCACCACCAAAAGCGCCTTCAAGCTAATCAATAAATAAATGAAAACCTATCCCTTTAAAGCTGTGGATTAAAAAGGGGCTTCCAGACATCCTTCAATCGTGAATCAATAAATGCTGAACAATCTTCCGCGTCGCTTTATAAGCCCAACCCCTTACACAATAATGATTTTTCCGGCGCATCCCCGAGCAAATCCGGGAGGCGTCGAACTTTGCGCGTACTCTTGATGTATGGAGTAATTTGGACGCACTTCCCTCGCACACCTGACTCACTGAAGCGCCATAATATAAGAGATATATCCTTAGAGTGCTCCTTTTGCTGTGAAGGTATATTCATGAAGTATGTGATTAATAACAACATGTTGTAGTCAGTTGTAGACGTAGTTAGGACGACTAAAACGTCCGGTCAACCACTCAGAATATAATTATATATGAACCACTAGATATGGCTACTTTAAAAGCTTGGACCACGAAATACGGTGTTATTCTTTCAGAAGATTTCAGACTTCAGACAACAGAGGTTTCAATTAAAATGGCAAACACAACCAAGCCCAAACAAAGACACAGAACTTTTTCCGCTCATTTTAATACTTAACTGGTCTATATGTACTAGCAATAAAGCCTCAGTTAGGCCTCATTGCTATATATAAGTGACATTTTTAAAAAGAGTGCTGATTTCCATTAATTCAATGGAATCTCAGTAAGCCCGCAACCTTTAAACAATGTTACCTGAACTCGCGGCCAGATTAATGGACGGCGCGAATTCCCGACGAAATAAACACTTAAGTGCGTGTTCCGTCACTCTTCCCTTTACGCGCGTCCTGAGACAACGGATGGAGGTGCTGCTTTACATGAGGAACAGAAATTGACGACATTTATCAGATTGTTTGTAGAGAAGACCAGATTTAATGCTAATGTAGTATGAGTGTAACAGACATCGACATCATTTATTAGGACGTGTGTATAGTAGATTAGAGATATATTTGAAGAAGAACAAAAAAGAAAGACGAATCGGTTTTATTTGGAACACACTGCAGAAATCATTGGTGCTTTTCAAATTCATATTCCAAAAACAAGACCTGACTGTTTCCGTGTGCCAGCTACAAGTAATTCATTCTTTGAATTCACGGACGTTTTTGGAGACGGAGTAAACACCGTTTTGCAAAAGAATCTGGATGGCGCTATAGGAAAATATTCAAAAGATGGTAAAAGATAAAACTTTATACGCCATCACTCACAACTTCTCTACACAAAAATGCCGAGTTGAAAAAGTACTTTAATTAAAAGACTCAAATTCTGTTATCCATTGGCGAGCGAGGCAAAGCGCGCAATAAGACGTTGGCAAATATAAGGACGCTCCATCGAGAGCAAATATTATGTAAATCGTCCCTCGCGGAGCCGTTAGCCGACTTCAAAAAAGGAGACTCGCTTGGGGCGATCTCGCCCGTTCCTTGTTTGTCGATTTTTATGAACGGAGATTTTTTGAAGGTCGTTTTGTTTCGCGACTGATCCTTTGATAGTCGTATGTTTGACAATATCTATAGCGAGATAAAACGCGCTGAATTATTTGCTTGTTTAGATGCGCGTTTAATCTTACACATTCTTTTTAACATTTTTCCCCGTAACGATTTTTATGGAAATACATGATTCCAGTACGTATTTTAGTAAAAATATTTCAGACTTTTAATAATTAACCAAAGGGGTGTTCTTTATTCAAATAAAAATATATATGTATATATTGTTCTTGTTGTATGATAAATATCTCACTTATTCAGATTTAGCAAATTATCTTATCTTTTCGAAAATATTGCTTTTTGTACTGAACCCTTGTTTAATAACCCGTCTCGAACGGTACCATTTTTTAATTACTCCGCTCTAAGAAAGTCCAAATTATTGTTACGAACACTTCAAACAGAAAGGTTTCTTCGGGCCTTCACTAATTACGCGTTACGCAAGTTTTTCTTCTTTTTACACTTTCTTTTTTATTTCGTTAGCGATGAACGATGCCGCTTTCGACCACTGCGAATTGAGTTTTGGAATAAAGCATTTAGCGGTATAAGCGTGGTTTTAAGATGAACTGAAGACATACAAAATGAAATAATCAATCATCTTATAATAGTGATAAAAAGAATAGCCTATAAATGTTACACTACAAGGCAACGTTTGAAACCTCTATCATTTGAAATCATGTTTTCGTTTCAAAATGGGTTTTAACTTGCTTGCCAAATGCGGATTGGTCATCCATCACAAACCCGTGTTGAGTTCGGAAAAACTGACACAAATTTTGCCCGACCTGGGAATTGAACCCATGATCTCGGGACCACGGCCTGGTACTGAACCCACTAGACTGTCGAGGCGTTGATGATAAATATCGGAAAACAATATATTTTCAAAAGACCCATCACCATTAATAACTCGTGTGCCTTGACTCCATGTGTGACAAATGCCTAAAGTCGCCGTTACTCACTTAAACTGTCAGATGTATGTAATGTATGCTTGTCTACCCTACCTCATAAAGAAATTAATATCTGTACCCTCAGCACCCGTTAAATTGTGATAAATTAGTCAATCATCAAACTTCGCCGACGTGACAACGCACAACTCGAGAATTTCATTTTAACGTGCGCAAAACGAGTTTGAATAATTTTACCGCGTTGTCATTCGCGTAATAAATGTAGGAGGGGAAGGTAAGGGCCTTACCTTAAACATATGAACTTGAACTTAGGCTTGCGTGCGACGTCACCCTCGCAATAAGGCGCGATGTAGGAGTAACAGCCCTCGGAAGGTATGGAGGGACGAATCCTCTACGGAAATCAGTTGATGACGAATCATGGTGGGGTATTGTGTTGTTCGACCCGCAATATCTTACAATTTATAACGGTTTATTAATGGTATGTCCGATTGAGATTGTACCTCATCATGTAGAGATTTTGTAAATGGAGATGACCTCAAAATATGGTCAGATGTTGATTTGCAACCAATCTTTCTATACTTATCTATACTAATATAATAAAGCTGAAGAGTTTATTTGTTTGTTTGTTTGAACGCGCAATTCTCAGGAACTACTGATTCGAACTGAAAAAATATTTTTGCTTTATAGTCCGTTTACTGACTTTAAGTCACTTGAAGGCTTTAAGCTATAGTATAACACAATAAGCGCAGAAACCCGGAGGGAGCCACGGGCGTCCGCTAGTTTTTAATAAAAATCAACAGAGCTATGTTGCAGGTCGCATGTTACATCATCCTGCAGTACAAAGTTACACAATACTCGTACACGTACTTCATAGTCAGACGAATCGCTGGAGCCAGCAATTCCTTACTGTAATGTTACGACCGCGATAAGACTTGTCATAATTTGTGGCTCATAGCTGTATGAACCGAACACGTCTAGCTAAATAAAATGTGATATTGTGTAAGTATGTTTTAACGTGGCTGCCATGGGTTTTACTGCGCCGTTACGCAGATAACCGCGAGTGAACAGAGTAGACGAATTATGCAACTTGGTCGGAGCGAATCTGACGCGACGCAAATCGCAGCTGAAATACGATGGTGTCCTGGGCCGTACGAAACGCATCACTGAAAATGTCATTCAGTAAAACTATATTATTTTATTACTATACTATACAGTCAGCTTTGCCACCTCCTACATCCTCGCAGTATGAGTACACCTATGATCGTTGCGGAAAGATATTCGGTTATTAATTGGGCTCCAGAGCCATAACCGGAGATGCCAACTCCAATAAACCTACTCGCGCTGCAAGAATCATCTGTAATAGATGATCTGGCCAATATGTATATCTTAGTAACTGAATTGCGTATTTTTCGATCAAATGATGAAGAGTTCACTCATTGGTCTATTTGAAATTTCTGATTGCTCACTTGAGATGTACTCGTATTAAACTGGTTGACCAAACTAGTAGCTTGTCTCGGAAAGCCGTTGGATTTATTTTAAGGATACAGACTATGCAATGGTCCTCACATTTACTAAATTGTGAATATACGCAAGAAATTTGAAAGTAATGGTAGATAAAACCCCCAGCCGACGTAATTTAGGTATACTCCATTGAAGTCATTAAAATCTTTTCCAATAAAAATTATAGAAGGCATTAGACCGTGCGTAAAGGTCAGAAACTAAGTGAGTAAATATTCCCTCATAGGCTGCAGCCGATTAGGACCGCGCATCCGGCAGGGGTGTCGCACCCGCACGTGCGCAATTCGGAGGGCGCGTAATGAAGTGGGGTTGCGCGCCCCTGCCTCCGGCGACTACGCGCGCACTACAAGCTATAAAATGGTTAAATGAGTCAATTCGCGCATGGAATTTGGTGACGATTTGGATGTCACGTTTTGATTGTAATCAAGTTATATAAGTCGTTTGAACAAAGGTGACAGTTTTTTTTGGGCCCACCAACAATCGGTAACGTTTAAGAGAAAGAGAAGTATGTAAAAAATGTATATGTTTTTTTATGAATTTTGCAATTGAATTGAATTTCAAACGAAACCGGAGTCAGTAATCCAAAATAAAAAACCCTTATTTTGATTATATCCGTGAACTATCTGTCCAAAGATTAGTAAACAATGGCTGACATACAGATAACTAAAGTAAAAAGGTTTTAATCAAAATGATTAAAATACAACACTTGAAATCGAACATAAAGGAGACGCAAATTACTTTTGGAACGGTTTTCATGCCTATTTTTATCTAAGGCGGTGATTGGAAGTGACTTTCAATCATTTAATTAATGAAATAAAATAATTCGAATAAACAATACAAAAAAATCCGTATAACGGAACGCAAGTGCTAGTCTATTGCCGGATTTTGATTTTATTTAAAAACTGAATACAAATGTCAGAAACCTCCCGTCTGTTAACTGTCATTAGTTACTATATAATAATTATAAAAAAGCTGTAGTTCGTTTGTTTGTTTGAACACGCTACTATAAGGAACAGCTGGTTCGAATTGAAAAAATATTTTTGGCGTGGATTATCCATTAGTCGAGGCGGGCTTAAACTAAATAATGTAAAGCTATAGTTTAAGACTATGCGTGCGTAAACCTTATTCCACGCGGACAGAGTCACAGGCGGCCACTAGTCATAATAAATTGCTTTTACTTCAGATACATAGGAAAAACATAATGGAAAATCGCCCTTATGTGTAAGTATTTACGGTTCAGGCGTTGAAAGTCAGGAAAGCAAAATGACAGATTACTTTATGAGGTTTATATATTTTTTCACATCTTATTTCTAACGATTCCGGTTAAAATATGAAAAAGTAATGTTACCACTATAATCTAGAGATTATAAGGAATAAATTGATATCCATTTCGTAAATAAACGCTAAAATTTTAAGTGGGCCTAACTCTCCATACAAAAACGATTGACTCCTTTAAGAAATGACGTTGCGTTTAGTAAAGTTATCGATTGCAAAATACCGGTTGTATATCTTTCAAAAGGATCCCATCATTGAATTACAGGAACTTAAAAGTTCGGGTCGACCATAAGCCGCCCACCTGGCGGCTGGCAGCGACCCGTCCTGATGCGAGCAAAAGGGGGAACTGGAGGGGTTTAGTGGGTAGTGGGCGCTTATTTTGTGCGCCCAAGCCCCACACACGGTCGCGGGCTTAGCTAGCCCGCGGCGACATGGTGCGTAAATGCATTCCCCTCCACAAAAAAAAAGGAACTTAAAAGCTATATAACATAAAACCCAACGCTGAAATTTAAACATTACGACAAAACGAGTTCATCAACAAAACATTAGAGCATAAGCTAAATTAGCTAAATTATTTAGTAGCTTACCTTATTCTTATCCTGCAGCAGCCACTGGACCACCGGCTCAAAGCATCTGCAACAAAAGTGCAATTTATGATAACGTTTCGCATTAATCGCGAAAAAAGGCGTCGCGTGACTCGACGCGACTCGGGAATCGAACCCGCGCGTCCCGGGGGTCGGAACAAGTAATTACTCATTAGGTGGTCGGACGCCTCCTGCTAAGTATTAATTAATTACGTGGGAAGTGATTAAATTCGTTTTTCGCTTTCACTAATGACGTCACATACACGTGCAAGTTGACATCATATGCAGAGAATTATGATCGGAGTGTGACGGAGATAACATAACATTGGGGGATTATTAAAGATTTAATTTTAATCCCAACAACGTCGTTATTCTTAATGAGATAGTGTCAAAATGTCACTGTGCACTGACAAATTGTTAGTTTTTGGATTTCGAATAGTAATTTTATTTTTGGGTATCATTTTGTTCATTAGTGAAATTCATTTTAAGATAAAGAGTTCTAGTTACTACACATAACCCTGAATGTAACTTAGCATATATCTGACAGTTTTCCGTTACGGCTACCATGTAAAATGAATTTATTGTCTTGGCTTATCAGCCTCAACGCAAACAACAAATCGTCGCACAAATAAAATAGACAAACTAGCGAGTAATCATTGGGGCAAACAAACGAAGCGAGAATAACACCGTTTGATTACCAATCGTGCTCCGGCTATCACCGCGGTCTCGGGAAGACAAACAGGCGACATTTTAATAATATCAAGCGCTATGTTGGAATCGAGAGAGAATGATGTCAACTGTTGCACACGAAAATTAAAATGTGCTCGTAACTTAGAACTTACATGTCCATCAGTGTGTGAAAAGGTAAAGGTTCAATTTGATTATTTTATTATATGGCAGAGGCTACAAACGAGCTTGCGGGTCACCTGATGGTAAGCAATCACCGCCGCACATGGACATCTCTGACATATCGTCAATGCGTTACCAGCCTTTAAGACCTCATACTCTCCCCATACATCTGAGCTCTGGCGATCTTACTCACCAGTAGGAACACTAGTTACTTATTTTTCTTTCAGGTGGAGGTATTTCCGCAGACGAGCTGCCCATCCGAGTGAGACTCAACCCCACTAAAAAACCGATAAAAAAGTAAGATGCACACATACATTATTCGATAAAGTCGAGTAATGCCATATTCGGCAACTTTCTCTACGACAATCAGCAGGATCGGGGCCGGTTGTAAAACGATTGGCGCTTGTTTACAGCGCGCCGTCACGTAACTTGCAGCGAGGTGACGACCGCTGCCAACTTAACGACCCCCACTTGATGGTATTGCCAACTGAAGATTTGCGGGAGAAACTTTATAATTTGGTGACATCATTCTAGTTCGTTTGTGGAGGGTGTAAAAAGTAATGAAGTGGAAAGGCAAAGTTGCTTGCGTAGTTATTTTCGAGCAATCAAACCGAACATAGTTGGTATAGTCCAGATTCAAGGGTCAAGCAAAAGGCACTGGTTTTATTGGTTAACAGAAACAGAGACTCAATGTAAGATGCTTGGGCAAAGCCAAAGAAAAACTGCAATTATTTGAACACAATCTGTGAATGGTTAATTTGAAAATATAACATAACATCATAAATAAAAATCAAGTAGCTTAAGCAATTGTGTTATCTGCACGGAACCAACTAAGTTCCCATTCCATTAAAATACGCCCAAAATAATTACGATCAAAATCAGGACACAGAACAAGCAGAACTGTTTAACATTTTTTCTTATAAACCGTCCAGCTTTATGGACCAATTGCAATATCAATAAAAAAGCATTCTTGCCTCAAAATTGCTTAGAAAATATAATTCTAAACAATAACCTCCTTGTCTCCTGAACCCCGATGATCCCATAATCCGAGTTATTCAGTTAACGCGCGTACTCAGATGACCGCCGCATACTAAGCGGCTAATCGCTGCACTATCATATCACAGCAACCGATCCGCCGCGAGTATTGGAACAATGTTATGTTTTGAAGGAGAATGGAAAATGTATGTAGTAGGAGACGAATGGTATCTAATTCTCAATTCTTGTAGTTTATCTGATAACAGATTTTTCTATCTGAATCACATTTCGTGACAACCCGCTGAGTTGAGTTTTAGGCCAAGGGATCGTGGATCCTGGTCTGGGTGTGTACTTCATTATATTTGTATAATAAATAATAAAGTATTTAAGTACGTCGTACGTCGTACTAGCATCCATTTTACAAGCTTCGAGCTTATTTTGGGGTTAGGCAATTGGTGTACTTGTCCAAGGAATTTTCTTATACACCACTGCATACATACAACCATAACAAATTTGACTATCCTGTATCTATAAACATGCAGTAGTGACTATTTACTATATAAAAATCAAAGGCTATTTACTATCTTCGAAACGCAACGCAAGAGAAACGCGAGACAATGCATAAACAACAACCTATTCAAGTGAGGTTCTGAAAAATACAATTAAGTACCAAACAAAAGAAAGAGGCGGAATAGAATTAATTATATTTTTGTCATAAAAAAACATGCGTCCGGACAGAGACAAGAAGTCTGTCTCGCAAGCATAGCCGCGTAGCCGCATAGCCGCGTAGGCGCGTAGCCGCGTGGCCGCCCCGGGCAGCCATTGTGCCTAATTGAACAAATAATGCGGTAATGAGCGGCACAATAAGCCGTTAGCTGAAACTGACCTGAGAGCTACATAGTTCTTCTTTTTGCGTCTTGCGGGCGGGGCGCAAGAGCTAGCGGGTTGGAATGGATAATTTTAATTTATTTTATGTAAAAGGGTGGCATACTGACAAGAGGGCCACCTGATGGTAAGTGATAACTGCTGCCCATGGACATTCACACCCGCACAAGGGACGAAGATGTCTTGCCCGCCTTCAAGATCCCATACCCTTCCTAACCGAGCTCTGGTGTCATGTGTGTCTATGGGTGACGTAAATCACTCTGAAATTAGGACTTTGGTGTTCTTGATGTTAATAATTAAATTATCTTTCTGTATAGAGCAGTACCTAGTGGTCAGCTGTACCGTTCTATTTATCAAGATCTTTAGAATTTCACTTAGGAGTAAAACATTTTGGATAAGTATATTTTCTCCTCGCCTTCCGGGTAACGCCTTGATATTCTAGTGGTTTAAGTACCGAGCCCTGGTCTCGAGATCCAGGTATAAGCACGTAACGGAAAATAACGTAAAGGATAATAATCACTTATTTTTGGCTGTGCTGTATGTTACAACAACTTTCAACAAATAGCCAAAAATAATTATAATCCAAAACGCTTATAGTCGCTACCTACACTAGGGCGGGTCTATTTTTTTGGCAACGCGTAAAGAGGGTGCGCAGAAATTTAAGCGACCGCGACATTAAATTGAGGAATTTTAGTGCGTTTTTTGAAGAGAAGTTAGTCGCGATAATAATGAGTTCGTTAGGACGCTCCGTGTAATAGTTATTAAAGAGTTTAAGTGTTTGTTAAATTACTTTTCACAACAGTTTTTTCAAAATAATTTGTGGAAAATACGATGGTTAGTTTGTAAACGAGGTAACAACCAGCCTTTGAGAAGCGTAATGTTAATCTACACTTCTACACTAATATTATAAAGAGGAAAGATTTATATTTTTGTATGTCACGAATAAACTCAAACACTGCTAGACCGATTTGAACAATTCTTTCACTGTTGGCTAGCTACATTATCCCCGGTGAGCATGAGGTACTTTTGACCCCGGAAACGTGGGAGGAAGGAGGGGATACTTTGAAAAAAGAAATTACGTGCAGGTGAAATGTCTGGTATTTTTGATGGTATTAGACAGCTGTATTGTTAAGATAGTTGTTGCTACAAATTGACTCTACTGGTAAGTAGTAAGTAGCTGCCAATAAATAAACAGAGTATCATGAATCAACTGTATTCAAATTCCGACTAGTTAAGAACAAAGCAGTACTAGAATTCTGCCGTTTTACAAACGTACGTGTGTTTTAATCAGCATAAGTTTTCCTAGCTGGTAATCAGCGCACTCCAGACGCGTCAGACTTCGCGGAAGCCCTAATTAGCCCTAATTAATGCCGCCGCAGCACGCGTCACGACACCTTGCACGTAGCGACTGATGCGGGTAAGGGTGACTAGCGAAGATGGATAAAGTTCCGTGTGCATGATTCTTATTAATAGTACCAGATCTCAATTGGGGAAGGTATGGGGTCTTAAAGGCAGGCAACGCATCTGCGACCTTTGTGCGGTTGTTGATGTCAATGGGCAACGGTGACCCTCTTGATTGTTTGCCGCCTCCCTATAACGTAAAAAACCCACTAAGCACTTATATTGTCTTCCATTTTTTAATACTTAATAAAGCTATGCGAATTTAAACGTTAAAACACATCCAGACAATGATCTAGTCATACTTTGTCGTTGACTTATATCTTCAAGAAAAAAACTTTATTTGTAACATTTAAAGCAAATGAGTAAAAGGGTAAACATTCCAGAATTGCCAATGCGTCTACTGTCTTTAAAATCTCCTTCCCTACCCAAGTTAGGTTCTACCGTGTTGCAAATACTTTGAGAAACTGTTTCAAATATATATCCCTTTAATAGCATTCACCATAACATAACTTGCGCAAGGTAACATCTCTTCCAAACATGGAACATATACATAAATGACACTACAGCACTTGACGAGATATGTAATATCGAATCCGTTTTCTACATTAGCAGAGCGATCTCTAAAACGCAGCAAGAACCCTCAATGCGCACGGCGACATGGCTGCACTTATTTAAAACGCGTCTCATATATCAAGTTCGCGGTAATTTCTTGTAAGCCCAATTACACGCGGGCTTATTTGCCTCGCCTTGCCTTGCCTTGCCTTACCTCGCCTCGCTCCGCCTTGCCTCAGCTCGACGGGAGGTGTGAAGTAGATTCGCGACAAAAACCTTTTAAACTTTTTCAAGGGTAAACTTTACACGTGTGTCCTGAGTCTTGTAGGCCTGAGGATTGGAGACTAGATTTTTTAATCACGAATTAATCGGTTTAATGCTAGCTAGATAGAATATTCACGTTTACGTTACACAGCTATGTATTATTTCCCTTAGCAAAAAAGTTGACTAAAGCTGCCTCATAGGTTTAGTAATTAGAGCGATGTGCTCAAAAATCTCGGAGGTCGTTTATTGAAATTCCGTGAGGAACACTTTTACTTTATTTGGTTATCCAAGCTAGGTTAGGAAATTGCTGGCTCGAATCATTATCCGATAAGATATAATTCAGTGCTTAGCGCAAGGCACGCTAAGCCGTTGATCACTTCTACGATTCAAGGGGTCTGGTTTCCCTTGTAAGAGTTACGGAGGTCAGACGACAGCTGCTCCATTGTAAATACCGGATCACAGCCGTAGCTTAGTACCTTGGCTCCGAGGCATTAGCCGAGGATGCCACTGGGTCAGATGCATATATGATGATAACAAAATTTTGTTAAAACAAATGAAAATCTGGTGCAGTATCTGAAAATACAATTTAAAAACAAGATGTACGAGTAACATCTAATTTTCCCCTCCTATCCCTCGGGCTATCCTGTTCGACAGGAGGCGGCGCGTCAAAGCCAGCGGATCGCAATTACGGATCTACAACGACATTAATTAGAGGCTCGTCGTCTAAACTAGCCTACACCCGCGGAAAAATGTTTTAATTAAGAAATTCGCGCCGCTGCCGCTTTGTTCCCGATTGAACCCGCACTTGCGCGGATTTCAGCCACATGGTTCAAACGTCTGTACGTGCGTCGGATGCTTTACTTTGATCTTGGCAGACTGCTGTAAGGTTGCTTACAAGACATTTTAATGGTTTAAGGACGAAAAAAATACATACAGTGAAAATGCTAATAACATATCTAACTTGGGAAAACAACTTTCAGGTCAAGTAAGATGGAAAATGAACTAATGATATTTTTAAAGCACACCTTTAATATGTATGTGGGTACCTAGGTACTGAGCACATGGGAGCAATAATGGGTTCATTGCACTTTTAAAAACAGTTTAAATATGAACATCGTTGCTGCAAGGGGAACTCTTACGCTAGTCTCTTACAGTAGTCAGAGTTATTATACCTTTACCTAAGACGCTTAGTAGTTTGCAGAACGGAATCACGACGAATCATTTTCAGATTTATCCCCTGTTTGAATTGCTAATTGTTAAAAAGTAAGTAGCGTCGTAACGCAATCACGCAATCACATAAATTATTAGTAATCACATCACTCTCTAGAGTTCGCTCCGCTCATGAAACAAATGATTTTAATTTAAATTATCGTGGGATTAAGGTCATTTCAGGTGTTATTGCTGAAAAAAGGAGGGTTTGAACGAGCAGGCTGAATAAAAGATTGGCTGTGTATTTCTGGGATGCCTCATAGAGTACTCGTTAATCATTATGTAAATACATGGTCATTGACGACCAAACGTACGATGATGACGATGTAACATCATCCTGATGACTGATGATGAATAAATAGTTGTAACCCATCCAAAAAATACCAAATTTAAATATTTTTTTTATAGTATGCTAGCTACAAGTCACTGGGACACGAACCACTGATCAGATTTCTTAACAGCTCAGTTACAAACAGCATAAAGAAGGTATTCGAAGGGGATAAAACCCTTGTTTCCACGAGAGCTAGCCCTGTGGCTGATTGGAGGGCTCTAAGCAAATTTGCCGACAGCGCCCGGCCCGGACCGGCAACTAACGAGCGTCACGATACGTAAACAATCCTATTGCAAAGGATTTTCACAAATGTTACGATTAAATGTTTTCCGTGATAGATAAACGACCAGATTACTGTAATGGTCAAGAAGTTGACTAGTAGACCAAGAGGTCGCGGGTTCGATCCCCGCACAAGACAAATATTTGTGTTCATGAACTAGTCTGTTCATCCTGGTCTGGGTGTTATAAGTATCTATCTAAGTATAATAATTTGTAATACCATTGTTGATTCCGATATATGTATGTAACACAAGTGCTTAAGGTACGTATCGCAGAGTAAGGGCAATGTACAAAAATATATGTTGCTGTGAGATTATGAACGTTGTATTAAAACACAGTTTTTAATAACCCAGCCCATGACCCCATGTAAATGCTGATTTTTTTCTGTATTTTGGAACTTGGAAATATCTTTGTGGAACTTAGAACGCTTTTTTACTTTTTTTTATGGCGAGGACAATAGCAATGAGAGGTTAGGCAATAATCTACCCCCATCTCGTGAAAATGTTTGATTAACTGTTAAAATCGCCCAATATATGCATGGACATTTTTGCATCCTCGATAAAATATACGGGATAGTTTTTACCAATAAAATACTTGGTCGTTAGAACCTCCAACGCGGCGGTTACTTTATCTTCCTACTTTATTGCTGCGAACTAAAGCTATGCAAATTTAAACCTTACACGGCTATACACAGATCTGGTTATGCTTCCACGTTGGCTTTTATCAGCGGGATCGTTGTGGTCGCGTCGGCGAGTACAAAGCATGTACATAATGGCTTCGTAAATAAAAATAGAAATAGACTGTGAAAAATTGTCTATCACCCGCAAGAAACAGTTTAACCCCACGGGATCAATGGGAAATTTCAATTCGGTCTTGCATATTTATTTAGTTTACATACTCGTATGTACAAGAAAGTATAAAATCTATACTAATATAATGAAGCTGAAGAGTTTGTTCGTTTGTTGGTTTGAAAGCGCTAATTTCGTTAAGCACTGGTCGGAGTTGAAAAAAAAAATTGTATTGGATAGTCCATTTGACGAGGAAGGCTTTAGGCTATTGTATATATATATATTTATAATAAACCTATATGTCCGGAAACCGAAAACTACACGGACGGAGTCGCGAAAGTAGTAAAAAACAATAAAAGTTGGTGATCACTGACCACTACGGCCCATGCCATATCACTTCCAAGCAAGACCGACACCAAAATCGACGAGATATTAAAACAAAGGTTTTAAGACATCAGCGATCTGTGAAATGAATTTATCTAAAATTGTTTTAGTTCCACTGAGAACATCTCTCTTATTTTGTGAATGTATTGTTTAGGCGTTGTTTAACGGTGAAGATGTACCTATAATTTTATTTGTGTTGTGGCAAGATAAATGCCTTATTTAAAGGAGCATGCAATTTTACTTTTTTCTCTAAGATTTTTCAAAACCGTTATCATCGACTAAGTGCTACCTAACTGAGCATGCATCTCACTTGCAATCGAGCGGGTTCAGTTATCGGCAGGTGCACTCGCATGCACTCTGCACTGTTAATAATCCAGAGTATCACTGTCGCGGGTGTCGGCGCACTCGTGTTTGTCTTTTAAAATCTAAAAGGGCGGCTTTTAGTATTCCCAAAAGCGAACGAGGGGAAATTGCAAACTAATTTCAGAGGTGCTTGTATGTGTGTGTGCGTCGCAGGGTTTTAGGCACACACACACAGATTTTATATTATAATGTACAGTGAAATTTTATTTTATACATATTACTTAACGTTGTATTTTAATCAAAGTTTTTATTTTCTACATAACAGTTATTAAAGAATAAAAAACTTGTTTAACATGTTATTTTTATTTACGAACGAATCAGTACGGCCTATAAGGTTTTTATATGAATTCCAGACTACGTTTACATTTTGATAGACAAAACCCAATTAATTGCTAGTGTAACACTCAGATCCGATGCACACCGACATCGTATTCTTTACATTCGTAGCACCGGCTACGTTTCTTAGCTACGGCACTACACGCTACAGCATCACGTCGTAGTTAGAGCTGAACATCGTCAAAAAACGTTTTATTGGACATTAAAAGCGACTCACATGGTCAAACCGATTTTTAAAAATGATATATTAATCTTATGTATTCGCGTTCTTTTCGTTCAGTTGTATTACTAACATAAAAAAGATTAACTGTAAAATAGGATACTATCACGACTTTAACAATCCCTATGTTTTGTGCGTTACTTGAATTTAACATACTGTGGTTTACCCGGGAACCAAACCCGATACCTAACGACAGGTGCGGTAACCGGAGCGCGGTCGGCGGAGGCGTGAACGATGAAGCGCATCACGGCGCCCGCAGCGTCGGGTTGCACTTTCGCACTAATCGATTATGTATTACGTTACGCGCTTTTATTGCTAACCTTGTTGCAGCGAGTTGCACTCTGCTCTTCATCATCAACATAGCCTGTTACAGGCTAATACAGGACGTGAAAAGAGACAGGGTTAAGTAAACGATACCAAGCCTCCAGAATGTCTTCAATTGGCTACTTGATATACCTACAAGAAGAAGTAAAAACACTTTTTCCGATTCTCCCATCCTGCACCTATGTCTTTAAATTGAACCGGAGCGCTATAAAGCTACATATATTATTTGTATGTATTTTTTTGACGACCCGCTTTGTGTAATGGGCAAGTGCTTGATCTACTTAAAGCAGAGTCAGATCAATGTATGTGATGTTGTGAAATATTTATTTATATTCAGAGCAACCACAACACATACAACCAACGACGATAAAATAATGACTAGAATACACAATTTCATGGCTAACACATACAGGACAAACTTCTCCTGCAAGTATCTTAAATTAGATCTACAAAGTGCAAATTTTAATTACATCCCCTCCTTGTGTTTAGATTCATAAAAAACAAAAGAATGTCGTCTTCCAAGCGAGTCAACCCGCGAGTCAACCCGCGGAAGGCGCAAAAAGACCGCGCGGTTTAATATTAAAATTATAATAAGTAAAAGGGTGCAGGCGGGGACGGATCGATCCCTAGGGAATCCCTACGGAGTTGCCACCTGCGTAGGGTTGACTCGAATCTAAAGAGGAGCAACCCAATACTACTATTTAAATAATTAGTATGTTACATTTAACGCTAGGGCTGACATACAATTCAAAGATTAGCGTGATTACTTTTTAGCTGCCACGGATTAGTTAAAAAAAGTAAGGACTCCGTGTCACCTACACAACTTTTTTTTAGGCTGTTTATCTACTCTGGCTTTTATGCCTCCCGTTTAAGCGAAAAAAACTTCGTCATCATTATCATCATCAGCCTATCGCAGTCCACGAAAAAAAACGGATATTTTTATCCAAATTATTTGTTATGAAAAAAAACTGACGTAAGCTAACCTTATTAACGCGTTGCTTATCCATTAGCCATATTTATCGTAAATGCCGTATCTTGAACCGTACACGGTTTACCGTACCGTAAATTTTAATTGCTATCGCTTTCAACGAGAGGCAGCCCTAGAGAAAATTCCCCGAAGTGTCTGCTTCACGCCTCCTGCAATGCACCTCTGTAGACGCAGGGGCTGCGCGGATACACCTAACTATTCTTATACGACACGTACAGGCAGGACAATTTAAGTAAAACAAAGTCGTGCCAACTTGTACTTGGCAATCGAAAAAGTTTCATCATCAATCGCACGCAAAATATGAATGATAGTTACAACCCTTGCTCCTATAGAATGTTATTCTAATAGCCTTACGTCTTATTTATTTAAAGAGGTTTTGATTGGAGTAGTAAGAATGAAAACTTTGTTAAATCTATGAGAGGTGATAGCGAATTTGCACCTGTATACTTTTGTACATGTACGTACACTATAAGTTGTTTTATCGCCGATGCGTTGCCAGCATTTAAGGCCCCATACCCTTCCCAACTGAGCCCTGGCGACCTTACTCAACATCGGAAACATAGCACAACAGTTACGAAGTGCCTTTTTACTGTGGTCTTCTGTAAGGTGAAGGTACTAACAGAGACGAAGAGAGAGAAGTTCCACTTCGGTCTACCGCACTTAAAATAAAAGAAGAAGACATTCAGAACATCCCAATCATTATCATCATCATCAGCCTATTGCAGTCCACTGCTGCACATAGGCCTCCCCTAGGGCTTAACATCCCAATAGAATTAATAAATTAATTACCCATCAAACCATCAACAAACAAACCAATACGTATCCGATCAAACATAATAGCTACTAATATAATACCACCCATTTAACATGTCATATCAGTGGGGGCTACACAATGAGTTTATGACGTCATAAACTACTAACCACCAACACGAGTCGATAATGAAATCGCGCCGCACGGCAATAAAACTATAACACTACAATAGGCTTACCACCCCCGGCAAGGAAGGGTTAAAAAAAGTAATCTAATTATCGTGGACAAATTGTACCCATAAAGATATGAGTGTTAACTTTACGAAGGTATGTGTAATTTATAACTCACTTTAAACCTTATCTCTGTGTTTAATGAAATTCAAATAAAATATTAAGCAGGTATGATTTTTTTTTAATTAGAAAAATAATTTAGTTAAGTAGTATTCTTAGTCGAAAAAAAACAATTTTTTTATAATAACTAGCGCAATGCCTGAACTATGCCCCTATTTTTCCAAATTGTATTTTTGTATTGTGGAACTCAACTAGCCATTATCTGAAAATTCACCCGAACATTGTAACTATTTACATTAACTAAAAGGTAAGCCATCAAGCTTACCTTTTATACCTTCTTCAGATGAGAATATTTATAGGGTCTGTAATGTCTTATTCAAAATGTTCTCGAAGTGAAGCCCGTGGCTCGAGGGTCCCTAATACAAATCGCTGCAATCGGAGCCGCTGCAAGCCTCCGCACATGCCGCCGTCGCCATGGCAACCGGGCGGGGTCAACGACCCAACGCACAACTACCTCACAAACAAAACTTTGTATATTTTTGAGGTTAGACACATTTTCTTTCAATAATAATAAACGTAGAAGAACCTGCGGTAATTCAACAGTAGTAATGTTGTACTAACCCAAAATATTTTCATGTAAAACAAAAACAAAATCACTCACCTGCCTGATTGATATGTAAAATCACGTCTTGTTTCAATTTCCAAACACTTTCTAAGCTATTGCAACCTAACCTATTTACGTATTATCAAATCACCGTTAAAAAATATGTAGGTATAACCTAGAACTTAACTACATTCGTATACAAACATTAGGCCACAAATAAGTTTGTTTTGTTTTCACAACCGCTATGAATCCTTCACAGTCACTACAGCACTGGCCACGCGGTCAAACTCGAACATTTAAAAAATCGAACGTCAAAATATTCGGAAAACTATTCTTTTTAAAACTGAAAATGGAACAAAAACGTTCGCGTGCCGGTACATGTCAACGAATGCGGCCGGTCGGTCGGTGTGTACCGCACGTACAAAATGGCCAGTTGTTTTGCGATAATGAAAATCTATTTCTCATCAAATATGAACCTTATTCCAAAGCACTAAACAGTTGTGTTTCAAATTCCCGTCGGCAGTCATAAGTTTGTGGCAGCGTACAGTCGAATTCCATTTTCAAATTCTGCTGCGGAAAACTGGCTTTTCCTCTGTCGATGTAAATGCCAATTTCCTTTTCACGCCCCCTTTACAAAGAAAACTCGCCCCTAACGTTACAAAACAGAACTCAAAATCGATTGTGTTTGGATCACAGACAATGCGCCACGCAATGACGTTTGCACGGAAAGGAAAGGAGATACTCTTTTACGAGGGAGAGAAGGAGACGAAAAAACCAAGGGAAGGGTAATCTAAGGGTGCATGTGCGTCTGAAATGAAACGTCAGGCAAGCTATAAAGAATCGATCTTGAAGAAGCTTGATATCAGGAATATTTTACAGGTATTTTATTACTTCACACTACGTTTGAAACTTTATCTGGTACTTTTAAATATGTTAACCATATTTTAACAAGCCATGAATAGTACTTCAACATAAGCGGACTTTTAAATGTACTTGAGGATTTTTTAGGACTTAGGTGCGTGTTATTAAGATTGGTCGTGCAAAAGATTTTACTGCAAGGTCTACCTTTGTCTACTGAGTCACTCCACTCCAAATGTATCGAAGGTCTACCTTAGTCTACTCTAGTTATATTAAGGTCTGTTGTATCAAGGTTTACTCTAATTGTATCGAATTTTTGGGGATGATCTATGATTTTTGAATAACATGTTATTTGTTTTGCCATGAATCCATTAACAATGAAATAACATTAAACTAACTTCTGGATCGTCCCAGTCCCCGCATGTTGACTTGTTTCCCATTGACCCGCTGCGCCCGGAGCCCTATCAAGACGCGGCGTCCCCGCGGCGTCTCATCCCGTATTCCGTTTGATTCCGCTCGCGACCAAACTATACAACGTTGGTTTTTTTTCTGTTTTGGATAGTTCAGAGCTTGGAGCTAACAGTAACTTGATAAAGCGTGGAAGGAGTAGAATGCTCATAATTTAGAGTTGCAACGAAAATAAATCTTTGTTTGTTTTGTTTGTAAACATTGATCAATCTTACATAAAAATACATTCGATTCTAAAAACAGTCAAATACCATTCGATTAGAATCTAAATCAACATTTTTCATCAAAACTAGCGGACGCCCATTACTCCGTCCACATATGTATAGTGTTATAATTTTATAGCTTAAAGCCTTACTCGACAGATAGACTATGTGTTACATATCCATGCTATGCGACCTATGCCTAACCTGGAAGATGAAGATCATTGGCCTCCAATTCAATTTAAATATAATTAACAATCACTGTTTTACGGGTAAAGGTGTTGCGCAACGCAAGCCTAGTATAAGTAAAGTGCATACGCAGCGATGCCCTCGATTGCACCGACCATACGCGTCGGGCGATTCAGCTGACATCACGATCTGTAACCTCATTTCATCTCTTCATTCCTACATCTTTCACCACTTTCAAATCAGTGTGGTTCCAACATCGAACCCATTCATACATAGGATAGTTAGATTTAGTAAAAATGTAATTATAGTGAATTAAATATAGTCTAGTATATAAAACTATGGTTTTCTTGCACCCTCCGTCTGCAGTCTACATAATTTATGTAACAAAATGTTTTTTTCATCTCACGAACCAGTAGTGCGTGAGATTAGCGCGTTCAAACAAATAAACAAGCAAACTCTTCAGATTGATTGTATTAGTATAGATATTTAACCTATGAGCCAAAAACATGTAGGAATATCATCAAGGCCACAGAAAACAAAACCCATGATGTGGAATTATTTTAAATCTCGCCATCAAACTGCACATCAATTGAATCTTATCCCAAACAAGGGTGCTTGGCCGTACAATCGTACGTATACACTATATACTCTTAAACGTGTGAAGGCTGTGCCAATTGGACCCAGGCCAGACGATCGCGCCAGGAGTAAAATCTGAACATCACAATGTCTTTTTATACCCTAGTTCTTTCTGCGATTACCATTTCATGTAATACATACTAGATTTTTATCAAATTGCTTAGTCTGAAGCGAATAGTGAATGTTATAATCGGTTGTAGATTTTTAACAACGACAGCAAATTCAAATAAGTTCAATGACTGTCTAGCGTTGTAGCTAGGAAGTAAAGGAATAGATTTTTAATTCCGTTTTTGAGTCTGAAAACACTAATAACAGTCTGTAAGTGGTCTTGGGACATCATCCTAGTGCATCGAAAAACCGAGAAGCTGGTAATAGTTTCGCGCGTGATATTCGGTCTAGAATGAGACTCTAGTACGAGAATGGATGAATGAATGGGGAGTGCACCAGGTTTTGCATAGCATCTCCGATGAACTCGTACCTTATTCAAAATAATTATCATACGACTTTTACTCATCCTACTACTATTATAAAGGTGAAAGTTTGTGTGTATGGATGTATGGATGTTTGTTACTCTTTCACGTAAAAACTACTGAATGGTTTTGAATGAAACTTTACCACAATATAAATCGAAATCCACGCGGACGGAGTCGCGGGCGGTCACTAGTTGTTTATATAGCCATCTGATTCTGCAGCTAACCAACAGTAGTGACACATAATACCTACACAAAATATCTACTTTCGTAGTCCAGCAAACAATGTGAGATGCGTGTCTGCCGTCTGAATGAACATAAAAAACGTAAAACATAATAACAAAGCCCCTGTCATCCCTGTCAATCCGACGTGACATCGAACCCGGGACCGCATCGAGTAAGCTTCTGCGTGAGCGGTCACAGCGTCTCCGCGCAGTGTGCAGTCGCCTGGAAATGACTGTATCAACACACGAAAGAGCAGGCGTATGCCTAATCAATAGGCGTGGAACGGATTAAGGAAAAAAAATATCTTCACTCAATAATGTAACTACAATAAAAATAATAAATACCTTGGACTAACACACCAATTGCCGAACTCCAAACTAAGCTCGAAGCTTGTACTATGGAAGCTGGAGAACGGATAAAAAAAAACTGAAATACTGTTATAAACACCCAAGACCCTAGTACGTAAACGAGAGAGGGTCGAGGATGGTGAAGACTCATTTTTTATACACGAAAATTTCAATCGATCACCTCAACAAGAACCGATAGGGGAGCCTCGAAAACAATTGTTCAATACGAGTACGTCCTCGTTCATACGCCATGTTCAGAATCTTGAAATCATGGAGGACAGACTATAGAGAGGGACTTTCAGCTAGGGCCATCGTATTGATAACTTTTATGCACATTACTAAAACAGAGAAGGAAAGGTGTAATCCTATTATGGAAAACTAGATACAAATACCCCTATATTCATCGACTCACATAAATCTTCGCTGTCGCAAAATCAGGAAACATTGTTCCAAAGCAAATTTCTTCTTTACCCTTTGACGTGCCGTCGCCTCGCATCAAACCTGCGATAGTATTGAGCCAGTTTCCGCGCGAGCGACCCGGCTCAAAGAGATGACGTGTGACGTCACCTGCCGCTGCCTCTGTGGACGCACTCAGCAAGAAATTTTGACGAGTCTATCAATATTCGATAGGTTTCTGGCGCGGATGAGCGTGAATTTGTGTCTCGGGTAGGGTCAGGTGCTGGTAATGTAAATAGTTCTTGACAACTGTTTCGGATGATTGTGATTTAAATTTACGAAAGTTTTCTTAAGGTTTCTTTAAAGGTAAGTTTTTCAGATTTTAAAGACCCGATCAATTTAGAAATACATCGACTTAATTTACAATGATTCCGAATCATTGTTCCCCATTGTTTGTCCTCGTGCAATAAAGAATACCTAACAACACCGATCGGCTGCATCCATCTGTCAAGCCCTTCGGGCTTCTCGAATGGTTCCGGCTCAGGAGTAGCACAAGAGTGGCGCGGAGTAGAGCGGAATAGAGTAGAGTAACACAAGGTAGCGCGGAGTAGCGCAGGGAAGCGAGTATCTAATCAACAGCGCGCGCGCTTGTTTCGACAAAGGGCGCGCCTTCAAAGCGATAGCGGGGGCTACTTAACAGACTTTTACACCACATGATAATATCATGGAGAAAGAAAAAACATCTAATCACTTCTGAATTTCAATGAATTGTCGATCTTTAAGAATAAGTGCCCTTGGTAAGCTTCCGAAAAACAAATCATGAAAGACTGATATATCGTGAAGGTATGTATCGTCGCAGATCAAACCGAATTATTCACTCTAATCATGAATAGCAGTAAATATCTATGGTCGAATTCTCAAGACCGAGTAGACTTGGGGAATTGACCATAGAAATTTACAGGGCAATTGGTCCTTCGCGGTAGCCATTCAAACTTGTTTCTTTTAAAATTGCCTTTCTTTTGCTATTCTGCGGTTGACCAGATAATCTAAGCGGATAACTGAAACGATTTCAATAGGTAGGTACTATGATATGCCATCCATCGCAATCTGACTGTGTAAAGTCCTAATTTCGTCACAAGTACCGGCGGAACGTTCAGGCTAATTATCACGTGTCTTGGTGCTCCGCAGGCAGATGTGGCGGCCGAGCGCGGCGGGGCGAAGCACCGCCACAAAGAGATGAGGGGAGCCTCGTCACAGGCTTAGGATAGCGTCCTCAAATGGATAATGAATTAACGAGCTCTTCGGAATAAGCTGCAGTTTCCTGTTTTTCAAAGTAAAGGGCATGGAGAGACATTTATTAGAGTACATACCTCTTTTCGGGCATTTGTGAGACGAAGTCAACATTATAAGACGAACCACAAAAAAAGCAATCCTTCGTCATATCCCAAAGAATGTAGTTAGCAAGTTAAGTTAGTCTGATGTTATTCAGATGTCCTGTGATGTAACGTTAAGTATTTCCAACGAATTCACAGATGCCTAGCTGCATGGATGGATAAATCCCAGCAAACAAACAACACAATACTACGAGCCGACCTTTGAAGTGTTCCTCCCTTGGCGCAATCGACGTTTCCACATTTCCATCACATTTTCGTAAACGGTTCTTCTCCGCGGTGCGTTTCAGAAAAATCTCCATATAACTGCATATTTGAACTGCGATTCCCATCATCAGATACTCTATGCTCAAAGGCCATAGTCAATAGTTACAAGTGGGCAGTCGAAGCGGCGCAATCAAAGGCGGCGCGGCGAGATCAAAGGCGCGGTAATGGCTTTTTAGCGGAGCGCGAGGGGCGAGGGGTGGGGGGCTGGAGGGGGCCTTCAAGTAGTTAGGGCGAATTGTTGCGTACACTCGTTTTTGTTTCGGGCTTGTTTTCTAATGAATGTCACTTGTGCCGGCGCGCCGCGTTGAGATCCGCAGGGCTGAATATGTATGTGATTTTGTACGAGTGTCTAGTCGACGATTAACATCATGCTAATTGAGGGGTTGAGGTTTGGTGCGGAACCATATTATTGTTTTGTGTGGAATTTAAGTCACCTCATGCATTTATTTTTAAAAGTACCTGCCTACCTACATGGTTAGGATTAATTAAACAAACTTTACCGGAAACACAAACCCTGATGTCCAACCGTACATGCATTAAAAGAACTTCTTAAATTACGCAAAGTTTTAGGCTCTAATCATAATACACGAAGGGCAATTAATGGAATATACTAGATCCAAATCTTCGGACCAGCCTACCAAGGTTGGCCATCTTGTGTCATCAATATGCAAAGCAGCGCTCACACACTAACCAACGTCCGACATCCCGTAAAACAATAAAGCCTACCGTCCTTGCCTTGAGATTCAACTAATTCCCTTCGCTATTAAGCCTCGTATCTTGCAATCAGATGGGAGGCAGTCATTAAGGCGGGCTTATCGCGGTGCGGATTGCGCCGTCAACAGAGATAGCGGCTGAAAGGATGTAGGTCGCGCCCGCGGCCCTCCTTCCGACTTGCAAAGCGACACTATTCTGGACATCCAGGATTTGCATTTGCTGAGTGAAATGAAATAAAAAGAAATAATTTATTCAGCAATTTGATTCACTCATTAAATTCTTTTGCACGTCAAAACTCTTTTCGCCCTACCAGCGCCTCGACGTGCATGGCCTTTATAAGTATTTGGGTAGCCATTGTATTTGACTCGCGGATGTGTACTCGCGGTGTAATAATACACGGGAGTGTCTGGAAAAGGGGGTAAGATCGTTGTCCAATGCTTAATGTCGTTTAGTCTTGTCAGACAGACAGTTGACCCACCGAAATAACAAACTACTAGACTCAGGGGTACCGGTCATTGTGCACTCACCTATCTATGTATTACACTATTGTATTGTATCCTGTGTTGTTGGTCAAGTTAAGTAGACAAATCATGGCTAGGAAGACATTAGCAGCTCTTGGTGTTTCAATGGTATGTCAGCTTCATTTGATTAGAGAAAAGATTTTCAAATGGGAAACTCATTAATAAAACTGCAGGCAAAGCAGTTATGAGAATAAACAGTGTCATTACATAGTCAGATAAATGTGCTTCGTAATTTACTTAACTTCGCTGCAACCAGTATTCTGTTTTACACGCCATGTTTCGTTCAAAAGTTTAACTTGCACGTTTAAACAATAGTAACAAACACGAAGTTTATCTTAACTGCGCGTCCCACCAAGCTATAGTGATAAGGGATGCATTTCTACAACAATTTCTCAAAAGATAAGTGGGTAGTTGTTCGTAAAGTTTGGATGAAACTTTGTCAGCATTACTTAATTACACCGTCTAAGTAACATCAAAGTCTAAATCTGGAGTAAATCCTAAGAGTTTTTCAGGCAATATTGTCTTGCGCGGTTTGTAGAACTTCCAAGAAAAACACTTTAGGCTGAGAAAAAGTTAATAGGCAAAGTTTGTTGGATCGGCCCTGGGTGGGCAGGTGGCATAATCGTTGGAAAGTGTTAATGTCACTCGAAGGGACCGTTTCGTGCTGCCCTTTTAGTATTTTACGAGATTTTATTTGACACAGTTCCTTCCAAGTTGGAATAAAGTATCGGCCTATATATTCATGTCCCATTTGACGTCAACAGCCTTTTTAACTGAAGTCCTTGCCTATTGCGGATTGGACAAATCACAAGTCTTTACTCGGTAAATGAAGCCTGAGGTCGGTCAAACCAATGAAAGCAAATATTTTAAAAAGCTACTACTACTACTCGTATACTTTTCTAGTGATACAACATGTATTATCATTACTTTTCAAAGAGTTCGTAGACTTGTTAATTTATTTATGTTTACTTTATAGCACGACAAAAATATTGTACAAATGTCGGACTTAATGACGCATGGCATTCTCTACCAGTCAAGTCTGTATTTTGTAGAAGCGTATGCGTTTGCGTTTTGCGTCAACTGTTGTTTGTTGTATGGCGTGTTAAAGCTAATACTCTAACCTCATGAAATGATCGTACAAATCCATTCTTTCCCCTTTAAAACTGCCTACATATAAAGAAGCATATCCAAGCCAGTCAGAATAGCGATTCGTCTGCTGCTAATCTCTGTCCGCAAACAGCGGTGTTTATTTGCACAGTGCGACTCGTCTCATGTGTTTAGCAATTTGTCTTACAAGGTCTGCCCGGAGACGCCTTTTGACGACGCGGCGACGGCGCACAGATAATCTTGGAGCAAGTGTGATGATCCCGATGCCAGGACGTGAGTTTATCGAAGTATTTTAGATAGAAATAGTGAACGAATAAAATTAAAAACTTCACTGTATTGAAGCTTATGAAAAAATTAAAAAAAATATATCACATAGGTTATTTTTTGCCTTAAGTGATTGTGATCGCCCATTAAGTACATTTACTTAAATACTTCAGCTTATAGTCTCGCTTGACAGTTTCGGATAGAAATAAAAATTAACTGATACAATTTAGTTATTACACACAACTCGAGTCCTAGTGAAGACTTTCGTTTTACGCCTACTATGATATTCGCTTAACTCATTAAAAATTACCAAATGTATGCGAGCAACAAAACACACTTTACAAAATTTACTTTCCGTAGACCCGAGCTACACAACAAGAGCCTAACTCTTTAGTTTAAGAGACTTTCCGAAGATGGATAAGCCTTTGAAAGGGTTTTTGAAAGAATTCCTAAGGTAATACTGAATAAGTGCAAGTTAGTTAGTGTTGACGAGTTACTCTCTTATTATTTTAAAAAATATTAATAAAAAATATAACGCCTTTAAAAATGCCATGGGTTAGGTATATGGGGCCCATTGTTCCTTACGGCCGCGACACAGGAGGAGCGGGATCGTCTGCAATTAGGAGCAAATTGTGCGGAATCGAACCCTGTTTGCCCCTGTCCGGAAATTGTGTCTACAGTCAATATTGGGCCCTGTACCCCTGTACGGAGGCTTGAGTCACCACACGTCTTGAGACATTGGGACATCATAAGTTTTACGTTCAGCTTATGATTTTATTCTTATAACTTCATATATTTGTTAGTAACAGCAATTTACTTGGGACAGACTTCATGTCAACAAGTTACCAAAAATTTGAGGTAATTTTGAATGGATTAACTACCCAAAACAGAATCGAAAGGAGATAATTATTTTAGGTGGACTGTAATAAAAAACATTTCTAGGTACTCGAAAGTTACAGTAATTAATTAAACGAAAAAATATAACCTTAAAGTATTACATATCTGTAAAAGTAACTCACTCTCACCCCCATAGAACTGATTGTTCTGTTCTCACCACATCATGGCCACACTAGCATTCTCTGCCGTACCTTTACGACCCTTAACCGCATTATAAACCTTATTCCACCTACAAAAGAGCTCAAATTCATGGAATTAACACAAATAGGAAGTTTTCTCCAGCTAGTAATTGTGTATGATTGTGAGTACACGTCGGTGGCAAACTAAATATTGACGTGTTAGATAACGCGGGGTCCGGCGTGTTGTCTTCCTCGAGATGTCGTTGAGGACTCCTATTAATACATTTTCATAGGCAAGGATCCATAACCGACATTTGATAAGTATTTGACAAGCGATAGAATCTTCCAAACAGGATAACATGCTATATTAGGAGAATCCGATGTACAATAGTTATATGAATAGTCGAAGTTAACCTCAAGCAACTGAACAAATTTAATGTTTGAAAACCTATTAAATAAATAAATATATATTTCACAACATGACACATTTTGTCCTGTGCGAGAATCGAATCCATTTATGTTCAATGTCAATATTAGGCAGCACTCAATTTTGAAATACATTTTTTTCTAAGGCTCGTATAAATACTAATCAATCAATCAATCAATCAGCCTATTGCCGTCCACTGCTGAACGTAGGCCTCCCCCAAAGTGCGCCAGCCATCTCGGTCCTGTGCGATCCGCATCCACGCCATTCCCGCCACCTTCCTTAAGTCGTCCTCCCATCGTGCAGCAGGTCGTCCCACACTGCGCTTGCCCACATGACGGCCAGTCCACTCCAGTACTTCACGGCTCCATCGCCCATCAGTCCGTCTGGAGACGTGGCCAGCCCATTTCCACTTCAGTGAACTGATCCGTCTCGCAATGTCGGTAACTTTGGTTCTTTGGCGGATGACTTCATTACGAATTCTATCCGCCAAAGAAAAACCAAGCATTGCACGCTCCATTGCATAAATACTAAGCTGCTATTCTAATATAAAACAACACCTCAAGCTAGTTCTCAAGATCGTTCTCAGAGTTGAGAGCTATTTATTATTACGAGCCTAAGATTCATTGATGAGGAATGCAACATAAACATTTTGAAGAACGATAACCCAAACCGAACGAAGACAGCAAAAAATACCATGTACCTACCTACCTAGTTTAGAATAGTATTGGAAAAATTCAATTCAAAACATATTTATTTATTTAATAATTTTTCCGATTTAAAAATTCCAATACCAACGCAGATAAGAACTGCAAAACGTATTCCCGGCATGGCATCGTAAGCCTATTAAATCCCATACAGCGCCCTCGCCCTCAAAGGCTTTGTTTGGGCGGCGGCAAGCAGTTAATTGGCTCTACAGCGTGGCCCCACGCGTGGAGTGGCCGGCACGATCGAGAGCCAATTTGGAAATCCCAACTAATATTATAAATGCGAAAGTAACTCTGTCTGTCTGTTACGCTTTCCCGCTTAAACCTCGCAACCGATTTTGATGAAATTTGGTACAGACAATCTTTAGACCCTGAGACAGAACATAGGCTACTTTTTATTTCGAAAAAAAGAAATCCACGCGGACGGAAACGCGGGCGGCCGCTAGTTTGCGATAAATATGCACGAAAATTACCAACCCGTTACAAGTGGTACTACCTTTCTGGCAACAGTATAAAGTCCTAGCTATTAGTTGAGTGCTCAGCAAGTTACTTTTGCATTTCATTTTTATATCCTGTGGCCTGATACTGAATATTGACCACTAGCGAGCCCCACGACTTCGTCCCCGTGATTTCTATTTCCACAGACATAGTGTTGTATTGAAGCCAAAGCCTTCCTCGACAACAAAACAGATTTGTCTTATTCGAACCATTAGTTCCTAAGATTAGCGCTTTAAACAAAACAAACTCTTCAGCTTTATTATATTAGTATACCTAGTAAAAGTACGGACAGTGGCGTGCATAGGTCACTAAAACTATTATTTTGCACATTGAAGTATTTCTTACTACTATGTATAGAGGTGATACCTATCACGAACAATAATTTTCTTACCCGCATTGTGGTCAATGGACAAAAAAGTTGCCGTCTATTTTTCTATTTTTGACCATTTTTAAAATCAAAAAATGCTGTGTTGCTTTTTAAAAACATGTACAATCATTATAAGACGAAAAATAAAGATGGTGGCTTGTTATAAAATAGATAAAAAGACAAAATATCACTAAATTATCCGCCCCCATCCCTCCAAGTTGACGCATAACTTTTGTTCGCGATGTCCACACTAGGTATACGTTGTATAGTAATACTCGTACCTCAATGATTATGCATAACTAATATCCCAATTAACCGGGCGCCGTTTTTTATTTCGACATGATGTTGGAAAAAACAATTGATAGCCTTAAGTATCGTTGTCTTCTCAATATCAGCTGTTCTACACAAACAAAATTCTAGATACATACCAATCACTGCAATTAATTCATTGTTGTTTATTCACACACAGCACAAAACAATAACACAACACCACTTTAGTTACATCACAGGCTGAATTTGAAAAACTGAATTTAATTTATACATTTTAAACATTTACTCGCATTCAGTTCTATAATTAAACAGACAGTAGAAAAAACATGGCTGACGTAGTGTCACTAGTTCGTGGAAAAGAAAACGATTTAAATACTTTTTAATGCCTAAAACGGAAATAGGCTCAAATTGGAATAAAAAATAAAAGTAAACATCAGTAATTTGTTTATTCGAAATTTAACTAACCCATTATTTGTAAAGATACACTTATTGGTTTAAATTTAGAGGTAAAACATTATTAGTATGTAACATGAGTACGCTAAAATTGATTGTTTGTAGCGCCATCTATTGACGTGCAGATAAACTATCAAATAAATTAACAATTCTTACTGCTGAACGCGAAATATAAATTTAAAGTAAACTTTTATATTTTCGTATTAAAAACATCATATTAACTTCACTTGAGACAATTTTATCATTTTAAAGATATAAAAAAATGAAAACTTGAGAACGCCGTATATTTAAAAATATTGATAGGCTTTTAGCGTCATCTTTTGACGGGCAGACTGACTATCGTAACACTTAGGCTCGTATCAATAAATCGCACTCAACTCTGAGATCGAACTTGAGCGCGAACTTGAGGGTGCTGTATTATATGAAAATGACATACCTATCAAGTTAGTACTCAAGATCGATCTCAGAGTTATTTCTTGCGAAAAAGTAACGATAAAATTAATATCTTCATATTTTGAATTTCGCATAGCGCAGATAATTTAAACTTTAACTAGAAAATAAATTGAGTCACGTTTACGATCCGTTGGTAAGTTAAGAAAGATTTGATATCATCGTAAAAATGTAACCGTAAAATGTTAAACTAAGTTTGAAAACACCGCAAGGCCGATGTAATGGGAAAAACTTAGCTCAGATTCGTGACTTTGGTCCGGTTTCTTTCTTTGTACCGACTTTTATACTTACACACTGTGATGTGAAGATATTATTTGTGGAAAGGTTTTAGTCAGTTTTCACTTTCTTCTTAATTTTATTCAGAATCCCGCCAAAAAAATATATATGTTACAGATCTGATTGACGAGTTATTTAGAAACAATATTGTCCCATCCGAGGCCTTTGTCCTGCAGTGGGACGATTTGGGCTAATATAATTGAACTAGACGGGCCCTTTGGTCTAGTGGCTAGAGACCCTGGCTACAAAACCAAGGGTCGCGGGTTCGAATCCCGCTAGGGGTAAATGTTTGTGTGATGAACATTTGTACTCGAGTCATGGATGTTTATAAAAGTATTTAAGTATGCCTATCTTTTCCCTAGCCTCCATAGTACAAGCTTAGTTTGGGTCTAGGCAATTGATGTGTTAGTCCAAATAATTGAATTTATTTATTTATAATATATAATAATAATATTTGTGCCATCCGATTCAAGCCTCATTAGCAAACAATGAATTGAATCAACTCTGCATCGTTTTCAATTAATCTTATCTACAAAGCAACTAAAATTAATTTCGATTTCTAACCACAACGCCGTTAATGAAGTATAAGGAGCCGACCAAAACAAACGGGGAGGTCCTCCCTACCCGCGGCAATAAGGAAACCAATTAACAGGGAGCACTAAACGTCACCTAACTGTTGAATATGAATGGGCACTAGAGCGATGCGATCCCGCACAAAGGAATCGGTTACCGGCGGGACTACACAGTGCAGCGGAGATTAGTGAAACACCTCCGAGTTAAAGTTTTAGGTTATACCGAAATTATTTGGCAGACAATATGAGACCAGTGTTGGACTACGGCAGTGAAGTGGTGGTCTCAAATCACAGTAGAAAGTAGTACGTTTGCTTTGGCAGGACAAATATTCAATAATTCTAGAATTACTCTTTGATATTGGCGTAAAGAAATAATTCAGTTTTTACCCAAAAGTAAACTCTTCTTATGTCAAATGCAACCGACTGTATAAACCGTACTAAATTTGTCAATACAGGATTGTTACAAGATTTACAGGAACCCCTAACAGAAACCATCACCACCACTATATAGGTATTGGGAACACATTAAAATTGTTCCTTCTTTTAAACTTTTAAGCTTGTTTTTTCAGTCACTCCATTGTAATGACCAGGCTGGGGGCTCCGATGAAATGTCCGAGGATGGAACGAGGATGATGATGATGATTTTATTTCTTTTAATTACAAGAATATTTGCAGCTGGCAAATTTTTCACTGGTCTAACGCAACTTCACTGCAGCCTCCCTGTGGTATGATAAAAACAATATTGCACTCGCGAGCTCCGGCCCTGCACTCCGCGTCTTACCTCGCGGCACGAGGCCTATGAGCGCGTAGACATGACAAAGAAATATCACATACTTAATAAGCGTAATAAATATATAAAACTGTCAATCTTAACTAATTGACTGTGGGTGCGAACCATGTGTTGTAGCTACTATACTTATGAAAAAAACCGGCCAAGAGCGTGTCGGACACGCCCATGAAAGGGTTCCGTAGCTAAAAGATGGCCCGACCGCTTAAGACACCATTTAGTACGGGCAACTGCACGTCATAAGTTGGTTGAGTTGTATAAAAATAACTTTGTATGATACAGAGTTCGCTATAGTTTTCGTTGAAAGTACTTACTTGGAGGTATACAGGACATTTTTTTCAGAATTATTGTAATAGTATTTCAAAAGTTAAGGGGGGGGGGACGCTCTAATTTTAACTTTGTATTAATATATCTCGAGACTGGGGTGTTTGATCGACATGGTTTCAAGGCAAGTTTTATTGTATTTAAAAATACCTTTTTAACGATACCCAACACGATGGGGTAAGTCGATTTTTTTTTTTCGAATTTACTTTTCGCTGTATGGGAGGGGGGGTAAAAATAATTATTTTTCGATTATTTTAAAAACCAATTCTTGAATTATCACTATACATCTCTCCACCAATTTTCGTGGCAATCGGTTCAGAAACGGCGGAGAACGAGCCAGGACAGACAGACAGACAGACAGACAGACAGACAGACATGACGAAACTATAAGGGTTCCGGTTTTTGCCATTTGGCTACGGAACCCTAAAAATGGGACGAAAACTGCGAAGTGACAAAGTTATCAATCCGTATTATGCGACGCACATAATTATTATGTAATATCGACAGATTTGGTGGAGAAGGTAGGATATTGGCTGCTACAAGTAAACATTAGGTTCGGGATTTTCCCACCCTAATAAAAGTTTTATAAATATTGGAAATATATTTACGAAAACGTGGATGTAAGAAATTTATTGTCCTCTGATTTGTTGCAATAACCCACACTAATTAGTGCTTTCCGAATTTGTCAACCTGAGTGGTGTGTGCTAGTTAACTGTGGAATCGAACGGGAAATAGTGGTGTTTTACATCTGCTTCCACTGCTAACTGTTGTCATTTCCGCAGTTCCTGTCTATCCCGTACCCCGTGCGTAGCCCGCCTGGTCCTTTGAGGCGCAGATCAAAGCACGCGTCTATTAGCCCTGATCACGCGGCTCGCATTGTCTCCGCGAGGGCGCTGCAACATTAATTAGCCCCCGTTCCGACTTTGTGCGCGTTTGATGCGTTTGATGCGCGACCCACGAGTAGCGTCTCAACTGTTTTTGTGATCTCAATCGCTTGAGTAGCGGTTGAGCGGTGTTCTTCAATCTGGAGTAAGGACACATGTGAGTTTGAGTTGGAGTCGTTGACGGCAAGCCTGCACCCTTCACTTCCCACGCTTTGTAATGTGACATTACAATTTGTATTGTGTGACGTGAAATATATTGTTGACAACTGTTGACATATACCAACATATGCTGTAATACTAGCACACAATTTGTTTCGTTATTTTCTTCAAAGCTTCAAGTAGTTGATCTTACAGAATTGAACGTTAACCGAAAATGACCGAGTCCTAGGCAAGTATAATTAAAATACCTAGGTGACTTGTATATTTTTGGTTTCAGAAAATCGGTCGCAAAATAAAACATGTTTCTTTAATTTTATATGTAAAGTGACCCTTCAACCCCATAATTATATTGAAGTAGGATGTCCACAATAATAAAAGGGGCTGACCTAGATTTTATACAAATTATTGGATATCATTTTTCGTTGAAAGCAAAACCTAACCCTTTTCAAAACTCAATCATGTCCACTCCCGATGTCAATAAAATATAAAAATATCCCTTCAAGGGACGAGTGATACATTATTTTTTAACATTGTTTATTGAGTTTCAATATCGTCCATTCGGCCGGTTGTAAAGTCGAGCAAAATAAAAAGCAAAACCCGGTCCATCGTAAATTTAGGATGCTTCAAAAATATCACCAATACCGGAGCCTCCAGTCTATTTTGGAAGGATGTTTATTAATATTTTATTCATATGTGTACCTATGTAAAAATACAATTTCATTTGTGCGAAAGAATTTGGTAAAAATTACATTTCAAAATAAATAGTGAGCTAGCATTTTCGTGATAGCATTGTAATTTTTGATGGGTGGTTCAAACACGAAATCTCGTAATCGTCTACCTTCCCCGTAACTAGGTCGGCGCGATCTCTTGCAATTGAGTCCATTCGGGAACCGTTTTAATAGCTCGTTCCCAATAACAGTTAAAGATATTGAAAACACCCATTCCACCGGCCATCATAACTCGCGCTATTTAAACAAATGCAACACATCCAGCAACGGCCTGCCGACGGATATACTAGCCCAGTCTGGTTTCTGTGAACGTCACCATACATTAGTAGCATTTACTAAATAGCTGTAAGTAAGAGTGCCGGTTGTGTATAATAATTCCATCAGTTTGTTTTCATATCTGCTGGAAGCGGCGGCGGAACGGCCTTGCTGACAGCTTCATAGATCCTTTGATTGTGGGAGTTTTATTCGGTCTTTGTTTTTGTATGTCAATTAATGTACATTGGCGGCTTATATTACTGTTAATGTACACCGTGGAACAGTTTAAATATCTAGAAAATTAAATTAAATTTCTTTCTTCAAATATTAACTCTGGACTTGTAGATACAAAAATAATAGGCAAAATAATCCGTCATTGACGATTGTCGAATCGAAAATCCGATTCATTAAATTTTGAGTAATTGCTTTCAACATACCTAGGGAGGGACATTTTATAGGGGAGATTAACGCTTTGCACGCAGGGACAACAGTTTAACGCAAAAATACGCCGAAATATCACCTACTTTATTACCGAAATAAATTCGAACATGAAAAATCATAATTCCATACCTATACGTATCTTACAAATCTTTTATTAAAAGACGTGATTTCCTAGCATTAAAAGTAAATATATAACAATAAATCAAATCCTATAACGATACTCGATGTAACTCCATTCAATCGTCCGAACGGATGGGACCAAACCCAATACAAACATTATTAATATTAGCAGCTAGGATAGGACAGACGGACGTGTTGACTGTTATCATACTACACGTGTCACCAAACACCGGATCACCGGACGAAAAGGAAATAATCCTGTTATTGATTGGTTATCGCGGTCAAACAACTCGTATCTGCTACCTGACAGTGATTGATACAATCGTACATATTTGAACCAGTGCTGCCACCTTAGCGCTTTCGGAGTTAGATCTAGCGCTTTTTTGGAACTCTTAGCGCTGAAATTTCAATATTAACTCCTAGCGGAAAATATAGCGCTTTTTTGGCAGACCTAAACTTAGTACTAATGATAATATGATTTTACGCTTTTTATTACTTTAGATTCTAAAATGAAGAAAATTTGCATTAAAATTAATAAATATAAAGTTTTTGTCAATTTTGTTTCGATTTTTTGTTTATGAAATCTAGCGGAATCTAGCGCTTTTTTTTTGTTAATGCATTCTAGCGGAATCTAGCGCTATTTTCAAGCACTTATAGCGCTTACTGGCTTCAGAGAGGTGGCAGCACTGATTTGAACGAGTGATAACGCGTGTATTTTTTATAATTTTAAATACAGTGAGCTCCGTCTCTAAGTGAGCGTGAAGCCACCACTTGCAAACCAGCCAGCAGTGTATTTGAAAGAAAAAAATGTGAAAAAAAAAACAATTTGTTTTTGCATCATCATCATCATTGACATTGTAAAAAAACAGTAAATGTTGTTTGAAAAAAATGGCAGCGCTAGTGTGCGTTATGTACCCTCCTTAAATACCTATGTTACCTAGGAAATCGTCGCACAAGCTCTCCACATTATTATTATGTTAGAATACCGTCACTGCGAATATAGACAGGCGGGAAGGAGGCGGTACCCAATTTCCTCTTAGACCCTGCAGGGGGTGCTTGTCACCGATGTTCCGAGTTCGACACACGCCGAGATATCGCAAGCAAGCCACACGACAGGAATGCAGTACGTGCCAAATAATATGACCACACGCACTGGCTCTTTTAAAACCACGTTGCCATAGATTTTTGTAGTATCAGTGCATTCATCTGTCGGATGTTTCAGCTGCGTTGGCAGTTTTGACAACAAAAAATAAAACAGGGATACAGGCTTGCCAAGTCGCAGACTGAAAACATAGATTTCATTTTAACCAATCGGATAATCGTAGGACTTTGGCTAATTGTGTAAAATTTTCGAAATAACAGCTGATATCCCTGTTGTGAATTTCATAAATAAAAAAACTTACATACATTGACGTAAACATTGAACTTAAAACAATACCTACATGTGAGATCTTTTATTTTTTGGTTACTTTATTACACACATTATTTAAACTGATAAAAACAAAGACAAATGTAATAAATGTATGTTAAAATCAAAAAATAGATTAAGCAAAAAGAACGCCCCCGGGTGGGCTCGAACCACCAACCTTTCGGTTAACAGCCGAACGCGCTAGCCGATTGCGCCACGGAGGCTTGTGTGCATAGGGCCGAAAATAGCTTATACACTCCGCGACTAGTTGTTACGATAATGACAAGGAAGGAGATATGAATTGAATAGAGCAGCCTTTACCTGAGCAAAACGTAAACCAGTTTTGTGAGTTTTCGACCGCGCTCCTAATGCACACAGACACGATTGTACACTTCTGTGTCCCATTGTATTCACGGTTTTATGTTATTTCACGACACAGTTCGTAGTTGGAAAACGATTGAAAGCATAGAGCGAGGTATTTCTCTTGGAAGCTAAGTTATGCGATTGAGGTTATGTTGACAAGTTAGTTTGGCGCTGAGCTTTCGTTTGTTGACATAAATAATCAATTCTAAAGTATTTCATTGATAATACTGGCAAATTCGAACTGAAACAATAATTGTGTATTGTGTTTCGTGTAAATTATTTGAGAATACTCAAAGAGTTACAGTGCGTTGTTTGTTGTGTTAGGTTAGGTTATTTTATTTGTGTTATTGGAGGGACGCGATCACAATTTTTCGTAAAAAGCAAGTGTTAGGAGCGGCGATGGCGAACAGAGTCCCTGGACCTTGCTGCGCCACGTCTGTGGAGCGCGCCGGCCTCCCGGGGCTGCTGCGAGACCTCCAGAGACTTTCCGAAGACCAGGATTCCGCCGATATAGTCTTCATTTTGGGCACGGCGGAGGAAAAAGTGTTCGCGCACAAAATCATTTTGATAGCAAGGTAAGAAAAAAATAGCAAAAAGGGTTTCCCGTACCGGGAATCGAACCCGAGCCTCCTGGGTGAAAGCCAGGTATCCTAGCCACTAGACCATACGGGATGTGAGTGTTGAATCGAATTTACAAAATATAAGATTGTGTTCAGATAATTTGTATTAATTTCATCTACATAAAAATGTAATCTTAAAAATAATTTGTTAAAAATGTTGTTACATTGTAATATTGTTACTACGTCCTCCTTCCTAATCTCTCACATTACAATTTTGAGGTAGGTAAGGAGTAACAAATTGAAAGAGAATTTCAAATCGTGCAATTATGTAAAACGAAACCATTTAGGAACTTTAGTGCTCTCGGTCTTTTAAGCAAAGCGCAGTAAAGAAAATTGCATCTCTACCGCTGCAACTAAATTCTCCGTTTCAAATGTAAATGAATTTGAACTTTGAAGTCACGTTAATTCGCTTGATGGCGAACCATTCGCCACACCACGGCTCTAACGGGGATAAAGACACATAATTTTAATATTCATAATTGTTTTTGTCTTTAATAACACAATTGTATTGTCATAAAATCATGCGTAAGATTACTAGTAGCGCCATCTATTGCGGATTCATTAAAACATAATTCCTTACATACGTCGCTAGGTGTCGCTTTAAACAGAAAAAGTCAAATGAGTTAGTAAGAGAAAAAACTTTTTCTCTATGTTGTTTGCTTCGGAAAAGGCTTCGAAACTGTCTTCTATAATTTACATACAAATAGACGGCCATGTTTCGTGACATGTGGTTTTTCAAAAGGGTAAATGGCAAGATAAAGTTATGCGAAAACTTTGCCGACTGCCCAGTGCACGTACACGTCTGGCCATTCCACAATAATTCTTTTGTTTTTCTGCGGTAATTTTACCACACTAGATTAATGTCATTTTAAATTATATATCTTAGTGTCAAAAAATTATATGATTAAGACATTCCTTCAACTCACTGTATTTTAATATTTTTCCTATTTTCGTTTTTAATTTTAAAACTACAATCACTTGTGTGCATTAATATAAAAAAAATGTAGATATTATGTTCGTACTTCTAATTATTTTTTACCCATTTTTTTTCGGACGCAGAATTCGGAAGAATTAGTGTTAATTGTTGCGCACACAATTGCCACGAAGCATACACACTATGCGTAGGTAGGTATTTTCTTTTTCTGTGGTTGAAACTTGGCCGAAATAAATACAATTGTAACATCTAAGAAGTTACAATGGAGTGGCTAGAACTGTATCTGTAGAGAATTCGAGAGTGGATCGAGGAATAACTCTATATTTGCGAAGCGCGGTCTCAAGTTCCTTATTCAGTTTGATGTACGGCGTTAGTTTCCCTCTCATTCGCCACTTTTATTAGATTCGGCATTATGTGCGAACATATCATTCTCATGCCAACTCTTTATTGAGTACATTTTCTGTTTGCGTTCGACTATCGAAGGATTCCACACAAGCTGTCGATATTTTATTTATTTGTTTGTTTGCGCTTGATATTATTTACTTCAAATGTCACAATAGTTTCTATGTAAGAACATCATACAAGACAGGGAAAATAATAATATCTCTTGGGAACGGGAACTATATATTATTACAAGATTATTAAGTATTGAGGCGTGTGTTTGAGGATAGTGCGCAGGAAGGACCTGTATGAGCGTTGATTGAAGTGGAAAATTAGCTTTATTTGTTTTTTATACATACATACACGTTAAAAATTTATAAAATTCAAAATTCAATTATAAAATTGCACTGGTTGAAGACTTTGGAAAGGCGCTTACAGAAAAAAGTTCGCGAAACTACCCAGCAGATGGCGTTAGCATGCAAATTATTCTCGCCTTCAAAATATACAGTAACGAGGTTTAATGGTCTGAATTCCGGCAAACTGCTTGCAATAAGCCACAGGTGCGGGCGGCACCGAGGCACCGACATGAGTGATTAATCTGCAAAGTTGGCGAGTCGCGCGGCCGCGGTGATCCATCTCGCGATGATCGTGATGATAAACTCGCCGCCGCCGCATCGCGATTTGTTGCTATCGTTAATTTGGCGAACTTTGACAACTTCTCGGTTGTGATGACGACAGTAGTACTGACGGTGGGAAGAGAAAATCCGGGAATCGAAAGTTTTGTTTATCAGGCCAAGATAACCCAAAAAAGATTTCGATTTGGAATGGCTACTTTAGCCATTGCAAATCGAAATCTTGTTGGTGGTGCCGGCTATATATTATAATACTTTAGCTATTGAAAGTTTGAAACAGCGTGACTCAAACGATAAGATTCTACTGCGCAAACGATTGCTATAATGAATAAAATCTGAGATGTATTAAATCTCAACTTAATACATACCAACGGAGTCGCCAACTTTTACAGTGCCTACCGATTAGACACAAGTGCACAAACGACAGCGTATTTTTATACATTATGTATTTTAAATTAATTTCAATGGTTGTTTGTTCTGTAGTTCCTTCAGTGAACAGCACCAAATCAAGCTTCTATAGTGGGTAAGGTACACACAGAGCTAGATGCGTTAGATCTAATTAAAGCAAGCAGGCAATCCAATCAAAGCGCGACATGCAACAGGCCGGGCCAGCCGTTGTCTTCAGCCTGACACGAGCCAATATATCCGCTAGACAAACTATTAATTCATTAGCCATGTCATCAGTCACACACCCCTATGCTTGAATTGGTTGGAGAATATTATTCACGAATCACGAAATTCATGTTTTAAGAGTATAAAGCATTAGCCTGTTTTCGTTGCAAATATGGAAAAAAACCGACTCGGGAATCAAACCCAGGACCTCGAGACCACAGCCTGGTAATTGCAATTAAAATTATTTTGGAATTAACATAATCTAGCTAGAAACACACGTGATGAAACCTACAGCTGTGTGAAAATTAATTATAGTAACTAGTAGAGTAGTGTTCGTCGTAAAACAAATCACAAACTCTGAAGACTAGAATCAGTTGTTACGTGTTTTAGAGGCGCCGGTAAATCAATTAAGTGGCTCCGCATCCCGCAGGAGGTGATCCTCAGATCCTTGTAATCCCATTCGGGCTCAGGAACTTTTTAATTGTCCAAACATTCTGTAAAGCGGCGAACGTTGATCCCCGTCGCGGCAGATAAATTGATTGCTCGGAAATTGGTTTGGAGATTTTTTCGCGGTACGTAAACTGTGAAGTAAATTTATTTTGCAAGCTTAGAAGAGGGTTCACTTCAAGTTATGATGGGTTACTTCATTTCTGTTCGTTTAGGTTTACACCCGGACACGAATATAAACGATTGTAAAGTGTTATCAACAATGTTTTAAAAAGTTTCAGCGCAGAGAAAATTATTTGGTAACCTACTACATATTTTGTAGATGCGCTGTTTGTGTACGACGCATATTGTTTGTTAAAATGTGTTCAAGACGTTGGTGTATTTTCATTTAACTCAAAATATTATGAAAAGTTAATACTGAGTGGGCGCAAAAGCCATCACTCAAAGTTATATGGCTTAAGAACATTTTCATTTGATTTTCGAACCTTTTTAAACGCTCACAGATTGTCAATGATAGAACCAACTAAACAGGGACTTAAGAATAAAGTTTGTAGTGTGTGTTAAGCGGACGATTGCCATTCCACTTAGGCGACAGATCTCAATTCGCTCTCAGAGTGCTTCAAGATTATGTAAATCCACAAGAAGCAAAGGCAGTTGCATTGTTTGCTTTACGTCTCACAAAGACTTCTGCACTTCGACTTGTTGAAATTTTAAAATCTTTAAGTCTATAGCATTAATAAATTCATGATCTTTTGTCGTGGGAGAACGATGCTACATTTCAGCTGTGGAATTGACGGTTCTGCTCTAGCAGTCACCTACCTTCCTCATCTTGGAAAAATATAGACTCGGAAAACTTAATCCCGGAAAAATTCACTCAAGGTAGAATAGTGTCTCGGAAAGGTCTCGTGGAAATAGTTTAAATTAATTGCAATGGTTGTTTATTTTTGTAGTATGTTCAGTGAACAGCACTAAATCAAGCCAGTAGGAAAGGCACATACAATGAATAGGAAAAAACCTAAAGAAAAAATTGTGGGAAGAAGCATCTTCAGGGGTAGAAGCATCTTCAGATACGTTTACACATTTAAGCTTCATTTTACCTTCTGAAATCGCGTCGTAAGATTCAACTTCATTCAGTAACCGCTAAAACTAAATCAACCTCGCTTACGACCCCGATCGTCGGCTGTAAAGCCCCAGCTGTGGTACAAACAAGTATGGTAGGCAACCACCGGGTAAATTAATCACTCGCAGGATGATCGGAAATTTAGCTAGGACCATCAATCTCGCGCGCCGCAACGTCGTCGGAGATTAATTATGAATTAGGCTGAGCAGACTGTGTAGTACATAGTGATAGCAGCAATCTAGAGAGTGGAGGGAGACTTGCTGTTTTTTCAGCCGCATTTTTTTAACCCAGATTAATCAAGCATAGTCCTAAACGACATAAACAATGTTGCAGATTTAGTGCGTGTGGCATGGCATTTGTAATTGGCGAATCTGCCAAGAAGTAATTTTCTACTATGCTTATGATAATTTATATTTTCTGCAAATACAGGTTGAGACTCCATCGAAGCAAAGATGTGCGAACGGAGCGGAGATGTGTCGTAAGCAGCCAATAGGATTTTAGCCTTAACACGTGACCAAATCTCAGCATTGAAATCCTATTGGCTAATTAGGTGCAGACTTTTGTAGAGTCTCACTCTCAAAGTGAACCAGAGTGTCGGATATAAAAGTCGTAAAGTAAATAATTGAGTCAGCGCTGATTATAATAAAGAACGTCCTTATCAGAGCGGCCTGGGCTCATTCAATTACCCTTGTCTTAACCAGCCTTTGTACGCAGATGTAGATCTGTCTCTGTCGCGCGGATAGCTATTTGCATTTCCTTTCAAATCGAAAGTAACCACCACACTTTGGATTTGGTTGGATGGTTAGCTTCGTTTATTGTTTTGTTTTAACTGGTGATTTTATATTGATTATTTATTCTTCCAATTTACATCATACAAGACACAATCCCTATTTACCGGAATGAAAACCCTATTGTAACATCTACGCGTTCTCTTAAAACGAAAACGTTTTCTCAATACCAAAATTGCACTTAATTATAATAAATAAGTTGATCGCAGTCTTCCCCTAAATAAAAAATAAATGAATCAACAGAGCTCTCAACGCTTTCGCCATCACAACTACACCAAGGAGAACAATGTAAGCAATTTCCGAATTTTCCGGAAAGAAAAAGCATTGTATGATTGTCCCCTTCTGATTCGTCCCCTATCAATTAGCGTCACGCGCAGACGGCGCCGGGTGACAATCACATGTCGCATCCTCATCGAGACACGCACTGATTAGCTGCGGTCGGCCACAGCCTGCGGTCCAGATGTTAGAGGAATTACATGTAGCGGGGCAGAAAAATCGTCATCTAATTTCCATATTTCAATATGAGAACTTAAATCCCGTAAATATAACCCTCCGGCTGTTTTTCGACAATGGCGGCCGATCTAACGATCGTGGGTGCGCAAGCACAGGTGCACTCCCTATTCTTTCATAGTTCGGTGGGGCAGCAATCTGACTCGACCGTCGATAGATCAGGCGCAGGACCAACGACTTAACGTGCTACCGAAGCACGGATAAGCTTGAGATGACATTCTTTGGTCACTAATCCGATAACTGCCCTCTGGTAAATTTGCTTAACTTTGCAGAACAATCGAGCTCATCCCGTAATATAAAGGATTAATGTTGGTATACAGCTATCAATTACTGTCGCGAGCAGGAGGTGCCGCGTGACAATCACGACGTGTCGCTTCCTCATCGAGACACGCACTGATTAGCTGCGGTCGGCCACAGCCTGCGGTCTCCCAATCATGCGTCCAGATGTTAGAGGCATTACATGAAGCGGGGCAGAAAAATCGTTCTGATATTCCGTAATTTCAATATGATACATCACAAAACATTCATTGCGTAATTATGAAGTACCAATTCTTCTCGATGTACTTACACCTATCAATTCTATGCTACATAGTAGGGCAAAATGCAATTCGATAATGTAAAATCTTTTGAGCACCGTGGATTCAACATTTAAATGCTATTAAATTGAATTACACCCCTGATCGAAAACCGCAGACCACCCGTTCCAACTTTAATTGATGAAATTCGCGTTGAATAATTTGTATTTCGGGATCAACTACTAAAACACTTATTAAGCACGCCAACCTCAGCTTGATGAGCGTCTGTTGCGTGGTTCCGTCAGCGTCGGCGTCATTAATCGCGACGTCGCGTCAGCAGCGCCGCGGTCGCGCTCATCGCTCACCCGGTACAAATTGTGTTTAGTTTACTCGAGATTGCGCCGCCAGCCATCGCGCCATGCCCCGCTGCTCGCCTGGTCCGAGTGATTGATCATCTTTAATTTTCAGTGGCTGGAGAAGCGCTGATAAAATATTAATTTGTTTACGTGGCTTATATTAGATAAGACTACGTTGTTAGTAAAATGACCGGTCAATTTTTTTTAATTAAATATGGCCATTACCGATGCAGACCATGTTTGTTATCAAATGTTTAGTCCAATTCTTATTGAGAAATAAATATCTGAAACCAGAATTGTTTACTCATAAACATCTTGTTATTTGCGCATTTCAACGATCGTAAAAAAACAGAAGGGTGGCTCTACATACACATCTGTCACATAGCAGCCATCTTATGGCTATTTTCTATTAATGCAATGGCAAAACTCCATTTCCGATTAACTATCACATCAGCATTAATGTTAGAGCGTCGATTTTTTTTCGTATCAACGTCTGGCTGCAACCGACGCGTCAGACTGGAAAAAGGAAAAAGGGAACATTACCTCGTTAGCCAATTCAGCTGGTGTCAGTGACGTCATGGAAGCCAATGCAGGTAATTCGCCGCGAATGGACGTTAATTCGCGCCATTCATACGCGGTACTGCCGGGAAATTGTACACTCGCTGCCAATTGGCTAATGAACCCAGTAGGGGTGTGGTTCACGAAAATGCATTCATGAAGAAAGAAACCGAAGTCAGAACTGAGTTTGCAGATAATAAGACTGAATTGCTTAATTTTAAATCCATTGACATAGGCTATTTTGCGTACATAGTGCGAATTAAATCCTCTAGGTAAGGTAGGTAGGTCGTAAAAGGAACTTTATCAAAATATTTACCGTCGTTTTTAAACATGATAGCTTTGTAAGCCGATAATATATGAAAAAGCATTAAAATTAAAATAAATAAAAATTGCAAACAATATATAAGTCTCATGCAAATTACCAACCCTGTGGCAAAAGAAATGTATTTTTCATGTCTTTTCAGTTTATTATGTAACTTGATATTGCAAATGAGTGCTGGATCGCAAACAGCACTGATTGCACCATTCATGATGCGAACGCATATTACACATTTACGTTACAGTAAATTACTAGGATTTTAACAATTTTATTATAACTTGTCATTTCGAACTTTATCTAGTTCTGACAAAAAATTGTAAAATTGTAATGACTAAATCTTAATTCCTAGTGTCCATAAGTTGTAAACAAAAAGTACAATGAGTGTTATGAGTAAAAAAAGCTTGATTGTTTCGTTTATCAAAGTACCTATATTTCTTTCTTGTTGATAGGATAAAATTAACAAATCAACGCATTTTGAAAAATTATAAGTTGCAAATACGAGTAAAAATATCATTTTTGTCTAATCTATTCAAACATAACAAGCATTTCCACTATTCCAGGTTTCACTACGTGAGACACATTAATTGTATAATCTGCAATTACGTGCATTAACGGGACCCCTGCGGTTGTATTTATTGATAGCGTGGTGCAGTTAATGTTCCGGGGATATTTACGTGCCTGGTGAAGCATATAGCTAGGTAAACGACGTTAGAGAGAGAACAGTTTATTATCACGAATGAGTTCATGATTCAGAAGGCATCCTCAATCGTAATTTCAATCATAGTGCGCACAGTAGGTACTTATAATTATAACATAAGGTGACCGACTCGATGTTAATTTTAATCGACAAATGGCGATGTTAAAATAAACGCCACAATACAAATAACAAAAAAAAAAATTTGCGCCCTAAAAAAATCCATTATGCCAAGACAAGAATCAAGAACCTGTAGTAAAGCCGCCACTCAAGCCTTACATCAGTTCCTTTCTAATGCCTCAATCGCTCTAACTACACCACGAGCGATTACAAAAGATAAACAGCAACAAAAGCAACATCAAGTGACTTCTGTTATTAAAAATAACGAACTGCGGGCCTTCGCCGCGTCGGATGCAGGCGACGCGTCCAATTTGCGGTCCCGCGCACGTCCGGAGCTGCCTCTAGGAAAATAACCAATCAGTAGCTATAATGTTTACTCACATTTCTAGCTTTTAACAATTCCATGATTGAGATGATAACTAAACCTCAGAAGAGATCTAGTTTTCCAATATGTCAATGGAGTTAGCGCGGAATGAAAGATTTGTAAATGACAGAAAAAAACTTGCTTTTTTTGTTTTAATCATTAGGTGTACCTATTTAAGTACATAAATGTTCGTCATTATCTAACATGAATATGTTTTTTATAAAATAACTATTAAGATACACGTTGACAGGCACGTAAGTTTAGTAGTGTGTTAGTCCAAAGAATTTATTATTATTGAGTATTTTATAACTTTAAGACAAATTAACGGCCGACTAAAATGCAGCATTGCAATAATGGCTTCTGAAAGTGATTTGCAACACCGAATTAGGGATATAAATCAAAGCATAATCCGAACAAATTAAATACAATGTTGTAAGCTTATAAAACGGTAATAATGCGTATTCAGTATTTGCAGTGAGGTGGTACCGCGCAATGCCTGGCCCATTATCATAATTAAATTGGCTATCAAATATTGTTTAGGCAAATCAAGTAATTTCGAGATAATTATGAGCAAGCGGTTGCTGTTTTCAAATCACGCTGGCTAATTCACCTACCACCATAATTTGTAATAATCGATATCAGTAAAATGTAAAATGCACCTATCTAAAAGCTATTTTCAGCTATTAAGGGGTTTCCTTTAAACTTAAAAATCGCTAAAAACAAAACGTAACTTGGCTCCATGTATGCACATGAAAGTTTGCTAATCTGGCAAAGTACGCTTGAAGTCGAAGTACAAACTCTTGGCGTTCAACTTAAGTGTAAGCATCTGGCCTCTTTAAAACAAATGTAACGTAACATTAGGACGTAATGAGATAATCCGGTCAAATTAGACCAAAAAATAAGAGTAAAGTTACATAAATTCCCACCTAGCTGAAAATCGGTAAGATTGTTTAAAATATCATTAAAAACAAAATTTGAAAGTTCCCCATCTTTCCCCTGTAAGGAAAAAAAAATATTCAAGGTCAAAGGTCCAAAAAAAGAGTTTTTCGCGATTTTCAGCAAAACGGTTAGTTTTATCATAAAAATACCTGAGACAAAATTGTAGATCATAAAATTATCTACAAAAAATGTATTAATACTTTTTTTTCTACGAGCCACCGTTTTTGAGATATAACTATTCTAAAAGTTGCAAAAGTTGTAATCGTCTTAATATGCTCACGTTTCCTCGCCACCTATGAGGTAGTGTACTCAGCGCGTTTTTTTAACGTGGTTTCCCCAGTAGGCCTATTCCACCGGTTAGTTTCGATCCTGTTTAATTTGAAACTATTGAAAAATAATGGATATTCGCAGAGATTGAAAAGATAAAAGCAATTTAAGTTAAAAAATAAAGTAGAGAAATTTAATCGTCCGAGTCGTAACTTTCAAATTCTTCTTCTTGATCTTCTTGTTCTTGTTCGTATTGTTCTTGTTCTTCTCGTTCTTGTTCTTCTTGTTCTTGTTCTTCTTCTTCATCTTCATCCTGAGTGCATGAAAACTGCGTTAATAGCGATGTATCGCATGTTGCCTCGTTGGAATCAAACGGATCCTCTACTGTTGGTGATTCAATATTAGAGCACAACTGGCCTTGACAATGTGTGCATGCCGGAGAACAGAACAGTCCGACTTTTTTGCAACCACATTTAGCACTGCATCCCTTTTTGCATTTGCAAAAAATCGAGTTCAGCAGTTTTTCCGGCGCAGGTGGAAGTAAAGTGTGCACTGGTTCTAATAAATTGGTGACCAACTTCCAACCCCACTCTGTAGGGTCTAGCTGATAACCAAGCCACACTTGAACTTGGTAATATACCCTAAAAAGATGTTGATGAGCAGCAACTGAGGTTGGAGGAAGACAAGCTAATTGTACTTGTTTTTTACTTTTGGTGTTTTTAACGAAACATGCATATCTATATTTATCTAAGCAGGTAGTTTTTTTAGGAGCTCCGTACATAGAAAGAAGAAAGCGAATGCCGTTAGTAATAATTTCTTGTCGAGTAGATTTACTATTTTTAAAAACTTCAGCACATTCAATTAAATTTTGTTTTTGTTTGCGCTGAGTACACTACCTCATATAGGTGGCGAGGAAACGTGTGCATATTAAGACGATTACAACTTTTGCAACTTTTAGAATCGTTATATCTCAAAAACGGTGGCTCGTAGAAAAAAAAGTATTAATACATTTTTTGTAGATAATTTTATGATCTACAATTTTGTCTGAGTTATTTTTATGATAAAACTTACCGTTTTGCTGAAAATCGCGAAAAACTCTTTTTGTGGACCTTTGACCTTGAATATTTTTTTTTCCTTACAGGGGAAAGATGGGGAACTTTCAAATTTTGTTTTTAATGATATTTTAAACAATTTTACCGATTTTCAGCGAGGTGGGAATTTATGTAACTTCGAATGTCTAAATTGACCGGATTAATAAATAAAGCTTGATATTTACAAAACCGTGAGATTAGTGATTCCACTTCGCGTGTTACACAGGACGGGTTAAATGCTACATCGCGTGAAATTACGACACCTCGGCTCGGAGTTTCTTGATGAGATACTTGTTTGAATGCGACTGGTGTTTCCATGCTTAGTGGTATTCGAGCTGGTTGATTAATTTGTTTAATTTTACTGAAAACGAATGAAAATTTTTGGGAAAATAAAGCAGTTTCACTTCGCTTCTCATTACTTTTCCTTTAGAACCTCTACTAGAAATGCTAAGCAAATATACTATTTAAAATGACCGCAAATAAAGGTCTTTTCTTCACATGTGAGCTCAACGTTTCATTTACTATTTTATTACTATTTATATTCATTAAGTACATTAATAGGTAGGTAGAATACGAAACGTTTCCGCAATTCACTGGAGCCGTGGTGACAATAAATCAACAATTTTCGCGTGCAAAGTTTAATCACCGCACGCTTCTCCGCAAGGTGTCGCTACCAGCGGGCGTGTTTGCTCCCCGCCGCCGCGCGGCGCTGCGATACTAACTTACCTCGTTTAATTCACAAAAGAGTTCGTTTCAACTTAATCCCATGGTTTTTCAATGCGGAATACATTGTTACGGCTCCTATTGTTGTATTGAACGGTTTAAACGCATAAGTTTGAAGAACACGGTTGATTGTTTTGTGGGAAACATGTGGATTTGTTTGCTCTCCTTTGAGGAATGGTATTTGTACACATATGTAATTAATATAAAGGACTACGTGAAGTATATACCTAGGTAATAGGTAAGGCATATTGTTACTTAGAGTAAACTAAACGATCCGGTGCTGTGTCTGATCTTTGCTGGGTACAGTCGCTTTATTTAATGTCTACTTGACTATTATACAACACAACGTTTAATTTCCTCAAATAACCAAGGAACTAGGTACCTACATTATGAGGATGTTCGCTCCACAAGCAAATGCGACCCGATTACACTGATTCGTCACTGCAAAAAACGACAAAACGAAAACGATAACTTACACAAAACAGATGGGCACATTAAGTAAGTAGTAGTCGCCCGTTTCATTGCCATTGTTTATTGTGCCATTTTGTCTGGCGATATTAATACGCGCATTACCAGCGCTGTAATGAAGACATTAATCGCCTCTCACAATTAGTCTGTGCGATATTTCACGAGCGAGCTCGCGAGTCGCTCAACTCCATTGCTGCCTCACTTACGATTGATATAACATGCAGAACTAGCAGTGTGCTCGCGGCTTCATCTTTGTTTAATAAAAGTTTCCGCAGTAGACTTGCGAGAAGCCGTGAAAACTGTGCGCAAATGCGGTTGAAGTGTCGGAAAACAGTTACGCGGACGAGATTGGAAAACGCTTAACTTATTTCTATATTTTTTCTTATTTCTACATGAAGGAACAATTAAGAACAAAGATCTGTACGCTAAATAATGTTTGTTGTCTGGTGAGATGTTCTAAGGCTCGTATTAATAAATCGCACTCAACTCTGAGCTCGATCTCGAGTGCGAACTAGATATGTAGGTATGTCATTCTCATAAAAAACAGCACCTCATGTTCGAGCTCAGAGTTGAGTGCGATTTATTAATACGTGCCTTAGAGACAAACATTTTGTCATATTGTTATGAACCAAGAACATGTGAAAGTTTCCTCGACATAGGACAGTTCGCAACGAACTTTATTTTAAATTCCCCAACAGTCGTAACACAACTTCACAAGTTGTAAGTCTTCCCGTCTTCCCCACACCACTATCGAAGTCAGCTTCGAAGCACTTCAGAAGTTATCGGCCGGTAACGAAGTGCTTCCATATTGCCAAGTTATATAAATCTAGACGCCATTACAGGAGCGAAGCGGCGGCAGTTTGTTTGAGATAGAGTTAACTGCTCCTATATCAAATAAATAGTCACTTTAATTTACTCATTACCGATATTAAGCGTCTTGAGAAAATATGGAACCAGGGACCATCGATTTTTATTCACTAATGTAGGTTATCTAAGTTATGTAAAAATCTATTAGAAATAGTAATTAGTTGGCGCTTTCAATCACCGGTAGATAAGATTAAGAACAACTTTATGTATGGGATATGGGAGTGTGGGAATTGGAATTGTTTAGTAAACTAAATACCTACATACTTTTACCACTTAATCTATTATGTCGGACGGCGGCGATCGTGTCGTCGTTCACAGGTTCAATTTCCTAGTGGTGCATTCTATCGGATTTTACATAGTATTCCTAATAGTGCCTAATTAATTCGCCACCCAGAGTCAACTAAGAAAAGTTTGCCCAAGAAATGAGTGTAATATGCATTGTAATATGAACTTTAAAACAAATCCTGAATGACGATATTAATTTACTTTCGCAGATGCAAAAGCTTTCAAAACACAAAGCGCGGCGAGGTGTGCCGGATCCCGGGCTGCTCGGTGTCGCCCTCTGCCGGCGCGCAGCCGACGCCCATACGCATGCCGCACGTGCAGCCAGAGACGTTCCGCCTCTTCATACAGTACGTTTACACGGGAAAGGTAAAAAAAATAACATACATTCATAACATTTAATGATCAAAAACGAAAAAAACAAAACACAATTTGTGTCCAAGATAATTTATTTTGACTACTTACGCCCTCTGTTGGCGGTTTTCTGAACTTTGTGTTATGTCTATGTTCTTGTTCGTGTCTTGCTTTAAAGGTGAAGTTTAGATTGATAGTTGTGGAAGTATTTGCATCAAAATAAATCTAAATGAATTAAAATAAATGTAGAATAAAAATGTGTAAAAACTAAAAATTCTTTTTGTAGCTTCTCCTTCAAGATTCTGGGGTCTTCGAAATGATGACATTAGCAGCCGATTTAGGAGTGGAGGACCTTCGTGCCGCTTGCGAAGACCACGTCACCTCGACATTAAGCGTAGAGAGTGCTTGCACTCTTCTAGCAGCAGCTATGGAAATACAAGATAGACCAGGTAAACCAATAACAGATTTATCTGTTCTTGAATTTCGGACGCTCAAACAGTTGCGATGGTGGTGTAATGGTCAGCATAGTTGCCTTCCAAGCAGTTGATCCGGGTTCGATTCCCGGCCATCGCACACTTTTTGTTGTTTTTAAATTCATCATTTTATGAAAATATTTTTTGTTAATCTTAAACATTTGAACGAGAAAAGCTACAGGGTTTATTTTTGTAATAGGATTTGATGGCCAGGTTCATTAACCGTTGTAGTAACAAGAAAACTTTGTAAGGCTAAAATAAAATAAAAATAATAGACACATCTTTTTATGTTAATTTGATCTGCATTCACAGTTTTGGGAAAAGTTACAGTAGGTAAATTTTTCTTCCTAAAATTGGATTCTATTTCATGTGAATCAAAAGAATTTACAGATTTAAGGTTTAAGTGTTTGAATTTACAAAAACTGCAACAAAAGCTAAGAACGATTTTGATTCAGACTTTTTTGAAATAATGAAATTAAAATTGGAAAATAATTTTTAATTTTTCTTTTAATTGAACCATAAATCCTGATACACAACTGCTTAATTATTTCTGAACGCGCATCCAAGCGTGGGTTTGGTCGCCATTTTGTTTGCTTGTGACAGTTATTTGACAGAGCTAGACGCGCGGTAAACCGGCGTTCGTGTCGTGATAAAAAATATCAAATCAATATAGAAAATAGTAATAAAAATGGCTTACAAAGGCCCTCCGAAAGTTCAGAAGGTGATGGTGCAACCCATCAACCTTATCTTCAGATACTTACAAAACAGAAGTCGAGTGCAAATCTGGTTGTACGAGAACGTCAATTTGAGGATTGAGGGCCACATCGTGGGATTTGATGAATACATGAATATTGTTTTGGACGATGCGGAGGAGGTTCACATGAAAACGAAGAACAGAAAGCAAATAGGAAGAATTATGATGAAAGGAGACAATATAACGCTCATCCAGAATGTGAATCCAAATGCTAGTTCATGATTTAGGTTATAAACGATATCTGTGAAGTTCATTCCTAGTAAATAAGTGTGAATGCATTAACTTTAAACGTTAACGCCTGATTTAACCTGGGTTTTTTCAAGTGTTTCCATTAAATGTAAGAATTTCAAAAATTGGCTTTTCATTTCCCCCAATCTCGTCTATGGCAAGGCTTAGTTTTAATATTCTTTTGACAGTAGATTCTAAAATAGTATAAAACTGTGAACAATTTTATTGGTCTGATACTGATAAGGTCTCAGTTTTCTGAACATTGTAAGCTGATAGAACCTATAATAATTTGTTTTGTGCTTCTGATCCTCCCTAAAAGAATGAAAATTTAAGTACCTCTATGGTGTAGTGGTTAGAATGCTGGGCTCAAAAACTGCAGTGGTTTATGTTGTGGCTTGCTCCATTTCTACATATTTTTGGACATAAACGCAACGTGCTATAAAACAAATTTGTTACAAGAAATTGGTGTGGGTAAGGAATTTGTTATTTAGGTGTTTCTGATTCTAATATTATAAAATGGTAAGTGTATAAAGAGTATTCAATATAATGCTGTTGCTGCTTCCTACAATGTTTAAAACAAACTGAAATGCATTTCAGGTGGAAAGAGTGCCTCGTCTTTCATGGAGAGATGCATCGCATTCATCGGAGACAATGCAGCAGACTGCGTCAAGACTAACGCCTTCCTGAACTTGCCCAAGGAGGCCCTCATCAAACTCATCTCATCTGATTTTGTAAGTTAGAATAATTTGTTTGAGATACAAGCTGTTTTGAATTTTATGCTTGACACTAAGATGTATTTTTGTTAAATTTTGCCACGAGGAAAGTAAGCATATGTGTTCTAGTCCAGTTATTTCCCTGGTTATTAATAAAAGTATTTGATTGTCTTCCCATTCCCTATCATAATTAAAAACAAGATAGTGTAGTTTGGAGCTACGGAATTGATTGGTAATCCAAGTAGTAAGTTAGTATACATTAAAGGGGTGAAAGTCCCAGGTGCCAACTGACATTCCTCTATGTTCCAGGCGATGGCCCGGCACCCGCACAGAGAATCCATGGATAGCTAAGAAGTTCTTGTTGTATAATTTGTTCCTTTTGCTGTCACTCTCAGAAATGAAGACATAAAATGTGTTTATTAAAATTTACTTTGACACTGATTTAGATAAGTGGAAAGGAAGGGATTAAGGGAAGAAGAGACACTTAGTCAGCTGGGTCCTGGAAAGTACACCAAAATTCGAACTTGAGTCAGATATTTGTAGAAATATTTAATATGCTTTCTCATACCAATATACATGGTACAAGCCATAACCATAGTTTATTTAATGAAATTGCCCTTATCCCCACCATTTTTGTGCTGGTGGGTACAACGGTAATGTGATCACGAAACGCACTTATCAATGTTGCTGGTCGTATGTCACTTCAGCTGTGCCTGGAGGAGGAGGAGGTGTGGCGCTGCGCGCTGGCGTGGGCCAAGCAGCGCGCCGGCGTGACGCAGCCCACCGCGCACTGGACGGAGGAGGAGCGCGCGCGCGTCTGCCACCACCTCGCGCCGCTCATGCAGCACGTGCGGCTGCTGCTCATCGGTAATGTTAAATGTCATCGGTTACACTGAATTGTTTTTATAGAAAGTACTAGTGGCTTCCCGCGACTCCGTTCGCGTGGACTTTCAATAGCCTAATAAAGATTAGCGCGTTCAAACAAACAAACATACAAACAAACTCTTCAGCTTTATATATTAATATGGACAGTAATCTGTACTACTACAATTAAGGAATATTTTTTTATGATAGGTAAAACCCTAAAATCACGTATGTTACGGTATAATAAAGATTGCATGTTAAGTCGTTGTTCAAGTGTAGACGAATTTCTTTAAGTATGTCAGTAAGTTATATAGTCGCTAACGGTGTCTGATATGTGTCGGCAGACAGCGCAGTGTTCGCGGAGGAGGTGGAGCCGACGGGCGCGGTGCCGATGGAGCTGTCGCTGGAGCGCTACCGGCGCGCGGCGCTGACGCAGCAGCCCGCGCCCGCCGCGCCCGCGCCCGCGCCCGCGCAGCACAAGCACGACGCCGACAAGCGCACGCAGCCACGGTATGACATTATTCTCATTTTGTTAGCGTGATGCCACGCCTGCTGGGCCTCCGGACGGACTCGACGTGGCCGGAAGAAATTATTGTTATTTGGAAAATATTCCAGGATTGTTACTTTCACGGACGAATATGCTATGTTACTGAATGGCGCTCTTTGAAACCGTCCCCGTCAACTACTCAACTAGTGGATAACATAGTATTTTTTTTTATGTTCTGACATAGGCGCCAAACGAGCTAGCGGGTCGCCTGATGGTAAACAATCACCGCCGCCCATCGTCCTAAACATTAAAATATTAAATTCCAGTAGAGTATTTCTCTACTGGAATTTAATATTTAATTCAATAAGAAAAAAACTTCTAAATCACCATCTCGGCATCTTACAATATTAATTCTCTTAGTAAATAATAACCCATGTCACTTTTTCAGATTGGCAGTGAATATGTTTGCTGGTTCAATTATTCTGCAACAGGACAAGAGCGCGTTCCAAGCTGTTATTAACAACTGGTAAGTTTTAATCCACATACATACTATTTCTTTTTAAACATCGTGAGGAAATCTTTACCCTACGTGTTAGTGTGTGAAATAGAGAAGGAAATGTCAAACCACTCCATTAAAATTGCCAAGAGAGTTGTTTTGTGTTGCATTTCAAACAATTATCACGACCCTCAGTAATGAGAGTATTCAGCGCGCGTTCACAAGGTACCTTGCGTTTACTTCTCCGGGTATATCGCACAGAGCAACATACAGCAGTAGGCTATCATTTTTTGCAATGAAAACTCTCCGTCATCGTCGACTTTGTCAGAACCTTGTGTTTTTACATAGGCTTGTCAACGGGAATTTGAACGGCCAAGAATTGTATAATTATGTTTTTATTAGTTTTATCTTTTGTGTTTTTGTTAAGGAATTTATGGTCAATGTTGTGTACACCTATAAAAGGTTTATACGTAAGAACTGTTCCCTTAGTTCAAAATTTTTAATGTAATATGTATAAACTGTTGATGTACCTTTTATAAATAAATAAAATAAATAAATAATGAGGAATACGACTCAAGGAGGAGGGAATTACTTGATTGATTATTATATGAAATGTTCTGGAAGCAAACATTTTAATGTAACAACTATGTCAGGTGCGGCACTCCGAAGCAGTCCTGGCGTCTTGTGTTCCGCGCGTCCACGCACGGGTTCTCGGCGCAGGCGTTCCACTCGCACTGCGACAACATCGCGCCCGTCCTACTCCTTGTGCAGGTATGAACATGTTGTTTCATCTCTGTCACAGATTACATATAAGAACTCTGTTCCAGCCAATGGGATGGGAGCGTGGAAAATGCTCATGATTGACTGACTATGCATCATTTAAATCACTCCTAAACAAGATAGTAAATAGTAATCATGATCAACTGACCACTTAGAATAAATCATATCGGTCAAAGTGCCTGATCTGAGGCCGAGTTTCCTACTCGATCCCTTTGATGAAGGCTCTCTGGGCAAATTTTTTATTCAGTTCCCGAGATTACTATAGGCTACAACGGAATGGCCACCAGATCAATATTGAAGGGTTGGTCCAAGTTGGTAACCAGGTACGAAAGGATACTTTTTTCATTTCCAAATCTGGTTGTGAATACATAGTTTTTTGTTGACTTGCATAGCTGTCCCAGGTAGTTTAATGAAAACCAATTTCCAAAAACAAATAAATTGAACATTATTTTGACAAACAAATCGTGGGCACAAGTACACACTTTGTGATAAAAATATTGTAAAATTTAGGGGCAGTCGGTATAGGTGGAGACTGTTCCAAACTGCGATAAGGCACTCGACTATTCCGTAATGTGCATGATTGTTGAAAATAATATGTTAGCAACCCAATAATTAAAACAGTGTAGACATCATATCATCAGGTTTATTCAATTTACAACACCAGTTTACTGCACAGACATCACCTATTATTTATTGTTTTACACAGACGACAGCATCATGATTTTACATCGTAACATGATTATGTATTTTTTGCTTTAGCTTGTGTTTTTCTTGAATTTAACTGTGATGATAATATGTGCGTGTATGTCAGCTGTCGCGCGGCGAGGTGATCGGCGGCTACTGCTGCGCGGGCTGGAGCGGCGGCGGCGCGGGCGGCTACGTGTGGGCCGAGCGCGCCTGCCTCTTCGCGCTGGGCCACCCGCCCGCCCGGTACTCGCTCAACAAGCGGCCCTTCGCGCTCTGCTACCATCCCGAGTGAGTACTCGTGCTCCTGATGCTACTAATAATACGATTCATTGAACGAAAGTCGTAAAGTAAAAGTTTTTTATTAATTTCGGTCGTCCCTTTGCTCGTCCGAGATGGTTCCGCTGCAGACAGTGGCTGCGACACTCTGGGCGCTCCGGGCGTCGATTTTCGTACACGCTCTGCTACTAGACTTGTTTGATTCATTGACACTTGCTCCAGTCACATGACACTAAAAGTTTTTTTTTAATTATTTATACTATTATATATAGTATCTTTTTTGATAATACAATCCAACCTAAACTGAACATAGTGAAACATAGTGTTAAATATCAGGCGGTGAGAATTTTTAATAAATTACCTAACAGTCTAAAAAATATTAGTGACATAAATTTATTTAAAAGTAAACTAAAGGCTTATCTACTGGATAAAACTTTCTATAGTATTGAAGATTTCTGTAGTGAAAATTAAGTGACATTAAAATAAGTAATTAGGTATTTCAATATAAATCTTATTTTATTTTTATTACATAATTTTATTTGTAAATATATAATTTTGATTGAAGTTTATAAATTTTATGTATAATTTTTAATTTTTATTTCCAACACAATGTTTATTGTTTTAAAGGAATAAATGACTTATGTCTTATGATACGGACTGCGCGGGAGTGGAATTCTCTGCCGAGATCTGTCTTTCCTGCACAATACAACTTGGGGCTCTTCAAGGCCAGAATAAACGGGCTTTTCCTAAGCAAGCACGCTCCATCGAAACTCCGTTTTTTTTGCCATTTTGGCTACGGAACCCCGGTATATGAGTATTTAACAACATTTTTAATCTGCACATTCCAGCTGCGGTCCCATCTTCGGCGCGGGCGCGGACCTGCTGATCAGCAGCAACTGCAACAGCAACAGCGAGAGCTACAGCAACCTGCACTCGTACGGCGACGCGGCCGCGCCCGCCTCGCTCGCGCCCGACTACAACTTCACCGTCAGAGACTACGAGGTCTTCACTATCAAGCATAACTGACCACTGATACCTATCAGCTCCCAGCAAAATGTTTGTCACGATGAATTGATAACGTAGAAAATATGGTTTATATCGATTCAATCGGGAATTGTTAAAATTATTCATGTTCGTTCCCGTTCGTCCCACTAATAATAACAGCGGGTCGAACGGGAATGTATCTTTTCATAGGACATTTTGCGTATGAAAATTAATACAGCTGAAGTCTCAATTGGTACTTGACACAAAAATTGATTTTTCTCTATTTTTTTTAATAATAATTAACATGATTCTTGCCATTGTTTGTACCTTATGTACCAGTCAAATCGATGAATCTCAAGATTACTAGGTTATTAAAACAAAGAGACGCTTTCCATAACCGTCTTGCAATGGATTAGGCCGCAGCCGCAAGTTACCATCAGAAGAGCTACATCCTAACTACCTACATGAACATTCATTGTCCTGCGTCTGCCTACTTAAAAGACTTGCACCCACCCGTTCCTAAATAGCTTCATGAAAGTGGACATCATCATCATGATATTATTTAATTATTGCTCAATAATTCAAATACATAGTATTATGGGACAACTGTGCTCAAGTCATTGTTGTCGTTTAATTTACACTGAACTTTGGAAGGTCGCCCAAACTTACCAACTCTCTGGCCTATTAGATATCTTTCTTATTAAATATCTTGCATATTAGATACTAGCATTGCAGGATATTGTATTTTTCATATTAAATTGACAGTATTAAAAATGAAATATTTTACTTATCTTCTCCTGAAATTACTGTTGTAAACCTTAATATGATTATTTAATAAATAATAAGGAAAAAATATACTAGAGCGTGGAAGCCTCAAAATATAATTTTAATAACATAATATTTTACATTTCTATACCAGTTTTTTTTAAGCTTTATCGTTATATGAAATCACAATGTCTACCGTCCAATATAAACAGTATTTTGTAGATGTAAGTTATGTGCCAATAAATTATAATATTTGAAATAGTTGTAATGTTCATTTTATGCGAATAAGTGTAAGTTCTTTATTTTACAGCCTTTACTAATAATAATTATTTTATTATAGATGCCGTTAATGTTAATAATGTGTATTTAATATTTAAAAATAAATAATAAAAATGGATTTTGTAGAATACATAGAAAGTTAATATACATGCACCAACACTTGGTTTACTTGGTTTAACAGAGAATAGTTATTTTTTACAGAATATTTGATATGTGTTAGTATTTCGTTGTTCGAAACTTCGAATTGTAATGGTAACTCAGTCGTATTTTAATTGTGGTGTTTTAGGTGACTTGCTCAATTAATTATTTTGTTTGATTTGTATTTACTCAATTAATTTGAGTAAATCTTTCCTGATGCTTTGCTCATTGTATAGCGATGGTGTGCTTGCACCATTATCCAGGATTTGGTATTTCAATGTACTGAAGTAGGACCATGAGCTCACAGATAAGGTGCTTACCATGGTGGAAATAAGGAGGTAAGTACGAGCTTGTGCAGTACCATTGCAATCTAGGGGCTGACCTGAAATTCTGTGCAGATAATATGGAAATCATTATTAAAATATTTACAAGTTTATTTTATAATTGAAAAAATAAAACCTCTGAACAAAATAAAGCTTTTTTTTGAGGGGGTTTTGACTGGGTAGGTGCTACGTATGTTGATTTATTCAAGTCTGCAAATCCATCGTAACGTGCCTCCAAAATACCAGCCATTAATAAAATTATGAAGGCCACTTTGCATTTTGGAAAAACTCGATTCTGCGTGGAAGTTTATTAGATGTCCAGTTGTTTTATAGCACTCGCCAAGTACCGGTTTTTACCAAGTTTCTTATAACGTAATAACCCATGTTTTTATCCGACTTAAAAGTTTAATTACTATGGGCATTTCCTACTTAGATCTCACCAAAAGTGGCTAGCAAGTACCAAAAAAACTTGATATAACAGACTGACCATCATTTTGAGTCATTTTATATTCAAGTTTGAGTAGATAGAATATTTGTATGAACGTTATTTTAACGTCATTAACCTTAATTTGATCTGTTTAGAGTAAGAAACATAATAATTAATTCAGAAAAAAGGAGCGCTGTTTCGTTTTTTTTTATTTATTTTTTAATTGTCAAAATATTAAATGTCAAATATACAGCCAATACTTAACATTTTTAAAATCAACTAACTAATTTGTATAGTTTTGATCTATGAATAAATTACATGTTAAATCCCTTACAAATATCATAAATGCAACGAATAATTTGACAGTTATGATATCCTTTTTCTTCTTAATATGAATCATGTATGTACGTGTGACTCACGTTAATACGTGTGATATTTAAAATATAACAAGATGAAATAAAACTACTTTAAAACGCATATACTATAATTTTAAAACTATAACATATTTTAATACGGTAAATATTATTTATTTTAAATTATTATTAAAATATGTAGTTTTAAAATTTTACTAATTTTATAAAATAAATAAATATATAATATTTAGCGTACATTTATTATAAAAAAAAAATACCGTGCAGCAAAACACCATCAGCTTCTACTGCGTGGATTGGAACGTTACGAATCTACGTATGATAGCAGTGAAGGTGACGGCGATTAGATTTAAATTGAGGGTAGGTTTTGTAATAATTTAAATGACAAGTGACGCATAAAACCTGAGTCATTCCGTGATCACGGCTCCTGGAAAGGAGCAGAAACCTGTAAAATATGTAGTTTTAAAATTGTTCCGCGATTATATCCGTTTAAAAGTAGTTTTATTTCATGAGTAACAGTCGCGTAACAACATAAGAGAGCCTTAAATATCAAAATCCTATTGTTCAGTGGCGGATAAGCATAGGTACTCGATGGTAACCCGGCGGCCATCTTATAGAAAAAAGGTAAGTTGTATAGTTTTTCTAATGAATGTTCGGCCAGTGAAGCAGTTGCGATTACGAGTATTTGAGTGCAATATTTTTAATAATGTGAAATAGCGAGATAGTCGCTACGCTTCAATATACTCTCTGTCGTGACTCGTGACCACAAACGGGTGACGAATCCAGCCAACTTTAGCATTATCAATATCAAGCCGCCATTGCGTAAATCTTGTCGCGTACCCTTGCCATCGAATGGCGTACCTCACTTAGAGAAACCCTGCGCTAGGCAGTAAAGCATAGTGAAACTCACATGTAAATTTTGACCAACAACTAGATTCCGAAGTGACATGGCATGACATGGCTAATCGATGCCGGCAGATAACCTGAGAGCGGCGTGTTGGACAAAACGTCGGTTTTCCCGCGGAAAGCCTTGCCGACCGGAATCCCCTGGCGCTTTCCTCTGGCATTTCCACCTGCGCGGGTGCGCGTGCCGCGGCGCGGGCCGAGCATGCGCCGGCGCAGGACGACAGGTAAGTGAGATATTACAGTTTGTGTAACTTTTTCCGCTTTTGTTATTGTAATTTGCTTTGCACGATAATACTTTGAACTTTCGCGTTGCATTATAATAAGTCAACAACAACAGGTACTTATAAAAATAACATCGTCTTTATTCCTGTTGTAATAATGATTAATTGTAATAAATAAGCGATCATATCATTTGGATTAAGAAATATAAGACAAATAAATACTATAAAACGGTTTGAAAATATTAATATACGCATGTAAATATATCTGGTTTTTTGAAGTTATTCTATCGGGAATACACTGGGGTTACATAAATTATATTAGGTTACGAAATTACACCATAATCGTAGAACACGTCTGCCATATTAATCTTTTTTTTCTAAATAACATTATAAATCTTTTATAATAAACTTATGCATCTTTTTAAATCGTGAGATATTAACGTTTCTATAGTACGTACAATTTATACTACCTAGCCTGGCAACACAGTAACTCGTGCGCCGCCCGTGCCACGAGATGGCGGCGCGCACGCGCGGCGCGGGCTCATTTCATAACATTGCGCCGCGCGCCAGACTCGACAACAATGACTAATGCGCAGGCGCAGGTATTACCGACGCAACCGCTCAGCTCAGCTGATTAATTGCGTACCGGCATTGCGGATTCAGACCTATTACTTACATGTGGATGATGCTTGTATACTTTGCAATCATAATTATGCAATACCAACGTATTTTAATTTGTCAGACAGGTACCGTACCGTAGTATCGGGGTACATTAGCCCTAGGGAGTAGGTACCCTATCAATGAGTATTTAACATTCAATCAACTTAGGTGCACTCTTTAATTTGGATAAAATATGTAGTTTCTTACTCGTAGTAAGTTTATCCCAATTTTGTAATAATAATGTTAAACTTGTACCGAATGTGCAAGTTTACCTGTAAGTTATGTACCAAGAAACTCAAACAGCATATCGATTTTGTACTCTAGCCTATCGAGAGCTTTTATCACGGCATATTTTACCAATGAAATGGAATCATTGTTGACGTAAAACATGAATCATCCTATCTAGGAACACACATTTTACAAGTAAGTTTGAACATGAACACATTGCTATAAAGGCGAGGGGGTACGTACGGGGTAGTAATTAAAACCTTTCAGAGGTGATTTCGGTTGTTAACACAAATAAAATAAAAAACAATTTTAACGCCATGACTAACATTGTGTCATTATTCATAATGTTTATGTTTGTATTCAAATTAATGAATTAATTAAGTTGCGATAATAATAACGCAACCGTATGTAATACAGCATAACATAAGTAAACACTTATCATAATGGTCGTTGGCCGACCTTGGTGTGGGCCTGCCTCACTATTAGATCTAATATAGGTAATTGTGCTGGGAATTTACCGCATTATACCTACTCGTAGAGATTAAGTTCTGCATAAAATAAATAATAATAAATAATCAGTATGTTTTAAGGATTAGTTACGTTTGTAGGTTTATACAAATGCTAATAGCACATCAGTGCAAGCTAAACTAAGTAATGCAGCAAATCGAGGTGCAAATGTATCAAATGAAATACCTTGAATTTTTCATTAATTTTAACGCTTCGTGGGTAAATGTATCTGGCGCGTTCTCAGAGGGCATTAAAAGTTCCGAAATGCAAATTCCCGTAAAAAAGTTTTGTATTATTAGGTACTAGCGGCCCGCCCCGGCTTCGCCCGTGGTACTTGTCCACTATTTAATGGATGATATTATACATAAAAACCTTCCTCATGAGTTACTCTATCTATTAAAAAAACCGCATCAAAATCCGTTGCGTAGTTTTAAAGATTTAAGCGTTCATAGGGACATACAACATACAACATGACAGAAAAAGCGACTTTGTTTTATACTATGTAGTGATTACAGAAATGTGTTAATTCGAGTGATGGAGGCCTTTGCAAAGAGACAGTAATGGGCTGATATCTTTTATGCGTTGACAAATGATCAGACAAGCGTCATCGTCTCCCAATTTTGAGACCTAATAAAACGTTACATATTTTGAGAATTACTCATCAATTTAAGAGATCGACGCCTTGGACGGTATTTTGTGGTACCACCCGGTACCTCTGCCCGGCTCGGGTGACAGTTAGGCCAACAGGTTATGTGGTATTTCAATAATTTGCAAACAGAATTACGCTATAAAAGGTTCAAAATAAAAGCTAAACATACTCATAAGTGTGCAGATAAAACCAGGGCAAAACAGCCGGTCAATGTGTTTTCGTCCATCCATATCTTCTCTAAACTTTCTTTCTGACATAAATTATTATGAAATTTAGATAATCATTTGTAAAATTGCTTTTTTTATTTAGTGCGTCAACGCGAATATAAGGCTTAGATTTGCACTTAGCCGAAACAGATTTCAAAATTAAAATCTGTGTACCTACATGCCAAATAGTTTGGTTATATATAAATGTTGATGTTGAAGCTATGAAATATATATTTTACAGCTTGTACTTCGTTTAAATTCCATGTCGTTAAATAACTGTTTCAACAAAAAATATGAAGATAATTTTTAATGCTCAAGTTCCATTAACATCAATCGCTGCGTGCCCCTTCTCCTCAAAGGATGAATTCATGAAATAATTTGGCTAAGACGTTTTCTACGAAGCAGCATCGGCGGAGAACTTCAAAATTTAATTCAAAAACTGTTTAAAAATCGAATTTCGATTCATCCTAAAGTCGTTAAAGTAACAAAGGCATTCACAGAATCGTTTTCAATTTCGTACGGTGCAAAGAAAAGCCGCATGGACAGAATAAAAAGTCTACGATTGATTTATTAACCTTAAATTAAACAAGCCCCTATCCAATGCGTGGTCTTTCACAGAAGACAGGGCGATGACCCCGGGCTTCAGGGAACCGAGGCTTGGGTGAAATGCCTTCGTCGAATCTTAGGCGGCGCCGAATCTTCCCTTAACGCATTCTAGTTTCAATGGTAATTTAAAAATCGGTCAAGTGTAAGCTGATATTCTGTTGAGAGGACCGTTAGGAAATACATAGTTTCAAAATATTCATAAATAAGCCAAAAAAACCTAATAATATTGATATATAAAACAGAACATTAATATCATATTATTCAACTTTTTGGTCATAATCTCAAAGTAAATATATTAGGTACATAACTATGTATAATACGGCTGATAAATTCACAATCATACAAAATTATGAACAATTCATTTTGAATGATATTTTATTTTTCTTACATATCCCGTACATTTCCATAAACTATTCTAACTTGTGGTTTAAAAAAAGTGTCCCTCACTAATTATGGCGTTTAAAATATTTTTTTGATGCTGTGTATTACTGTTTGTTTAAGGCTTCAGGAGGCCTTTAAATTGTTACATAAATACATTAAGGTAGGTACTCCATTAACGTTCACCGAATGGCCACCCATTAAGTTTAAACCCGATTTTAACACAAAGTTGGTCCCTAAAAACCCTTGACGTGGTCGTGGCTGTCATAAATCAGGCGGTTTTCCTTGATTCCCTCCGGGGTGCGTTGGCACCGGACGCGGCCGCTAGGGATCTTCGCGGAACTGCAGTTGCGCCTAATTCCAACTGTCAGCCGCGTCTAGCCCTTTGAGAAACTTTACGGTAACACGGATTGAAACGTATGGATACACCAGCTATCACAAATATTAGGGAACATGTTGAAAATAGTGAAATAAGATTAATCAATAATTCTAAATGATTAATTTATTGCAACTTAACATTACCTACATCACACGTTCTTGTTAACGTAGAATTCTTGTTAATATACATACATTTATGTTTTGACCTGAAAACATGCGTATGTTTCCATAGAACCAAGTTGTGGTTTTGGTCTATTACTAGGATAATTCTGAATAAATCTAGTCATTAATATAAATAGACACCTATGATGATCACTGTATTTGCGTCAATCGGCATCAGATTTGAATCACGGCAGGGCATCCCGGGGCTAACCACAGGCTAGACGTCAGTGTTCACACACTTTGCTCATGCAAAGGGCAGATCCACGCTAGTCCCACCTGACCCACTGATGCACGATGCAAGCCTCCCGCGGCCTGCGCTTCTCAGAAGCTGACTCACCGCGCCATCGCCGATGTTACCTTTAGGCTCGATTCCATTACATAAAGATAATTAAAATCTATTACTTATTTAAGTAAGAAAACAAAGACTTAAAGTATCCGAGGGTCATCGCAAAATCATGACGAAGAAGATTTATCTTTTTTTTTAATTTTTTATTGTTAGCACGACATCGTCTATACTTGCAACATACAACGAAATCATCGTTTAACAGCCAAAGATTAGGTTACAAATTCCTTTAATTAAAAGAATATTCGCGATACTCATGTTTAGGATACTCGTATCAAACGAAATCGTTAAATAAATCTTTCAACAGTGGAGCACAAGCCCGTCACACTCACCATTATGAAATGCTTTTACTTGCCGCATAGCCGGATCTATGGAAAATGAATCATTTGCAGATTTACACTGGGCAAAGCCTTTTTCTCACATGCAAACTAGGTTTCTTTTACATCCGAGTAGAGATTGACCGGTCCTATCTATACTTATATGATAAAGCTGAAGAATTTAGTTCTTTGAACGCGCTTATCTCAGAAACTTATGGTTCGAATTGAAAAAAATATAATTAGTTGGATAGTTCATTTGACGAGGAAGGCTTTATGCTACTAGTATATGTGTGCGGGAAGCGAAATCAACGCGGACGAGGTCGCGGGCGGCCGCTAGTAACCAAATATTAGTCGATCGAAGAAAGTTTGAAGATGCATTGTATTCATGTACTAAAATTTTCTTTCTCCCATAAATGAAGTCAAATTGTATGTACATTGTACAAGTATTCATATAAGTTATAACCCTCCATCCACTCCTTCCCTAATTCCTCACTGATTTTAAACCTTGAGTTTTTGATTAACCGAAACTTCTCGTAGAGTATTTACACATTTTGTTTTTGTTGTAATTAAGCTTACGTAAAAACCAATGATGATAGAAAACCATCGGCTCAAGGCTCAGACAATGAGCGTGTAATCGGCGATTGATGCGCCTGCGCAAAGCCCTTCTATTTCCCGGGTTTCCCAGCGCCGCCGCTCTAATCCACACCAGCAAGCTAAAGTTGGGCGCTTGAAGCTAATTTAAGATATTTCTCTATCTCAACTCATAAAATTTTGTTGTAAACTACATAATGATAAGTTCGAATTTGGCCATGTCAAAAAGTCCGTTTCCAATAATTTTGAGTAAGTAACACGTACTAGTCTTATTCTGCATAGCTGTGCGATATTACTATTTACGAACCACTTGCAAAATCTTGTCAAGTTGTCATCCAGCCCTGTAAGGGTCTCGGTGGCATAAGTGATTAGTTATAGCACTTGCCCGGATTGCAAGAGGAGGTTCAAACCCGACCTGAGAACATACATATAAATTATTCTTTGTATAAAAAAAAGTTTTTAACAACTGTAAAAATTGAGTAAAGAAATTATAACTAGTAACATTTTGTTTTTTCATATAAAATTCGTTCGTATTTGTTTACCTATTGTTGCCATGTCAATAGTAGCAAACGTTGTATAGTAACAAATACTCGGCCGACCGTAACAATCAAACCGTTTGATTTTGGTTTAACCCGTTTGGGAAGAAAATTTGGGAAACACGAGCATTGTATTGTCTGGATGGAAAATTCTGAATCCACAAAAAATGTCAAGTGATGCTTGACGACATTAAGGCTGTGCCACATCGCGCTTCAGCAGAGCGAAACGCTTTCAACTGCTATAATAAAGTTGAAAGAATGTGATTTATTTAGGATATTGACGGGCCCGTTGGTCTAGTGGTCAGATACCCTGGCTACATAAACAAGGGTCACAGGTTCGAATTCCGCTAAGGGCAAAAGTTTGTGTGATGAACATCGGCATTTATACTCGAGTCATGGATGTTTATAAATGTATTCATGAATGTCTATCCGTTCCCTTGCGTCCATAGTACAAGCTTCGAGCTTAGTTTGGGGCTAGGCAATTGGTGTGATAGTCCAACGCATTTATTTATTATATGAGAAGCGTGAAGAAGTATCTTGCCGGCCTTATAATTTTATCAGACCAATGTGTTTGTACTCATGCGAATAGTCATTATAATATATTCCTTTTGTATTGTAAAATTCCGGTGGCCATAGTAGTAGATTGGAATCTGTCATAGACAAGTTACATCGCGCACGATGTGCTCCCACCCTTAACATCTTGTAGGTATCGAATTTGAATTCAGACAATCATTGTTCTTGATTTTACGGGTTGTTAAATTTCAATTAAACATTCATGTTTTTTTATCGTCGCTATTGTAAAATTTTCTCTTTTATTGGTAAAAGGTTTAGTGAGTGTTTTTTATCTCAGTCATTGCTGCGCTTTTCTTTAAAACACTGATCGCTTTATGGATATGTAACGATACTAATATTCAGACTTAGAGTGACGCGAATGAGTCACAATTATTCTATTCCCAGATCGTTTGATTAATATCAATTAAGACCATGCGTCAGTCTCTACACGAAACTTGAACCGGCAGACTCATTTCAGTTCGCCTGAAACCGCCAGCTACTCAGTCTAATTGATGGATGAACTGGTTTTAACTAAGTTCATATAGAATCCATCAGCTACAAAGAAACTTCAATTTGTAAATTGACGCACGCAAAATATAAACAACGGTAATGTATGCTTTACTGAAAATTGTTTGATGTGGATAAACCCGTAATTAATCATGAATGTTTGTTCGGAGTGGGATTTGAACCCACGACTCTTCGCGCAACGCGTTAAGCCAATATTAGGCCCTACTGACGGCATCATCCGCTAACGCATCCGCGTCCTAGTGATCCTAATACTGAATCAGCGCGGCATTGTTTGGGCAGAGTCAATGTTTATAGTTTTCTAACCGTTAGCAAATGTCACGGACAGGCGGACGTCACCGACGTCAGCGCCGCGCAGACGTCAGAAGATGCGCGTGCGCCGGCGCCGCGAATACACTCCGCCGCTTAACTATGTAGATTTACTGAAGAGAAGAAGTAAATCAATGATTTTACTTGTTAAATTATGATTTATTGCTACTCGATCAACAGTTAAAAAAAGTTTTATATACTATGCGTCAGTATGCATTTACAACTCACAACATTTACAACTTGACGTTACTTGTTATAGTTCTAAGCAATTATAAGACCATATTGCATTATGGTGGAACTGTTATTTATAATTGCAGACAAGCGCGCTAACTAACTGATTAAAAATAACCTTCATTACAACTAACTTCCATACAGTTATTCCAATAAATAACGTGGTCCAACATATTGTTATATTTTTCCTAATTGAATGGGGTTATTTCTCAAAATGCTGGTTACCTGAATCCAGCTAAAGTTTAAATATTCCGATTTATTTTCCTAATGTAAAAACCACATCATCCGCAACAAATACTTACAGCCCTTGCGCATTGGATCATCTAATTTTGACGTCGCCTGTACACTATAAGGTGAATCATTCGTGCATTTGTTAGATCATTCATTACCATACATGGTAAATAAACTCCTCTACATTATAAGATTTAAGACTTTCACGATTCATCTTTAAAACAAATAATAACTGATCGCCGGTAAGTGATTTATTGGTATACCTACCTACTTTTTTATTATTTTAAAAGGCGTTGTTCGTTGAAGAAAGTCTTCGAATCACATAATGATATTAAAGGAGTAGTAGAGTTGTAATTAAAGGACTGTAACTCGATTATTATTTGTGGTAGAGTTTGAAATATGGCAGAGTTTGGGGGATCAGAGAGTGCACGCAGGCTTGTGCACTCTCTGTGTAATTTTGATGCACAGTTACGGACTTGACGTTGCGCTGGAGGAGAACCCAAAAACTCTGGATCTTGCGTTGCTATTTAATATGCTATTCTTTCGCCTTCCATTGTAAAACAGCCAAAACATCAAGCAGTAACTCACTGCTCACAGCCAAAACGCCGAGCACTGATGAGTACACATGTACTCCATAATACATCGTTCAATCCCTTTTAGTCGGTGTTAGCACAAGGTGTTAGTGTCAACATGACCTTACAGCGTTATGCCCCAAAACAGTGATGACGTAATGTCCAGGGCCGGGCCCTACGTGCGCCGGGGCACGTAGGCTACCGCTTTCTCCCGACCGCGTCGGACGCGTCCCTAATCCCGCCACTAAAGAATGTTAATCAGCGCGCCCATTACACCACACGAAAACACCGGCCGTATTATGGAAGAAGATGCCTCGGTCTTGCAATGATTCTATTATGAATTTTATTTAATAAGAGTAGAGTCCAGTTTTGCCTTGTAAAGAAGACCTTTATTTATATCAGAATTCAGAGTTGATGGTAATTGATCAGTGATCAGCGACGCCCATAGACATGTGCAAGCTCATACCCACGGTTCGCCGACACGTTACCTGTCCGAAACCCTGACCAGCCCGGAAAAACTACATAATCGGTAGATGGTTGATATAATTCATTACATATTTGGAGGTGTTGGAAAGTGCCATTGTGTTATCTCGTAGACAGCGGATCTGTCAGTAATAGTCAGTCAATGGATCTGTCGCAAGATTAAGTGGTGTGTACTTATCACTGACTCCTAATTATGTTTATATCTACAGCAACGATTCTTTAATAAATAAAAAATAGTTAATTTAGAAGTATTATTATAATCATCATCATCATCCTAGCGCCTCTCCCGGTTGCATCCTCGGCCATTGCCTTGGAGCCCAGGGTACGCTGCGACTATGATCCTGAATTGACTTGCCTGGTTATTACAATGGAGCGACTGTCGTCTGACCTCCGTAACCACAAGGGAAACCAGACAATTTGGATCATAGTCGGGACCAACGGCTTAACGTGCCTTCCGAAGCACGGAATCATCATTCTTATCGGACAATCAGGTGATTCAAGCCTGCAATGTCCTAACCAAACTGGGAAAACCAACACAAAGTGAAAGTGTTCCCCGCGGGATTCGAACCCACGACCTCCGAGTTCGTAGTTTTTTGAGCACAGCGCTCTAACCACTACACCACGGAGGCAGTCACGGAGAAGTATTATTATAATAACTAAAGTAAAAATGATATAGTTTTTTTTTATCAATACAATTACAATTCATAATACGGCTTCGTGTTTGAGTGAGGTTCTGCTAAGCCGCACGCCGGCGCCACGACTCTCAACTCGAATAACTAACGGATGCATGTGGAATTTATATAATTAATAACAGAATTGAGGAAAATTATTTTCACTATGACGAAATTATGCGGTAACATTTGAAAAAATTGGGGCCTTGACTTTCTTACGTCAGACTAACCTTTCTTTTATCAGTCCGTGTTTCTGGTAACATGTGAAATTGTCCATTATTGAAACCTTGTTGCTGGTAGCGTGTGAAATTGTTCATTATTGAAATCTAGTTATCAGCAATGAAAATTAAATTAAAAAAATATATATTTCCTAAGCCTAAAATATTATTAAAATACTCAAATAATACAAACAGAAAATGTTGCAACACCTTTGTCCCTAATCTTCTTCCTAGCGTTTATCCCGTTTCTATGCGGGGTCCGCTTTGACCATGATCCAGGATTTGCAAGTCTAGTTATTACAGTGAAGCGACTGCCATCAGACCTTCGTAACCCATAGAGGAGAACCAGACAGATTGGATCATAACAACTTTGTCCCTAATGAACCATGTAAATCATTACCAAATGATTATGTCAATAAATGTCAATAATTAGTAAGTGAATGAGTGGCGCGTGCGCACATGAATTGAGCTCGCAGATCCGGCAGATTGTCGTGACGTCACGGACGTTTTACACGGATCTTTCGTTCTGTGATAAGTTTGTAGGGTTTGAAATCAATTCTGCTGTTACTATCATCGTTTTCAGGCACATCAACATATCACATCAGCATTATTTTGCACCAATTTTTCGGTTACGGCATTCCCGTACAAAATATCTTCACTACCGGCCATTCAAAATTTTATTCGGTAACAGTAATTAATCTTTATAAACTCAAGTGCACAGGTGCCGTAAAATTTCCCTGTTATTTTACTCTCATCTCTCAATTGAAAGCACACGATTGATTAAGGGTGGTTAAAACGGTTCAAACTGTAAAAAAATGCTTTATTTATCAAACATCTGTTGCAGGCGTGTCTTTCGACCTATTATAGAGGTTTCGGCCGAGTATGCATCTTTACTTGTCTAAAGTCACGTAGAGTCTCGGGTTATTGCTCTGAACGGTTGTTGTATATTTAAACAAGTCCAAGACTGGATCAATAATTTTGATAGTAACCTTGCTCTACTAAAAGTTCAAATACACGCAGAAGAAATATTCCTGTGATTAATATTGGTTTTTGCAAGTTAAAAAATTGGCTTTATTGATTTTTCCCATAACACACGATTTTGCATACATACTTTCAAATCAAAATAACATTACCTTACATTATTATTTACATGTAATTTACATATTTTGCACGTATTTTTTACGGGTCTTTAGGCGTTTAGCACCGCAAGCGGTTCGAACCGCGGTGTGAATCGCCCAAGAGCCTCTTTGGAATGGGTCTTTTCGCACCACGGGGCGAATAGTCCAAAATCATTTTTGAATGGGTCGATTCGAACCGCAATGACTAAAGCAAATTTAATGAATTTTAATCACACATCTCATAAAGTACAGCCGGGCACAAAAAACAGGCCAATTAAAATAATTTTATTACCACGTGAACATCTTCATCTTAAATATGCCCACATTTCAAAAAATCAAGGTAAATTTTGACCCTTTGTTCAATGTGGACTAACCGGTATGAAATTAACAAAAGACTAACTGGAAACAAAAGCTTCCAATCAGAAGCACCTTTGCACTTGCTTCTGATGATATAAACATAGTTTTAAGTTAGAAATCGCGATCAAACTGTGACTTTAAATCATAACTTATTGTTCTATAAAAGATACAACTGTCGCCTATTGATTAGAAAAATTAAGAGTTTAGTTTACAAGTTTTTATATCATTGTTGATTTTTTTTGTGAATTTTCATGATTACCGTGTTTGAAGTACATTACAATGTAAAGTATTACCTTTATTTTACTCGCATGCCATGTTTAAATTTAAAACTTTTGTTTTTTTAATATAATTATCTTTTTTTTAACATTCCACTTTTCTTCTGGTCTGTACTTCCACAAATCACCTATCTATTTTATGTGTGTTTAAATCGGACTTACATTGCATTGTACCGTGGTTCGAACCGACCCATTTCAAAAGAATCCTTGAGCGATTCACACCGCTGTAAGTACTGCGGTGCGATAGAACCCATTCAAAAGGGGCTCTTGGGCGATTCGCACCGCGGTTCGAATCTCCTGCGGTGCGAAACGCCTAAAGACCCTTTTTACTACCACCTCGTCAAAGTGAATAAATAAATACTTTGGACTTACACACCAATTGCCTAGCCCCAAACTTAGCTCGAAGCTTGTAATATGGAAGCTGAGGAATGGATAGAAATGCTTAAATATTTTTATAAACATCCATGACTCGAGCACATACAAACATTTGCCACTAGCTGGATTCGAACCCGCGACCATTGGTTTTGTAGCCAGGGATTCTGACCACTAGACCAACGGGCCTGTCAACCGAATGGCCTGCTGAGATCGTATAGGCGATAATCGTTGAGAGGCTGTAGGCTACCCAAGATGCCATTTTGCGAATATTCGCTACCGCTAACGTCTAAACTTATGTCTCCAGCTAGGCGATTCACTAAGCGCAAATGTCATAAAAGCCTTGGTCACAGCGGTGATGTAATCGGTGACGCTAGTATTTTTTCGTTATGGAATTGACAATCGAGGTTGTTACAGTGTCGACAATCAACTTGAGTGATCATCTTTGTATATTTTAATGGAAAACTGTTTATTACAAACCTAAAACCGACTACATCGCCGCTGCAACCAAGGCTTTTATGACATTTGCGCTTAGTGAATCGCACCTCAGCTCACACGGATTGTTCGTGTGCGAGAGGTTATATAAGTCGCGATGAAAGCGTAGCGAATGATCGCCAAAGTGACATCTTGGCTAGCCTACCAGATGTCCAGACAGAGCGTCCGGTGGCATCACGGCGTGTCGCGAGGCGCGGGTCGTCAGCCAGTGTTTACAAACACGCGAGTGGTCAAGGACCGCGACCGCGACCGCGTACGCCCGGGGCCGGGGAGGGGATCATTTACGTGATAACGCTGTGTAGATCGAATGTTGACATTAGGAATATAGGGCTTAAAATTGATCAAGGACAAATATAATACGTAATAATTGTAATATTTTAAAATGATGAGACGATGTAGATTTTATCAGTTAACATTATTTTCTCACTATTCAAACGATTTCTTCGGTACGTTTATTTTTGCTACATGCAAAGGTTCAATTTTTGTTTTGTAGATGTATTTATTTTTTAGTACTCCCTACAACTAATTTTCCTTCCCCTATTATGATTGATACATACAATACATGCTATAGAGCTCATTGAGAGCGACCGTACTCTACTCGTACACTCAGAATACTCGTATCTGGACTTTAATGTGGTCGTTTATTTTTGGATATTTTTTAATTTAATTGATAAATGCATTCAGTTCAATAATTTATAGGTTGCTAATCTTTTTTAAAGCTAGCCCTCCGCTTACTAGCGCTAAGCAATTCGCGTGATCGGCGGGCGCTCCGCTGGGCGGCGCCCGCGCCGGCACGCCGCCGCTTCCGGTGCGTCACGCTCCCACGGCCCGCCGCGTGCGCTGCACATTATGCGTCTTTTTGCCCGCTCCTTTCTAACCGCATCCACTGCCCTCTCTGTGCCGATAACCGCCTAAACAGAACCCACTTGAAGCGCAGTGTAAATCGAAATCCGACGTCCACATATGTCTGGCATGTCCGGACTTCATAAGACACGCGTTGCTACGCCCGCTTCAATATTTGCTTAAATTGATTTCTAAAGCTTTCTGGATTGTGTTCTGCGTCCATTGCTTTTACCATTGTAAGTTCAAGTTTATGATATTGTGTTGAACGGGCAATATACTTGCTGCATAGCGAAGATTGTGTGTTGTCAAGTGACTCGGGGTTACGGAGTGACCTGGATCGATGCAAACGTAACCGCAGAGTTGCTAACCTTCAGCGTACAGTTGTTCTCTGGAAGCGTGCGTTGGTTAATATTAAGCTGCGATTGCTTAATCTGGTCCTGTAACGCGATTGCAGGGTTCCCACGGTTCTGTCATTCAGGTTTATTGGTACTTTGATGAGATAGAAGATATCTAGTTAAATTTTGGGGGTTTTTTTGCGAACTTTTGCAGATTACAAGAATTTCAAATGATAATTTTCCTGTCGCTTTGTTCTTTATTGTATTCCTTCCTTCTCAATTGTGTTTTGCTGGAGGCTCTACTCACAGATAGAAAAGTAGAGAACAGTTACGAAATTCTACGTTTACTTTTATGTGAACGGGAGTTAAATGAGCAATAGGGTTACCTCATTCATGGACAACAACAACCCCACAGAGGTCGCTGATACATTGCCTGCCTCTGAAACCCCATACCCAAACTGACCACTTACATTTTCACTTTTCACGTCATTCTGTTGAACTCACTCGATTTTTGAGCTCTACATCGATAACAACTAATAAAATAAATGCATAAATAAATACAGTGCCAGTAAGATCAACGATCGTAACGGTGTCTTCTCCTGATTTATCACAATCTCCTAGAGTATGACTGTGGGAAGGCTCATTAGCATGGCGTCCAGGCGCGAGCAGGTGCGTCATAGGCCCGTCCGAGCAGCCCGCATATTGATCGCGCTGTGTCATCGGTTCACTTTTTATTCTCGCATGTCGCACTTACTTAATCGTTCCGAGAATGTATTTCTTTGATATCTGTTTAGTTTCTTTTTCCAAACAGCTTTCTTTGAAGTTTTTGCCAGCTCCACATTGATTCGAGAAACAGATATAATGATAAGCTGAGCTTAATGGACGGCGTCGTGGGGTCGCTTGCGACACTTATGCAATAGTTGATGTTCATTGTCTATGAGCGACTGTAATCATGTCAAAACCAAGTAATCCTCAAGCTTATTTGCCACTCTCTTGAACAAAAAATATTTTCACTGGCAAAAAGTATTTCTTTTCGAGGCACGTGGCGTGCGTACCTAAGTACAATAAACTTTAACAACAAACCGTGTTTCGCCCTTATAGATGAGTGCCGTGTGTTGTCTCTTTGAAAGTGTTACCAGTAGTAGGTAACGGTAATAATTTAGGTACCATCAAGTGATTCATGTGCTCGTTTGTTTCTCTTCATAATAAAAAAACACGTTACGGGGTTGATTCACGAACGTGTGACTCAGAGTTCCGAAATTTAAGGGAATTTCAGTCGAAGGCCACGCATAGGCCGATTAAAACAGTCTGATCGGTTTACCCGAATGCCTCCACATTGAGTCAATAAATCAGTGCACCTAGCCGAGCCTTAATATTTGCCCTGCGCTGAGTCAGTCCGGATCTGTGCGGCTGCTTGCCATTCCCGCGGCGAACTAGTGTGACCGCATTCGCCAGGAGTGAGCGCTACCCCGGGGTGTCTGCTCGACTTGAGGCGTGTGGATAATAATATGTAAAGATGAAAACTGACTGCGATGCCAAAATGTTTACTTGACGACATATTTCATTTTTCCTCACCGCCAAATATTCACTGAATATTCTGCTATGTAAGCAGGCTCCATTATTCTCGCACTTGACATTTGTGCTTGCCCTGGTTTCTTTTTGTAAGCTCTACGATACTGTCTCCCCTCTGACATCAGAAGGGATAACGAGTCCTACCTTAGCGTCATAATTTTAGGTAACTTTTAACCCTTCAGTTGCTTTAGCACTGATCAGTGTTCTAGTATGAAACTGCGGTAACACTGATCAGTGTTCAGATGACCTGTGACACTTTCAACTCTATTTTGAAACATATACACTTGAAATACGGTCTTAAACTCGCGCTATGTTGCCGCAGACGACGGGTACAGATTTACGCACCCTTCCCGCATACGAAAGGTTAATTATCTTTTGGTGTTCTGTGACTTTTCGATGCTTATCTGTAATTATTTTATTTAAAATTTACTCAAGGTTTTAAGCGGTCGATACATGGGAACTTATCATTGCAACATGAAGTGCTTGACTTGTCTCATATTGAGCTATAAGCCTGGGCACTCTACCCGGCCGCGTACACCGCACAAGACGCACTTGACGCATGCGCTTACGCCGAAATCACCGCGATCTGTCAAAGCCGCCGACAATGACCGCTCAGCACTTATCAACCGCCGCTGTCACTGTCACACGCCGGCTGACGAATATGACGCACGCCCGAAGTGTTGAATGGAGTTTGCGATCCAATACACGTCCGCGTTGGTTAACCAGCGCTTCCTGTGGTCGAATGATGATCCTGATTCTCATATTGTTCCATTCAAATCAACTTTAGAACCGTCCAGTTGGAAAAACCATGAATTGAGTGCTATCAATACAATCAGTCGCTTTTTAAACATTGGTAGAGTTCGTAAATACATCCTTATACACGACTACAGACGGCCAAGAACCTTATTGTGGCAAAAATAACAAATTTTATTACCATATCAAAAACTGGTGAATGAAACTTAAAACCTCAACTAGTAATTCCATTGTTAGTTTATTTCCATGGCAGCAGTATTTCACGGCCAGTGGAAATAGAAAAAGTACATTTTCCGCGCGGTAATGTAATTCAGCGGCGCATTGTTAATGAGCGTTCATGAAACACTGGGTTTCCCGCGGCCGTTGCTCTACTTGACGTGATGCCTACTGGCGGGCTGCGCAACCCTGGTGCCTACACAGAGCCATATTTCTCAATTTAAAACCTCTTTTAATGATTTTACTGACCAAATACGATATTCAGTAGAGTGAATGGTTGAAAAAGAAGACAGAAAAAAGAAAAGATGGATGGACTGCGTGAAGGATGACATGAGCGAGTAAGGTGTGGATGACTCAATTAATGACGTGTGATAGGCCTATATGGAAGAAGTCCACGTATTAGGCCGACCGACCCCAGATAAACTGAGAGCAAGGCAATGATTATACGATGTCAGTAAATTAACTAATTAAATAAAGTTATTTCGTCTACGTGACTACGTCTACGTCTTACAGCGAAATAGCAACCAGCCACAGCCTCAAACCATATTCATATTCATATTCATATCTTTATTGCTTCTTGTTGTGTTACATGATCTTAAAAATATATGAAGTTACAAACAAGAACCCTACAAGGGCACTGCAAAATCTCTTACAAGCTAAAATAATTATAATTCTATAGTTAATAACAAAATAAAATAATTAATAATACAAATTTAAACATAACAAATTCTGCAATTAAAGTAGAGTGTCCTCTAGGTATTCCTTTAAGTTGTAATATGCCTTTTTCATGACCAAAAGTATAATATTATGTAGCTTTCACCGCTTAAAGATGTTTGATTCGTCTCCCTTACCAAGCTACGAGTAGGAGCCCTATCATTATTGTCATATTACGTAAATATTGATAAAGTTAGGTTTATCATTATACGTTCTTATAGAAAATATGTAGATATCTTCTATCTTTATGGGCAGCAAAATAATATTATATTCCAATGCAAAAGTAAAATAAACATACTCATTATGTTATGTTTTACCATTACATTGCGCAATAGTGGAAAAACTCAATCTGCAGAGAGCCAGCTGTCCATCAGCAATTACCATGAAAAGCGGGTATCAATACACCTAACAAACAACTAACTAACTAATGATATCAATAGATGTCGATTTACGCTACTATAAAAAATAACACCAACCAAGCTTTCATAAATTTTGTAGTCTGTCCTATGTTGTTTGAAATTATGCAAATAACGGTCTTGCTAAAACCGTAAGTACTCCCAGTTTTAGTATATTTTTATGCCTTTGTTATATGTATAACATGGTGTTATTGGAAAAAATATTTTTATATTATTATTCTTCAAATGTGTGAATTTGTTAATTATAAAAAGATATAATGCAATCGTTTGCTGATATGACGAGTGCGTTTTAATTACATAGCGAGCACTAGCTGTCGGTCACGCCATTGTAGAGTGTTGTAACCCTTGTAACAGATACAGTTAACCCACTGGTATGAAATGCGCAATTCTACATACGCCTGTATAAATAATGTAAGTGATTTGAAAATAAATTAACTCGAATCTTACTCGTTTTTTAAATATTTAAAATGAGACACATCTTAATATTAATATCAAAGGTAATTGATTATACTCCACGTAGATTTATGATGATCTTCTTCCCTTCTAATTTTGATACAAACCTTACAAGTATTTTTGTTTGCCTGTCATGAATTATATTGTCTATCTATATGATAGTATTTATCTTCATAAAATACATTTTAATTTTAATAAGCACGATATAATTGGTCAATATCGTGACGCTGGGACTATGTGTCTATGTCGGCTGCCTGATTAAAAACCGTCGAGTCTGCATAATTTTGCTAATTTGTGACTCCCTGCAACTATCATGTGAATCGGTAGACGAATAAAAATACATACACGTATTGATTACTATTTATTGTGTTTTGTAGCGTTCGTGTTTGTTGTGTGTTTACATGGTAGGGCGGCCTGCGGGGTCGCGACCGAATTCCTTGATCGCGCCAGCATCGCGCGATGGCTGTTGAGTAACATAACTGACCAGGCTGACGGCTGATGAAACAACACTCATTCTGTACCAACACTAGCATGTGAATATCTATCCAAACAAAAACTTGGACTCCACAGGGCATAGACCCCTCTCACATAATTAAATTCCGATTTAAAATATGCAAAGAGTACTCAACTGCGCTGCATATAACATTATGTACATAGATAAAAGTGTCAACAAAACAAACCGGTTTCGAATTAGTCGTACTGCAAGTTTTCTTTTGTCAATAAATGAATATGTTTTTGGTAACAAAACCAATGTACATCGTATTGTTCAATGACAGAAGACCCGTTGTAGTGACTGTATAAAAGCCTGGTTATTCCAAAACTTGGTATTTCGCACTTTCAGTGACGCACTTGAGTTCCGAGCACTCCGTGTCAGAGCAAAAGGAATGACCTGGTATTGAAGGCCCTTCCGTAGAGTAATATCCTCCTTGCACTTTCTCCCCGGACCCAAACTATTAATCACCATACTACTAAGAAGTTTTTAAATTAGTTGCATCTACTCCCACACGAGATAAAATAAAGAGTGTCCGCCAATCCCATTTTCACGTTACCTTGCCATTTCCCTCTGAATGCTTTCTTTTAAGGAATCTCTGGCAATCTCTTAGTTCCTATACTATTTTTAGTTTAGTCATTGGACTGTGTACGTAAACCTTAGCGATTTACAAAGACAGCCTTATGACTAATTGTGTTCAGTCGAAAGATGATGAGTAATCATTGTGTAAATAGTATCGATTGGCCTTTAATCTACTAGGTCTATCCGTTATGACGTCGTCACACCTGTGAAACATGAACAAGGTACAAGGTCACCCAAGAAATAATTAAATTGTCTGACGCAAATTATTCTTACATTCAAATATAAATCATAATTATAACTATATCATAATTACGTGTACTTGTGAGTCAATGCTACGTGAACACGGCTAAATAGAGATAAGCGAAACTTCGGTCAAAATTATTTATGTACATACATCTCACATTAAATATCCTTATGCAAGTCATACGCAAATGTCCAGTAAGTTACGTTTCAGTAAGTTACTTTTACGTTCTTCTTAAACAATAACTGAATTTGGTTCCAAAAAATATGAGTTGATTTATATTAACGACACTGCAATACATAAAAATGCTAATTATCTCTCTATCCATCTAAAGCCTGTAAGGCTTATTTTTTCGTTCTTTATGAAAGTAAAATCAGTCTTTCCTAAAATATGAATTTGTGTTTCATTCATCGATACCAAGAGAGGTAGAGCTTTGTGGAAATTCCACTCGAATGAGCCGCTCGTCTGGGGAAGTACCTCCACCTTACAGAAGACCGCAGTGAAGTAGCACTTCGTAACTGTTGTGCTATGTTTCTGGTGGTGAGTAAGGTTGCCAGAGCTCAGTTGGGGAGGGTATGGGGTTAAGGCCGGCAACACATCAACGATACCTCTGGTGTCGCGGATGTCCATGGGCGGCGGTGGTTGCTTACCATCAGGCGACCCGCTAGCTCGTTTGCCGCCTATGACATAAAAAAAAACCATAACGAAATTTTTCTTTCAATAGTGTTTCATCGATTTATATTATTAATCATAACGCGAACAGCGAAACAAAGATAGCGTATAACGAACTAGTAAAGTAGTTGGTATCGCGCATTGTGTAGTGTTAAGTTACGTCTCTGCCATTGCTTGCACTGTGTCCTGCGCGCGCAGACAGCGCGGCGCCGGCGCCGCCGGCGCGTGTCGCGTGCGACCGCACCGCGCCAGGGCTGCCAACAAGCAACAGTTAATAAAGAACATATTGACACTGATTATATTTTTAAAAACGTTAAAATTAATCTTTCCTCAGGCCAGCCGGCGGCCTTATAAGCATGTAAATATGCTCAAAATAAATATATAAAAAGAATATTTAATGGAAAAAGCATATAATTTTTATAAGAATGAAAGAAACGAAGCAAGTAGTTCCTATGTTATCAACGCACAGTATTATCTAAAATTCCACACGGGCTTCAATATCCTTTTAATTCGATTACTAAATTAAAGCAATTAATAATAACTGTATGCTTGTTTTCACACTCAGTTCAAATCTGGTTAATCTTGCTTGATATTGCGTTTAATCCTACTAGATTTAAATCTCCATACTTACTTTCTTTTTGTCGTGTAACCTAAGAATTCAGTACTTAGAAATATTGACTACGAAAAAATATTAATAAATTACACTATGTGGTTTGGTGCGTGCTTTCTTCATAGTGTTTTCTTATAATTAGGGATGTAACGGAGGTGTCATATCGGAACCGGAGTCGGAGTCGGGGTTTTTTGATTTAATTTTTCGGAGTCGGAGTCGGAGTCGGATTCGGAACCGGAGTCGGAGTCGGAACCGGAGTCGGAGGCAGGGTCAGAAGTGGTGGCAGGAGAGAGATATTTTATTTAAGGGCAAATAAAACATAACCTTTTTTCATTTATTTTATTAATTAAACGCAAGGAAATTAAATATGAAATAATATAGTGATACTAGCGGTCAGTGCCGGTTTTAGCACTACAAGCGCCCTTGGGCGAGATTTCTTCGGCGCCCCCTAACTACAATTCAATTACCTAGGTAGTACATAGGTATGAAGAAAGGCAATAGGTACAATAAAATAACCATCATTTAAAAAAAACGTTCTATCTAATTTACAATAAATCTGTAGAGATGTCAATTCTGTACATTAAATCTATTTTCAAAATAACTATCAGGGGGTGATAAGTGATCGATACTGATGCCAAAAACGCAATCAGTAAAATTTTTGTCTGTCTGTATGTCTGTATGTTCCTTATACAAACAAAAACTACTGGACGGATTTTGACGATACTTGGTACAATTATTCTTCATACTCCTGGGCATATTATAGGATACTTATCATCACGCTACGATTAATAGGAGCAGCGTAGTGAAGGGAAATGTTGGGAAAGCGGGAGAAATTACCCCATTTTTAGGGTTCCATAGCCAAATGGCAAAAAACGGAACCCTTATAGTTTCGTCATGTCTGTCTGTCCTGGCTCGTTCTCCGCCATTTCTGCACCGATTGCCACGAAATTGGTGGAGAGATGCGTATTGATAATTCAAGAATTGGTTTTTAAAATCAGCGAAAAATAATTATTTTTTAACCCTCTCCCATACAACGAAAAGTAAGTTCGAAAAAAAAACTTCGCCTTACCCCATCGTGTGGGGTATCGTTAAAAAGGTATTTCTAAATACAACAAAAATTGCCTTGAAACTATGTGGATCAAACACCCCAGTCTCGAGATATATTAATACAAAGTTAAAATTAGAGCGTCCCCCCCACCTTAACTTTTGAAACACTATTTCAAAAATTCTGAAAAAAATGTTCTATAATCCTCCAAGTAAGTACTTTCAACGAAAACTATAGCGAACTCTGTATCATACATAGTTATTTTTATACAGCTCGACCAACTTATGAAGTGCAGTTGCCCTTACTAAATGGTGTGTCAAGCGGTTGGCCCATCTTATGGCTACGGAACCCTTTCACGGGCGTGTCCGACACGCTCTTGGCCGGTTTTTTTTTAAGCTTTCGTCGCGTGTGCAGCCTTAATGGTTAAAGTCACATAGAAATCATGTATGAAGGAAATATTCTACATAAAATTTTCTAAAAAATATACCCTAACAGCATATGTCTATCTTTTATGGCTGACCCACAATAACACGTGCAACACCTGATCCAGATTGGTTTGAACGCGCTGTTCTCAGGAACTACTGGTTCGAATTGACAAAATAATATTTTGTGTTGGATAGTCCACTTACCATTTGTCAAGGTAGGCTTTAAGCTATCTATAGTAACACCTGTGTGCGGAAACCGAAACCTACGCGGACGGAGACGCTGGCGGCCGCTAGTCTATACAAATATTATAAAGAGGAAAGGTTTGATTTTTTGTTTGTTTGTTTGTATGAATTGAATAGGCTCCGAAACTACTTGGCAGATTTGAAAAATTCTTTCACTGTTGGAAAGCTACATTCACCCAGAGTAACATAGGCTATATTTTATCCTGGTACGGGAAGTAGTTCGCCCGGGACGCGGGTGAAACCGCGTGACGGGCCGCTAGTCTTTAATAAAATTTAAAACATAAACAGGGGAAGCTACATTCTGATCAGGCAAAAAGGATTTCAGGCTTATGAGTTCATCACACAACATATAACCATCGATATATGATTTAGAATCCACAGTTAATTAAAATTGGAGATCACTACAGAGTTTGTCAAGGTCAGGTTTTTCAGGAATCTGTTTTATTATAAGTAGGTATACTAGCGGTCGCCCGCGACTCCGTCCGCGTGGATTTCGGTTTCCGCACACAGTGTTATAATAAAGCTTAAAGCCTTCCTTGACAAATGGTAAGTGGACTATCTCTCACAAAAGTCTCAAAAGTTTTGTCAATTAAACTAGTAGTTCCTGAGATTAGCGCGTTCAAACCAATTTGGATCAGGAGTTATTACATATACACGTGTTATTGTGAGTGGGAGAAACAATAGGCTCGTCGAGGGCAGTTTCATAAACTTGCTCAAGCAAAAATTTTCTTAAATAACCGAGCCGTAATGTCCGCGAATGTATGTTATGTACGTCATCTTACCTAATAAAATACATATCTTGATATTTAATAATTGGTATGTTGTTCTGTTTTACCATCATATTTTTTATGTTGAGTTCTCTTTCAATTCATGCTGCCAGTGAGGCAACTTGAAATCAAAAAAAATATCATTCACGGTTCTTGTCTTTTTTTGCCCAGTAGGCCTTACTCAATGAGCGAGGGAACTATAAGGGGGCGCCTGTAGTAAATTATAGAAAATCAGAAAGAGGCGCCGGACGAAAAAGGGCGCCGCGGCCTGCGGCGCGGCGCCCCTTTTCGTCCGGCGCCCCTGGGCGGTCGCCCGGCCTCGCCCTACCCTAACGCCGCCCCTGCTAGCGGTCGCCCGCGACTCCGTTATGTTATTCTGATGTATAAGCTATATTGTGGTAAAGTTTCATTCAAATCCATTCAGTAGTTTTTACGTGAAAGAGTAACAAACATCCATACATCCATACATCCACACATCCACACATCCATACATCCACACATACAAACTTTCGCCTTTATAATAGTAGTAGGATTATAAAATTAAACAAACGAAAAACAAAATTACTTGCTTGTTTCCAAATAATTAATAAATTAAATCAAATTAATTGACTCCAAAATGAGTGTATTGTACTTCTCGAACAAAACTTTTCTTGAATACCTACGTCTTACTACATAGTTTACACTAACACTTTGCCGAGTCTGAACTAACTTTAATGAAAAAGTTCCAAATACAACTTGATTTTGGTTTCATTGTCGAACACAAAATAAGATCACTTTTATTGCACTGAGCCGTAAAAATCAAAACAAATGCCTATAACACTTGACAACGTGTCGCGTGCGTAACAAACTAATAAGTGAAATAATAATAGACCATAGAACATACGAGCGGGAGTCGTTGGGAGGTGTCCGCGCGACCTGTATAAACCTGTTCAAAACGGTCGACCCAGGCCGCGCCGATATTTGTTATGCTTCGACCTCCGATTCAACCTCCGACTCAAAAGTGTCGGAACCGAAGTCGGAACCGAAGGTGTAATATTAATCGGAAGTTCCGACTTATCGGAGTCGGAGTTGAAGGTCCGTAACATCCCTGCTTATAATCACAATCAGCACGCGCTGATTTTGATTATAAGAAAACACTATGTCTCAATAACAATTCAATCATTGTTTCATTAACAAGTACGCGCCTACTATACTTTTAATGGAAAGTTTTGCTTGTACTTTTTCCTCAGTCGCCTTCCATTATTCATAATGAGATAAAAAAGTTCCTATAACTATCATGGAAAGGTTAAACAAAATCTCGGGGAATACCAAAATCGAAACATTTCCAAATCGCTAATGACTACATCGGTAGTTTTCCAGCCTCTGGCATCCTTGGTCGGCGCGCGCCGGCCATTACCTGATAATAATCACCTGCAGTGATACAGACACGAGCGATCTCCCACGTGCCGACCGTCCGCCTGACTCACTCATCTAATCCCAGATTCGCGCTCTTGTCCACTATTAGCATTTTCCCACATCACAACTCGTTGATTACTCATTTCGCTATGACTTAACTGGCCATCATCATAGCTTTACACTGACGCAGTTCGGGGTGAAAAACAAACATCTTTAAAGATGGAATTCCGCCGGACAACGTTACGAAAATGAACAGATACTGACATCATCGCGGAGTCATAACGTAATTGCAGTAACTACATTGAGTGCCCGTGGTTCATACTCTATTATCACCTACGTGTCTTAACCAAATTGGACCGCATGACTCCAATCCTCTGTCATAATGTTATTGACTTAATTTGAATGCTTCTAATGAGATCACTTTCGAATTGACGCAAATTCGTACCGTTATGTTAGCTCCAAGTAACTGATAGTAGTTTAATTCACTGGCCTTGCATGTTATTGTCCCACACACTATGTTGCGTAATCATCGTCAATCAAGCACCGAGTGCGACTCACAGTATTTGCATGTCGTGACGCGTGCGCGACTCACGCGGTAATTCCACCAACACTTTTCGGGGAACGCGCTCTGACTTATAAGAGCTAGGTCCGACTGCCTTATTGAGCAATTTATACAGAAGTTAACCGTTTTACTTTCTTTTGACACACTTCGACTTTCCATTATACATAGGGGTTATGTGTGTCGAGGTATTGTACGTGATTCACTGTACTGCTAAGTCTGCTAATCACTACTTGCCAAATGTTTATGATAAACAAACAGACTTTACATGATCAATGCCGTCTTTTACCGGAAAAGCGTAACTTTTTTCTGTTCAGACCCTAACAAATTCGTGGCACCCCTAATTTTGCAACTTTCTATCAGGTGAACGTGGCCTAATTCATAATCAATGAAGTATATACATACAAATCTTAATTTAACATCCTTAAATAACCCGAATGGAACAATTACAAAATATGTTTTAATAATAACAAGTCGGAAGTATGGCACGCTTCTGGACCTGTGGTCATTCGCTGCGGTTTCCTCTCGGCACGAACTAAAGCTGCTTAGTTAGTTATTTATTGAATTGTTTCCTTCCCGCTGCGCTGCACGCGCCGGTTCCCCGCGATCTCAACTGCGTCTTGGACAGCGGATCGTGAAATAGTTCTACGTCAACTTGGTATTATTTCCCTTTAACGCCATAGTTGTTTACTGTTGTTGTTGACTAGGTCTAGGCTACATCACCATTATCTTAGGGCCTCTCCCGTTTGCATCTTCGGCCTTTGCCTCAGAGCCCAGGGTACGCTTTATCTTATATGTTGGCTATAACGCTATTAGTTAGCTATAAGGCTTAATCTGATAAGATTTTCTTCCAGTAAGAAATTTTCTTATTCGGCTTACCGACCTTACCTTATTCTTACACGATTTCTTGAACTTATTAGATTATTGCTAATTTTATTTTCTGATAAAAAAGTTAGCACTAAATTACAGAATATGTCAAAACAAAGCGTACCTACGTAGTGCATATCAATGCAGAGGCTAGTATACTCGTATAAAGATCTCGATTACATAGTTTTTTTCAGTCGGCAAATGGATTTCTATTTCTGAGGTCTCCGATTAATACTCAGATCAATATTTGCATTATAATAATTCATATTTTTGTTTATGGTAGATACTCATCACATCATCCGCTAGATAAATTGATAGCTGCAGCTCTGTTTCTGTGCAAATGCCGACCAGTTAACCGCCATCTCATTAATTGCAATATCGTAGTCTCCACCACCGGGATAATCATAATAAGATAATATATGTACGTGCCTTGACCGCCAACGGCTTTACATTGCATTAAAATTCGATTTAAGTGAACACGTTTTCCCTACCTAGGAGTAGAATATAAACCCACTCTTCTAACCCTCATCTGCATCTCAGACAAACCGCCCATTTTATTGACTTAGTTAAACGCTACTGGTAAAACCCGTAATCCGCAATAGTCGAGAGATGATTATAATTTGAGATGATAAACTGCCATTACTTCAATATATCGTTGAACAGACACAACAAAACGGTAGAAGCACTGTCTTATGATGGATATTGGTAGGCACTTCAGACCGAGGTCACCGCGCCCACTCTAACCGCAAGACATTCAGTTGAAGACTGTCATGCACTTGACGTCAGAGGTGTGCCCCCAGGCTGGGGACTCACCGCGCTGACGTCAGCACGCGGCGACCCATCATCTGGCGAACCTTGGCACGTGCGCTCGAAATACCAAGCACTGATCCGCGACGTGCTCCGAGTTCAAAGCGAAAGGAAAATGGATGCCGTGCTGTCACTACCCTAATAAGACTTGGCAGTGATATCATGTTAGCGTTAGAAGAACGGTGAATCCTTATGAAATGTTTATGCTTATAAACTAAAGCGTATGTTCTCGTACAAAAACGAAACTGTGTTTGAAATGCCCATCCATATCGCTTTACTAGAGTGACAAGAGATGCCTTTCGATTTTGGCGAAATTGTTGTCCAAATCTCAAAGCGGGAAAGGCATCTAAAACTTTCTGAGTTTATATTTCCGTGCGGTTATTTTTTATTTAATAACATAAGATGCTTCAAAACATGAGGCATATTATAATAGTATGAAACATTTCTTCAGCGTTTTATCCATCATAGCAGACGAAAACAAAACAAAACTTGTATAAGCCAGCTTAAGATAGAGCGCTCACGAGTACCTTGACCATCTAACGACCACTTTAAAAGCCTCTGTTATCGTCTAATTGCTTTTGTCTGACATTGAACCAGCTCGTGGTGAGTTATCTACTGCGACGCAGTCTCGCGCCAGTCTGTCTGACATGGCGTCTACTACGCCAGAACGTACGCGTAATTTATCATTGATCGTCACTGGTTTTAAGCCTATACTTATTAATTGACTGATTACAATTATCGGGGTTGGGTATGGAATATACTTCATAATTGAAATAGGGTTTACAAACAAAGCTTGTAATTGTGGCTTCATAATCTGGTCCATCCTTGACAACTTTACTGGAACACTGTGATATTTCCTGAGACTGACAAATGTACCCTGATAAAGATCATGAACACACCGTTTCTAACGTCGTCTAATTCCCCACTTTTTATAAACTAGCAAAAACTTAGAAGAGGAAACAACAAGGTCCCTCTATCAACATCCATGTCACAATCTCATTGTCCACATAAGGTGAATGACGTCAAAACAATGACAACACTTGAAAGCCGAATCAGGTTAAGAAACTAGTTACGTAAGGCTGACGGCATGACTTGGCTCGTGGACGTGATTTTCGGCGCGTCCCGCCAGCATCCCGGCCGCTCCGAGGGTCATCGCTATGCGCCAGCCGCGCGGCGGACGTGCCTGCGCACGCGCACCGCGCCGCCGAAACAATGAACCAACGAAAACGGTTATCTACCGCATCCGAAACATTTCACAGATTTACATTATTTGTAAATGTCCTGCGGTTTTCGATTGACGCGCGTAGCGAAACTGTAGCACAATGCGTATTGTCAAAGGTACAGGCACTTGTATGTTCCTATATTTATTAGTTGTGCGGAATTTTCATGTCACGGGTGGGTGCCCCAAAATACTACAAAATATGCACAGTATCGAGTTAAATAAAACAGTAATCAGAACTTCAAATATTCTACTTCGTATGCGGTCATTTACTTAACATTAGGTTAGATAACTGTCGAGAATTAATAGCCTGATGATAGCTTATATCAAAGGATGAACTTAATTGAGTTATCCACATAAAACTTCATCAATAAGAGGCACCAAATTTGCTTTGCTACAAATTGCGACCACCATCATGCTTGCTACGAGTATGTTTCAAAGTCTACAACTATGACACTTTTTACGGAGTATTATTGTGCAAAAACTTTCTGAGACTTTCTGCTCTCTTTAAATAACAAATTAAAATTTACTTCATCATTATTCTTATTCCGACACAAACTTAAAAACTTGGTTACGTGCGCGTTCGAATCGAATCTGTTATTCATCATTTTAATAAAATACTACGATTAATAACCAACCAAATTGTCAATCAAAATAAGAACAATCAGATCACGCACAATCCCATTGCATTTCACCAGCCATCTGCAATAACAGTCAAATATTGCCTCATCCAAACGTTATCACCCCATCGCTTTCAATTGTCTGACAAAAAAATGATTGACGGTGCATTCTTCGAGGGATTTCGGGATCATTCTTCACGGGCGGATTCCTCGGCCGTTAGTCAGGAGACTGGTCGGGGCGGTCAAACATCGACACCGTTACCACCCGCCATTCACAAAGCTCATTAGAGTTAGCACCCTCATTAACACTGAGTCATTATCTCCGCATTCGCCGGCGTGAGGATTCCGCACAACACGAAACGGTTTTGTGAATGAAACTCGTCTTTTGTCGCGTTATCTCGGTTATTTATTGTTTCCTGGCACATTCTAACAAACAGTTTTTTTCTGTTACGGCTTATTTTTCTACTATTAGACGTCAGATAAAATTCTATGAAGTTACGAAATTCTTGTTTTGCGACTTATCACATCTTGAAACAGAAGGTTTTCTTTACGTTTTTTTTACTACGTAATTTACATTTATATTAGTTAAGAAAATATAATTAGGTAAATAAATATATTTGTAAAATATATTGAATATCGAGTATTTATCGTAAAGGACTAATCTTAAACCCCGCCGACTTAAGGCTCGCAGACATTGCAAAACATTGTGTAATCTTATCATTTCTGTTAGAACTTAATTATCACGAAGGTAGTCTTTCTCTTTCAAACAGGACTTTTTAATATTATATACGATATTTTTACTTTATAATTGATGATATAATTGATTATTTTTGGGGGTCAGTAGCAAGTAATCTTAATACTGGTGCAATCTGGTGGGGTGGGGGCGAGCGCCGCCGGGTGGTGGGCAGCACTTCTCTGAACGCAGCCTGCGTCACCGCCGCTCCCGGAGCTGCGACGAACGCGATGGCGGCCAGCCCCCGCGGCCACGTGACCCGCCTCAAGGATTTCCTACTCCGCACCGGTTTCACTCTTACCAAATCACTGCCTTTCGCCGGCTCTTTAGATATTACATGTTATTTATGACTCTGTTTACATAGGATAAGCAGACGTGAATCAAGTATAAAAATATTGAAGCAGCTAGTTTACGATAAAACTATTGCGGCTTCGATCAAAATGAGTTGTTTGATATTGGCAAACCGATGCGAATTCACGCACGAGATATAGCCGGCGAGCTCCGGGAATTGTTTCACAGTACGATGCCTTAGCAAGTTTGCAAACTAAAATTAAAAAATTGTGATCGTCTGGCCACTCGTCGGTTTAAAGTTTTTAAATTGGCGTTACATATCACAAGGACCTAAATATCATTTCAACTAAAGTTAATCTTTTGGTAACATATCAAGCATTTAACAATACATTCCAAAGATGTTCTTCTCTATTACAAAACGCAGCAACCGTTTCGAAATCTTCATCTTTAATTCATACCGACTAAATGACGTTTGTTTTCTCAAGACCGTATGTAAACTGTGTTACCAAAACTGTCGTGACGTCAGTCACTCGCTCCGAGCACACATGTTTAATCAACTGGAAGCCCTAGCAGATGTAGATGTTAGCTAATGCCTAGTAATGACATCTCGGCGAATCCGCTCGTGCGCAAACGCGTAAATCCCGCTCTTCTCGCGAACGCGCTCATTGACTAAATTAATATGAATTACTTAGTAAACATGTCTCAAGATGTTTTCTGTCTAGTGCCGTCAAAGCAGTTTGACAAAACATTTTAACTTATGGTTATCGTATGAGTTGGGTGTAGTATAGTAATGGATTACCTAATCAGCTCAAGCAATATAGAGTCTTTGTAGGTACAGAAAGGTTGACGAGCAATTGATAGTATGTAGAAAATTTCACAGCCGATATCGACGAATCTCTTTCCGTAGACTGCCTATTAATTGATGAAATTGATGTTTGTAACAGATTTATATCCGATGGTCAAAACTTTAAAATCCTTTCATACAACATTAGGAGTATCCAGCACAATTTCAACTCCTTCCTGATCTCTCTTAAACGCCTTAATACAGAGATGGACTTGATCATTCTAACAGAGTGTTGGTTACAGGAGCATACTGTGGTACCTCAGCTTCCCGGGTACACTACTTTCCGGACACATAAGTATATTAATCAAAGCGGTGGCGTAGTAGCCTATATAAAAGATAGCTTGCAACAAGTAACGGCAGAAGAGTCTACATGTGATGACTGTAATTGTCTAGAGATTAGTATTGGCTCTGAAGTGTTTGTATTAGGAATCTACCGATCCCCCTCTTTTATTGACCCGAACAAGTTTTTAACCTCACTCGATCAGATCCTGTACAAGTCCCGAAGAAAGAAATATATTTTCGTTACCGGTGATATTAACTTTGACATAATCTCTCAACCACTAAGCACACATACCGCAGACTACATTTCTTTACTTGCTCAACATCAATTACTGCCTGCAATAACAAAACCGACTAGAAACCATGCCTGCCTTGATCACTGCTTCGTAAAACACATAAAAGATACACTGGGTATCGTATGTTTGTCGGGAACTACAGACCACGACATATGCTTAGTTGCGACTAACATAGGGAGGGCCAAACCTACCGCAAAGCGTCGTAAATTTTTATTAGACTACGACTCGATAGTAGAAGATATCAAAGGCGCGGACTGGACTTTTATAGAAAAATGCCAAGATGTAAACACGGCTTCATTAACATTCAATGACATTATCACGAAGGCCATCAATGATAACTCTAAAGAAATTGTAGTCAGTCGATCAAAATTTAATCTGAAGCCCTGGATAACCCCCGGGTTAATCAGATGCCAAAAACATAGAGATAAACTCCATCTTCTAGCCAAGAAAAACCCAACTTGTGAAATATCTCAAATTGTATAGGTACAAAAGGTATAGAAACTTTTTGACAAACCTGCTTCGTAAGTTAAAGAGAGAATTTGAAAATAATGAACTAATTTTGAATAAAAACAACCCTAAAAACCTTTGGAAAACCATAAAAGATATTTGCCACTTAAATAGAAAATCTGAACCGAATGCTGAACTTTTGAAAATTGACGTAGATGCTATTTCTTCATTAAATTATTGCAATAACTACTTCGCTAATATAGGAAAAAAACTTGCTAGTGAAACTCTATCCAAACTCTCCACTACTCAAGAGTTGCTTGCTGCTAAAGCTCAGGTGCAGTCTCTTTCGCCAGGTTCCTTTTTCATCATGCCGACCAATGAACAGGAAGTTGATGGGCTCATTACAAATATGAAACCTGATAGTGCCCCAGGAATTGACAAATGCTCGCCAGTTCTTATTAAACGGATTAAAGGGCACATATTGAAACCTTTGACTCACATTTTCAATCTGAGCATATCGTCTGGGATCTTTCCGGAGTGTTGGAAAACAGCTGTGGTAACCCCTATTCACAAGGGAGGCAAAAAAGATGTTCCATCCAATTACCGCCCAATATCCCTACTCCCAATCTTCTCAAAACTTCTGGAGAAAGTTGTTAATAAGAGAATGGTCTCTTATCTTGAAGAGCACGAGCTACTTCCAGCCAGTCAGTTTGGCTTTCGAAGGGGCAAATCTACGGAGGACGCAGTGTCGAAAGTGAGCGAGATCGTGTCTCAAGCACTAGACAAAAACGTATATTGCTTAGGTGTTTTTATTGATCTAGCTAAGGCGTTTGACACGGTGTCAATTCCGATACTCCTTCGGAAGCTTGACTGCCTTGGCTTTCGTGGAGTTTGCCTGGATTGGTTTCAGACCTACTTAACTGGCCGCAGACAGCGAACAAGAGTGGGTTCGGACGTCAGTGAAGAACTGCCAGTTGAGTTTGGGGTGCCACAGGGTAGCATCCTTGGTCCAACACTCTTTCTTGTCTACATGTCTGACATCTCGAACCTATCGATGGATAATGCTAGCCATGTGTGCTACGCAGATGACACTGTCATATTATTTCAAGGCCCAACATGGAAAGACACTTACAACACAGCTGAAAGAGGAATGGCTAAAGTTACTGCATGGCTGAAAGAAAACCTTCTGTCTTTAAATGTGGACAAGACTAAGTATTTAGCCTTCCATAAAACTCGAGCTTCTCAACCTCCCCCTGCAATGCTTCTCAGACTCCATAGTTGCCAAAAGTCTCCACAAGATTTTTCAACCTGTCTCTGTCCTCTTGTCAACCGTACAGAAAGCCTCAAATACCTCGGTGTAATATTGGACGATAGGATGTCGTACAGGGGTCACATCTCAGCGCTATCGGCGCGTGTCCGAAAAACAGCCTATGTCTTAAGAGCCCTCAGGGAGTCGGCATCGAAAGACACTCTTATTTCTGTTTACAAGGCTCTTTGCCAGTCTCTGCTAATATACTGTGTCGGGGCATGGGGAGGGATGGCAAAATCATACCTCATAGAACTTGAAAGAGCTCAAAGACTAGTTCTTAAAACCATTTTTTGCAAACCCTTCCGCTACAGCACAGACTGTTTATACAGTGAAAGCGGTGTACTAAGAGTACGACAACTTTTTATTCTTCGTGCTGTCTTAGCGATGCACAAATCAACTCTAAAATCCTCCCGATATGAAGAACTTCTTAAAAAACGAATTTACAAAGTCCAAGTCCCAACAGCCAACACAACATTTGCAAAACATCATCCCTTTTTCCTTGAGCCGCGTATATATAATAAAGTCTGTCGAATTTTAGATATTAAGAGTAATACCACAGCTAAAGCTAAGCAAATTGTCCAAGCATGGTTATTACAGCTGGATTACCAAGAAACTGAAGACCTTCTATAAGCACAAAAACACCCTCCTCTTACACTCAATTACACAAAACCCACACACACACACACACACACACACACACACACACACCTTTATTTTTTAACACTTAGTTTAGAAATTAAGTTAAGATGTCTCTGATCTCATTTTAAATATAAATAGATTAGACTTGACCAGCGTCGCCATTATGTAAGATTTTATTTGTTAAGTTTTATACTAGACTGCTCTGTTACAAGCATTATGCTTAGTCGAGAAGTCGTTGAGCTTGTAGCGCTATGTACTTTATTTTTTGGAAATAAAGATTTATTATTATTATATTATTATTATATTGTATTAAAAGTCATTTGACATTATTACTATAGCACGTGCTGGCCGGTTGCCACTTAGCCAAGAAGTCATTGTCTGCAAATGAATAAAAAACAATTGATAAGCGTCATGCACCCTTCATAGGCTTATGCGAGCCATGTTAGGGTGATAATTTGGTTGTTCTATGCACCGGTCGATCCTAGACGAGCGTCAATGCTCATTCATTCATGGCATGACTCAGCTCATGAATGAAACCGTCCGCGCGGCCGCCACGTAATCACGTAACGGTTATTTGGCGGTTAGCAAGGTTAGCGCCATATTTGGGAGATCAGCTTGTGTCGCAACAATTCAAGAGCAGATTGAGATGAGTAACTTCCGTTGGGGCTCAAAAGGTTTGAGTGTCGTTGTTGAATCAACGGATGAAGTGATTTTGTGTACACTTGGTGGGTTCATAAGAACAATTAAATTATTAGAGATTTTTTTATATTGAAGCGTTTGAAACGTATCAAAACACGTTTAAAAGTAATTCAAATCAGTTTTAAAACTCTCCTAAGCTTTAGCAATGTTATCTGTGGCTTTAGATTATTTAAGTGTCAAACATAAACTTAATGTTTTCACAAAAAGGTATCTATTGTACGCCACTTGCTTACTTAGATAACAAATATCTAAGAAAAGCTAAAGCAAAAATATGTTACTACAAGTATTGTGAAGAGATAAAGGACCCAACGAGATATGATTCAAGCTGTGAATTCTCCGCAACGCCCGAGGTGGCTGGCGAAGCGGTACTTTACTAATTACAACTTACCGCCGCACTACTTCCGTTTCAAACAATGCATAAATTCACTTTTCCACAAACTACCCGTGAATGAAGCCCAACTGCAATATTTAACCAAACATTCCTTCCAGATAAGTGAAAAAAATGCTGTCAAGTCGTTAACGCTGAGTCAATATTCACACCGGGACAAACAATGAGTAGCGGGGCTGTACCTGCGCGCGGTATTTACGAGTCGCCGCTCGCAGAGAAAAGATCAGCCAACAGTTGTTTGAGTGCACGAGCCGGCCGGCGCATTGTGCGAGATCAAAGCCGAGCTTCGCGGTAGAGCCGTGACGCACTAGCGCCGGCGCCTCCGCGAACCACCCCCGAGTGTTTGACATCCGGGCGGCATCGCCGCTTTGACATTTCCTCAGCATCTCTTCGGACGCACGAGTTTTTGTTAGATTCTAAGATAACAATGGACCGCTTCTATCGCGCCGTCATCAATGGGCGCATTCTAATTTTAACACAAGATTAGTAAGAAGTTCTCGTAATGACGCCGGCGGTCCTGAGTCAATGAATATATCGACTTCGGCGAAAATGACGTGGGTGAACATGCTGATCGAAGGGTAACTTTATGAGCAAGTCATCACAATTAGATACTAGCGAAGTGATGTCGTCAACGTATACATACCTAATTTAATTAGATGCGCATTATCTTTAAATAGAACATAGGTAACAGATACTATTTTAAAGGACTTAGTCATACTGATCACCAATGTTTATCTATGTTTCATCTATTTATATTATACATATGTATAAAAAAATAACAATAACCCAATATTTATTTTATTGCAAATTAAGAATTCCACGAGTAGTAAAAATGTTTGCTCTATCTTCTTGATTTATTCTTGTACAACTGCCAAAGTTGCCAGTCGACTCACTGTCTGAGTTGTGTGGTGCTAGAAACTACTCGTGTTTACTTCCATTTTACTAGACAATAAAACAGAAAACAAATTGTTTGTGATAAATAGCAGTGTAGTCAAATATTTTATCTTTTTCAGACCGTAATTCTCTCTTACAACAAGGAATATAATGACAAAAGGCTCTTATCTTTTGGTTTTTAACAAGTTTTGAAGCGATAAGCAATAAGCATAACCATTGCCTAACAATTTTTGCTACAAATCCAAATACAAAAGTTATTCTTATATTTTTTATATTTACATATTATATTTATTAAGTGGGTGCGAGAGGTATACCAGCGAAATCTCTCTACAACCTACTGAAGGACTTAGGATTACCAAGATCTAATATTAGCTCCTTACTGGAAAGAGCAACTAAAGCCGCTTTACTCGGCTCGTACCAAATATGGTTGGGAAGGGAGAGGAATGTCATCGGTGGAGGTGATCATTCGTATACTATAAAGGGGCTCCTTAAACCTTCACGCTGGGTTGCAAGTCCCAGGCGCCGACTGACATTCCTCTCTGTTCCACGCGATGGACCCGGCACCCGCACGGAGAATCCATGGATAGCTAAGATGTTCGTCTCCCATACTTTGTTACTTGTTATTATTTAAGTTAGAATGTTAAGTTGCAACGAACATTTTTAAATTTTTTTTTATTATATTTATAGGCTTGCATTTGACCACAATCACGCCTGATGGAGAGCGTTGATGCGGCCTAAGCTGTAACATGCTTGCCTAGAAGATACCTATTAACTCGCGACTTGAAGATCGTGATATTATACTCAATAGGAAACACAGAGTCAGGTAATGAGTTCCACAGTTTTGCAGTTCTAATGATGAAGGTTAACGCAAATCGCTTTGTTCGTATAAGTGGAATCTCGACGGTAAATTTATGGCGTCGTGCAGTTTGTCTGCTTGTCCTATGGTGGAAAGGGGAAGCGGGAATTAGATTGTGCAATTCCAAATTAATTGATATTGGTCCCTTGCGCTTCATGCATCGAGTTGTCTTTTCTATTAATTCATTGGAAACAACCAATACATTTATGATTCAAAATGATATTACACCACGAAGCGCAGTCGAGACAGCCACACCCTTTCACCAAAAACTGTTAGGCAAAGCATGACGCGTTGGAAACTACGAGGTCAGCGCACACGTCAAGATCTGAATAGCGTTACACAAGTTCTCGGCAGGTGACCCGCCGCGCGCCCGCGCCGTCGCCGCGACCCACAGCCTGCGCGCGCGCAGCGTGGTCACGCGGACACGTGCCAAACGTGTGCGACACTTGAGCAACTCGCTAAAGTAGTTAATTTAATACCGGGAGTAGTAAATTTATTAATATTCAATTACTATTTAAATAGTTCGTAAGAGTTACGTTTATTTCCTAGGGAAGAAGCTCTTAAGAGTAAAGTAGTAGAGTTCCGAGTAGTTTCGACTGCCTCCGTGATGTAGTGTTCAAATCCTCGAAGGTCGTGGGTTCGAATCCTGCGGGGAACACTATCACTTTTTGATGGTTTTCTTAGTTTGGTCCTAACATTGCAGGCTTGTGTCACCTGATTGTTCGATAAAAATTGGCCAAGTGCGAGTCGGACTCCCGCACTGAGGGTTCCGTACAAATTCTATTTTTGACGTATTAAAAAAACTACTGAATGGATTTCGTTCGAACCAATTTTCGTTGGTAGTTTTTATGGTAATGTACATTATATGTTAATTTCAGTTTTATCATCCTCTTATTTTAGAAGTTAGAGGGGGGGGACACACTTTTTTCCACTTTGGAAGGGTCTGTCACGCAAAGTATTCACTTTAGATAAAAGTGATATTAGAAACCTTAATATAATTTTTAAATACCTATCCATAAATACCCCACACGTATATGTTCAATGAAAAAAAATATTTTCAGTTTCAGTTCTGACTATGGGGACCCCCCACTATTTTTATTTTTTTTCTATTTTCGTGTGAAAACCTTGTTGCGGTTCACAGAATACATCCACTCACCAAGTTTCGACAGAATAGTACTTATAGTTTCGGAAAAAAGTGGCTGTGACAGACTGGCGGACAGACAGACAGACAGACAGACAGACATGACGAATCTATAAGGGTTCCGTTTTTTTGCCATTTTGGCTACGGAACCCTAAAAATGACGATTCCGTGCTCCGGAAGGCACGTGAAGACGTTGGTCCCGACTATAATTCAAATGTTCTGGCATCGCTCATAAGAGTTACAGAGGTCAGACAACAGTCGTTCCATACCCTGGGTTGCTGGGCGCTAGGTTGATGATGATAAGTAAAATAGTAGAGTTCCCAATTAGGTACCTACTCTTCTCTTATAAATTCGAGAATTATTAAATACGCTTAGGATCAAGGAGCATTGCGTAGCAGGATGTTGCTCTGTCATCTAGTTACGCGTGGTCCCAGTGGGAATCTGTGCCGGGTATCCCGCGTGTGACGTTGAGTCGACGCGAGCTGCGTCACGGGTTGGACGCGGCGACGAGCAACGCGGCTGACGTCACGGGTCAAGCGGGGGACGCGCGACGCGGCTGACGTCACGTCCGCCACGCGTGGGGAGCGTGACGTAACACCACGTCGTGTGTGTGGGTCGAAATGCTTCTGCTTCTTAATTAGAATTTACGACTGTCATTCCAAACGGTGTAGCGGCAGTTGACCGCATCAACGACGGATCGTCGTAGGTAGTGGTAGCGGTCGTTGGCTGACACTAATAATGTATATGGTACGTAATTTTAGTAACATAACTACATTTAAGTGTAAAATTTATAAAGTAGTAATGATGAAAGCTACATTCATCGTCAGAATGAACCCGGTGAACTTCGTATCAATGTCAATGTCATAAAGTTAGACAGGTAGGACAGTTTGTGTGAGAAAATACAGCTGTCGTTTTCAGAGTTATTTTCTCGAAACTTATCCACATTTTCTTATTGTTTAAACCTTCCTTAAACCACCGCAATTTTTAAAAACCAAAATCTGGTTTTGAGTTTAAGCAAGACTAACGAACAGCTATTCATTTAAAAGAGATGTCCCAGAAATGTATGAAGCCTCGGCCTGGTCCATGTACGCTATACCTAAATATAGGCGAATAAGTGTACTACAGTTTTAATTACTCCAATTCTTATAGAAAACCTTAGTTTTTTGGCTGAAACAATAAATTAAAACACAATATTGCAACTCAGTACAATATGGCGGAGGACGCATCCATAGAGTAAAGTAAATATACCAGGACGCATCTTTAAAACTTGAATGACGTTTATGTCGTTTATCCGTCAGTTTATTTTTGTTTTGACAGTATGCAGTTTATTTCACAAAGTATTTATATTTTTAGGTTACAAACGACCTAAAAAGGCTGGGGCCAAAGCTGTTAATACCAGTAAAGAAAAAAATTACAGTTGCCATCTTTACGAAGTAAAGTGAACAATTATGAATTTGATTTTATTTTTAAGCCACTAAACTACGGACCAAAAATGTTTTGTTGTATTTTTAATGGAAATAGCAATATTTTACCGATTTTTTGGTACCACGTACATGGTGCGGGCCTGGGATGGGACATCTCATTTACATAAATTAAAATCTAGATAGTTTAGGCATTAGTTAAGCTTATAATTATTTCTTAAAGATATTATTTTCCAGCTCGTCGTTGTTAGAGTATCTTATTATTATTTTTGTTAACTCTTCTTTCCAAATAATCTAATCTACTTGATTCGTCGTGTCATATTCCTCAATCTGTACACTATCATGGTCATGTATCTAACGCTAATAGGTTGTGTCGTAACTGTCTAATCTGGTCTAATCGTCGCAGCGGCGCACGCGCAGACGCAATGCGAGAGACGCAGCCCGCGGCACGTCCGCGGCGCTCCACTTCATAACTAAGCTGCTTTTAATGGCGCACTAAACGTGAGAACGATTAACTTAAACCGAACAATTTGGTCGCAATGATCATGTCAATTAGATTATTATATGATAAGTGGTCATTTGTGGATTCAAAATTCTAATACACATTTGAGGTGTGGTGCCCAGTGAAGTCTTCAATGTTTAAGCTATTTTGTTACTTTCTTCATATCTAATCATATCTCTTATTATTTTAGGAAAATGTTTGTTCCCTTGAATGCCATCTGGATTATGCATATTGATCGTGATCGTGAACAAATAACACAGTAAAGCTTCTACGAGTATGAAGTTTTAATTAATGTAAGTCAAAGTATACAATGAATTGAGTTATGAGTTCAAATAAATCTGTTCAAGTTTGCTTAATTTTCGCGCCATCCGCTGTTAATTAACGTAATGTATTTCATCACAGCGGCAGTGGCCGAGTGCCGCAGTGGAGCAGTGGTTGGGGCCGGATCTGGCGCATACCAGTTGTCACCGCCTGCGTCACACGCACACGCCGCGAGCTCCGGCTGCGCGGGCGAGCATGCCGCCTGCGCACGCGCACGCAAACCGGACCCAATGGTGGTGGTAAATAGAGCATTTTTTAATGTACATATGCGGTAGGCAAATGAGCTTGTGGGTCACCTAATGTTAAGTGATCACCGCTACCCATGAAAATTAGCAACCCCAGAAAGGATGCGTTGCCTGCGTCTTATACCCCATACCCTCACCTACTGAGAATTGGATACGTAAACAGAAAAACCATAGTGGCAATTTGTTTGTGTGATGATTAAGAAGTTGACTGTTGAGGTCGCCGCGCGGCCGTTTTATCTATTGTTGGTGCTGATATCTGTAACACAAGTGCTTAAGCCAATTACTACGGAGTCCGATCAACTTTGTATGTGATGTAGTCTTTATTTATTATTACTTTATTACTTGCGGCTTTACCCTCGTTATCAGGATGCCTGCATTTAATCGGGATAAAAAGTATTCCATCACCTATGTCCTTTAACTATGATCTATTTGCACCCTCGTAGCTACGAGAATCTACGAGCTAGCTACAGGGCGGTGGTGCCGTAGCTGCGTCGTAGCTATGCCGTAGCATGTGGCGTAGAAATTACCATAACAATGAAATTAATAGACAGTCGATTGTTGTTTTTGGAGTTTCATCAGTGATCAAAAAATATTTACTTACACCATACAACAAAATTATTGTTAATTTCGTATTTTTAATACAAAACAGAAGTGACCTAAAATATATATTTCTTGGCTGGCAGAATAGTGATGCAATGTTATTGATGTGATCAGGTGTGTCCGTTCCAGATGCGTGTGGTGCGCTCTCTCCGGCCTTGACCGCGTCGGCGCGTGCGCAGTCACCGCGGCTCGGACGCGCGGAAGGTCAGTGGTAAAAGTTTTCACACTACCTACTGTTATACTCTCGGAATTCTGATGCATCGATTTCTTATTGCATCATTGAAGATTTCATTTCTAATTTCGATAGAATAACTCTCTTTTGAAACGCGTCGGCGATACCTCTGGTTCCCTGGGTGTCCATGGGCGGCGGTGATTGCTAACCATCAGGCGACAAGCTCGCTTGTTTGTGCCTCTGCCATAAAAAAACTCTTTTATACTAAAATTGGTGTGCGTTCCATAATCAGACGTAAATTACCCGCAGTATCTGCGCAAGGCAGAAAGTGCGTTGACATTGCAAACAAGACGTTCGCGTTAGAACAAGTATTCCTGGACCTACGGTGAAAGTCACCGACCGAGGAGGGGAGGGGGGGGGGAGGAGGGTCTCGCACGTCATGGGGCAGCCCCACACGTGACTCACTTAGCAATTTCTCAGACGCACAGCTTCCCAATGGAAACGCATTGGACTCTCAACTTTAGCACGTTGAATTAGGACTCAATTAATTGACGCTTACGACGTTTGCATCTTAATGCAGCATCAATAAGCTTATTGAGCCAGTTCTCTACAAGTTTCAATTATACTCGCCTTACCAGGACAGCTAGTAAAAAACTAAAAAGGTGCAGTGAATCATTGAACATCCTTTATAGCACACACGAGGTTCTTGGAACTTGCTCCTTCGTAATAAGCATTCCTGCAATTTCAATGCAATCAGAAATAGACAACACAAACTTGTTAAGCCCGCTGTTGGACAACAAATTTTATATACAGTGTGATCAAACGGCGGAATCATCATTCTTATCGGAGAATCAGGTGATTATAGCCTGCAATGTTCTAACCAAAGTGGAAAAACCAACAGAATGTGAAATTATTCCCCGCGGGATTTGGACCCAGGAACTCCGAGGCTTTAGCGCAGTTCTCTCGCTCTAGCCACTACACCTCGGAGGCAGTACAAATTCATGTAGAAACGTATTCCATCATTTATTCTTAGGACAGCTATTTTGAGATAGGTAAAATTTAAACGTAAAGTTTTCCCTTACGTCATATGAAATATCACAAGGCATAAGCACTGCTTATTAAGCAGTGTGTTTCCTCAAGCGCGTGCGCCGCTGACATTCATCAATGAGCTGCTATTAATAGCACGGACTCTATCCGTATAACTTAACGCGTTGACAACCTATAAGCGGACTGTATACATTGCAACATTTACAAAAGTAAACAAGCTATTGTAATTGGTTTTACCTACCAAAAATTTTTAAATTTCCCATTGTATTTTCCAAATAAAGCCTTATAAAACTTATTCAGTCACGATTGAAACCAGTTTTGTAGTCTTTACTAGTTGCTTTATCACCAAAATTGTTAATGATAAATAATTTGCCACCAATGTGGTTGACAAAAGTTTACTTTTGACAACAACATAAGCGAAAGTCCAACGAATTACATGGTTATCGTGCATGATAAAACAAACATACCTATATTATTTATCTACCTAAAGAGATGACTCTACAATAAATTCCTTGTTTACGATATGATTTCGCCATATCATGCCTCGCTCCCGCGGCTTGACGCAAATTCGAATATTACCCGGGTTCGTTTCCCGTACATGTTCCATCTGGAGTTGAGGCCGCGTCACGCGCCCGCGCAGCTTGCGCTTTACATGACGGAACCGGCGCGGCGTCTCAATAGATTTTCCTAATTATCATGACAGTGTGTTGTCGGTGGCTACTGTCTCTTTGGGCACTAAGTTATCGTGCTTCATTTGGTAGTCTGAGCAAGGGAACCGAGCCCTTGAAAGTAGACAGCGTTTTAAATTACTTTGCGGTTTGATAATAAATACTATGTGTGTGGCGCTTATCCTCAGATGAACTCTCGCGCCGTTTGACCCTTATCTCATTTAACATTCAAATGATTGGGCAACAATCGACATTAGCATTGAGCAAGAGCACGCAACGGCGTGACGTCACGCGGCGGCGCGCGCGCAGGTCCTCGCCCGCGCCGACCTTGCGCGAGGTCGCTTTATACGAGTTTATTATATCATATTGTATGTTATGTCTTATTCAAAAGTGCAAAACTTAATTGACACTATTTGAGGCATTCCCGTTCGCTAAGACCATTACTTTATTGAATGTGGGGAAAGACACGAATCGGTCAATGGAAGCTTTTTTTGTGTCTAGGGTAGATTTAGGCATTTGTCACATTGTATGTGTTTCTATCTACTTAAAGATAATATGCAAATCTGTTATAATTATTTATATGAGCAAAATTGAACTGGTTGTAAGTCATACAGCGGTCCGCTAAACGGCGCGCGGCGGGGGCGGGGCGGTCAATGAACGCAGACCAACAACTTGACACTTCATTCATTAAGAGCTTATGGTATGTGTTGTATTTGATTGTTTTTGTTTGTAATGTATTATGGGTTATTTAAAGTTTATATGTTATTTTTCATTTAAACCAAGCATGTTTTTATCAATGTTGAAGATTTTGTTTATTTGGTATAAGGCGTCCAAGTTGATACAAGCGTGGTTGTTGCTATAATCATTTTAACTTATTTCTATCGAGCCAGCTTATTTCAGAAATTAACTTGGGAATTGCGTAATCCAACTTTATTCGTCTTGTTGTATGTACGAGTATACACACCAGAACTCCATAGCTATAAATTATATTCCAACTAGCGGCCGCCCGCGACTCCGTCCGCGTGGATTTGGATTTCCAATATCCTATGTGTTATTCTGATGTATAAGCTATATTGTGGTTAAGTTTCATTCAAATCCATTCAGTAGTTTTTACGTGAAAGGGTAACAAACATCCATACATCCATACATACAAACTTTCGCCTTTATAATAGTAGTAGGATATCATAACATAATCTCGGCTTGCATTGAAGTGACGTGAACAAAAATGACGTGTGCATATTACACATGTTGCTGCAACGACTCACACGTGGACCTATTGCAGTTTTGAAAAGTATTTCATCTCTGGGTTTTTTGTATAAGTAAAGGGATCAATTAGACGATAGTCGGCACGCGCCAGTCGCGTGGCGGTCAGTCACGGTTCATCTGATTCACGCGAGAGCGCGTCTCGGCGGAGAGATGCTTTGGTGGCTCTGTACGCGTGGATTTCGATTTCCACACACATAGTGTTACACCATAGCTTAAGGCCTTCGTCGACAAATGGACTATCGTTCGTTCGTATCGGGCGTTCGAACAAACAAAATCTTCAGCTTTATCATATGCATTAGTAGGCATAGATTTGTACAGACAACTTAGAGTAGTCTTCGTCGGTAGGACTACCTACTCAGAGAGAGGATAGATTAGTACCCACTAAACAGGACCACCGTTTGGTGGTCATCAGCATCATCCTATAACTCTCTTGGTAACGCCCTCGGCTATTGCCTCGGTACGCTACGACTATGATCCTATATTGACGAGCCTGGTTTTAACAATGGAGCGACTGTCGTCTGACCCATGCAAGAGAACCATAGAACGAGGCAATTGCGATTATAGTTGGCGGCACCTAGGGCTGAACGTGCCTTTAAAAGCATCGGAGCATGGAAACATCAATCTTATCCGACAATCAGTTGATTTACGCCTACAGTGGCCTGATCAAACTGGGGAAACCTAAACAAAGTGAAAGGGCTCCTCGCGGGATTTAAACCCATGACCTCAGAGGTTTTTTGCACAGCGTTCTTACCACATCACTACGGAGATGGGCTACCAACCGTAACGGAAGTAAATCAAAATGCTTTCTATTTTTACCAAAAGATTAAAAAATCAAATTAATTGATTAACATGTTGAAAGCTTTCAACATTGCAACTCCGTTCGTGTGGTTTTCGGTTTCCACACACATAGGTATATACTACATATAACCTAAAGCCTTCCTCTTCGATTGGACTATCCAACACAAAAGTATTTTTTTCAAATCGGACCAGCAGCTCCTGAGATAAGCGCGTTCAAACAAACTCCTTAGCTTTTTTATATTAGTACTAGCGGCCGCCCGCGACTCCGTCCTGAATTTTGATTTCCAATAGCCTAAAACCTTCCTCTTTAAATGGACTATACAACACAAAACATTTTTCAAATCGGATCAGTAGTTCCTGAGATTAGCGCGTTTAAACAAACATACAAACAAACTCATCAGCTTTATATATTAGTATAGATATAGATAGTAGATATCGTATGAAAAGCCCGTCTTCGCCCATTTTTTTTTCTTTGGATACACCTATTTAAACTTGTTATGTTTCAAGTTAAAGAATTGCTAGTCCAGACCGAGCGAGTAACGTCATTATATACCTTCTCGTTATTCATAATGCAACTACGCAATGGGAACCTTTCTCTGCAGCATCCTGTTTGTTTACGGTACAGTTAAAAGGGAGTTTCTATGTACGACTCCAAAACAAGGAAATATTAATACATACCATTTGTATTTGTGTCCTGTAAAATACCAAAGAACGACAGTAATTATTCAGAGTGCCAGGGTCCACATTGGTCTCATGAAATAAGCGTCATTACCTTGCCCGGTGATCGGGTAATAACTCTGACGTCCTTAATTAGTAATTGTTTGATGCGGCTTTTTTGTCACCCACGAGTTTGTTATAAACAAACCAATAAGCTATAGAGAATATATTTTATGTACTACGTTTAACCCGCGGCTTCTCTCGCGTCACCAAGATTCCTGTTTTATCCCATGGGTGCATTTAATCGAGATTAAAAGTCACCTAAGTCTGCCGATTCATGAAAATCTGTACAGTAGTTTCGGTGTGCTTGACGGACAAACATCTTAACAAATACACTATCAGATTTATAACATTAGTATGATTATTTTACAATACTATTATTGACGGAATGCATTCAGATGTTATCGTTTAAGCTTTCTTTCTTAAGTAAATATGAAGATACAAACACACACGGTTTTATCAATTTAAAATTAATTAATGTAATGATCACTCCTATTTGCAAAATTATCCCAGTGTTCTGATTTTTTTTTTTGCCCTCGTTTTAATACCTATGGCGATGTTGCAGTGATAATATGTATGCATCAGTCCTTAGAGCATTACATCAAAACAATAATTCTTGGTCAAAGCAACATAATATTGGATCTGTTACATATTGTTACGAAACCAACGAGCCTGCTGTATATTAACAACTTCCTTGTATAATCTCTTCTAGATTTCTGAAATTAACCTTCAGGAAGCAGGAAGGTGATGTACATATTGTTTCTGCATTTGCACTTATTTGATAAAATATTTATTAATTTTTTCAGTTTTTTTTTTTTCGAAAATCAATCATCATCATCTTAGCGCCTCTCTCGGAGCTCAGAGAGCGCTACGACTATGATACTGTATTGTTAAGCTTGTTAATTACGATTTCGTGGCTTTCGGACATCATTATTCTTATCGGAAATCAGGTGATTCAAGCCACCAATGTCTTAACGAAACTGGGAAATCCAACACAAAGTAAAAGTGTGTCCCGCGGGATTCAAACAACGACTTCCCAGGTTTGAGAGTTTTAAAACACAGCGCTCTAATCATTACACCATGGTTTTGCAAATTGATATGAAACTGTTTATTTCAGTAACAGATGTGGTAACATAGTTTTCATATTATGTTATATCTAATGAGATTAAAAATTCAACTAAAACGAACTGCACAGTTCAGTCAAATCCAACCCTGAAGTCCTACTAATAGAACTTAGAGTTAGGATGAGACCGCACGTGGAGAGGCGACCAGTTCGTGAGGATAGGACAAGCTATTCTCTCTGTACCACGGCCTGGTAGAACGGTTCAACACTCACGGTTGTCCCTATCGCTTTCCACAATCTACCAGGGGGGGAGCAGCGTCCTGCCCGCCGTGTAGGTGGGCTTTGACCGGGGAGGATCGCGTAGAAGGCTAAGAGCTAGTTACAGCTAAGAGAGGGAGTGTCACTGAGGTTTGCCGTGGGTATGCCAGACGGAGAGCCCCACATAACCAGTCGTCGCCCGGCCACTGGTATGCTTGAAGATGTCGATTCAATTGATTTGCGGCTTTTCCTCGGCGTCAAAAAGAAAAAAAAACGCTATCCTCACTGCAAACACCTTCAGGAGTGCGTTGGTGCTTCGCATCGCTCCCTCAGAAAAGCTATTCGCTTGCGTAGAACGGCTGGGAAACCGTCGGTGGTCGCCGCCATAGCTGGGCATTAACTCGTTAATCCGTTAATCGTTAATTAACGAAGTTAACATTTTGATTAACGGATTAACTTTTAAGTTAACTTCAAAAACTGTTAACGGACATGTTAACTTCCGTTAATTATGCAGAAGTCCGTTAATCGTTAATCCAATGCCTACTATTAACCGCACGGCTCCGCGGGACGAGGCGTTTAAATGGCGAAGGGAGTCAAGGGAGAAATACAAGTAACAACGATGATGACGTGGAAGACTTTTTTAATTCTGTCACTCAGTCTATAGAAAAACCAAAGAGCTCCAACTCTTTCAAGAGTAAAGTGCACAGTCTCGTTTAAATCTGGCTGGACATTAAATCGAAAGACTCGTTCAACAATGCTGCATTCCTCGGGGAATTGATATTTATAAGTTTATTTATTAAATACAATACTGCTATACCAACTCAACTCAAGCGCTGCAGTAGAACGTTTTGTTTTCCACGGATACAGACATTTTAACACCAAAACGAGCCTCGCTTTCAGACGAGAACTTCAACATGTAATATTTATGAATGGGAATATGCACCTTACGTCCAACGATTAAATTACACATTTAACTATTTGAATTCATTGAGGTATTACTACTACGTATAGAGATCAGCTCCTTGGTATGGAATTATCTTCCAACCTTAACTTTGGGAGCTACATAGAGTCTATGGCAGCATCTGCCTCTAAAAAGCTCGGGATCCTTTCCAGAGTCAGGCGCTACTTCACTGCGGAACAGCTTCTAAACATGTACAAAGCTCAAGTTCGGTCTTGCATGGAGTATTGCTGCCATCATATCGAGAGCTTGCAGAGCCTCGATCATCGTAGAAAGATTGCTTGCCTCTCCGTATTTTACAGACTCCACTTTGGTGAGTGTGCTGCTCAGCTGCACGATTTGGTTCCGCCAGCTCCGTTCCATCATCGAACTACTAGACTCGGTCAGGGACTTCATCCGTATACAGTGGAGATTCCGCGCGTACGAACTAAGCGATTTGCTTCATCCTTCTTGATACGGACTGCGCGGGAGTGGAATTCTCTGCCGAGATCTGTATTTCCTGCACATTACAACTTGGGGCTCTTCATGGCCAGAATAAACGGGCTTTTCCTGAGCAAGCACGCTCCATCGTAGACCACATAGTTGTTTAACATCAGGCAACTTTGTGGTCAAGTGCTAGCTTAGTCCTAAATAAAAAAAAAAAAGATGACTTCACGAACAAAAATGTTCTTACCCGCATTGCGGTCCATGGACCACAAAGTTGCAGTCTAATTTTAATTTTTTGACCATTTTTCAAAAAATGTTGTGTTGCGTTTTAAAAACACGTACAATCATTATAAGACGAAAAATAAAGATGGTGGCCAATTATAAAATAGATAAAGACAAAAATGTCACTGAATTATCCGCCCCCTTCCCTCCAATTTGACGCAAAACTTTTGTTCGCGATGTCCACTCTATACGTAGTAGTAATACCTCAATGGTTCTTAACCTGTTAAATTCCAGAACCTAAACCAACCAACAGGTAAATATCACTAACGCAACGATATAAAAGTCCATTTTTTCAACATAGTTAACGGATTAACGATTAACTTTAACTTGCGTTAATTCTTCCGAAATGTAACGCTTTAACGTTTAACGAAGCTAACTTTTTTTGTAGCGGATTAACGATTAACGAAGTTAACTATCTTATTAACGGTGCCCAGCTATGGTCGCCGCAGTGAACATTCCCGATGCAGCTCCAGGCCAGCCAATATTGCTCCAGTAGTTTGGTCATATCGATCGAATAACTAAAGTGTGACAAAGTTTCAATTGTTCTAAACCGTAGGACTTGATTATTATTATTGCAATATGTTTTTTGATTATTATCTGTCTACACAACACTTCTTGTTCAATACTAGCTTCTATCTGATCTTAATCTATTACTTAAGTTGTTGCTAAAGACAAGAGCGGGCGTCGTATGAAACGGCACGTAGCATCGTTTAGTCGCATCGAGCACACGTGTAGGTACCGCGGTTTGGTGTTTAGTGGAGATACCGCGGCGCGCGCCTTATAAGCGGCATGTGCGGCGCGCCGGGGTCAAAAGCTCGCGCCGCTCCGCCGCGACACTCGCCGCGCACGCGCATCTTCCCGGACTTAAACGTTTACTCGACCGACTGCAATTACCTCGCGATGGGGTCGCTCGTCAAGTTGCTCGGCATCGCGGTCGCGGCGCTGGTCGGGCTCGCGGCCTGCCTGCCGACGGATTTCACGGCGATCCGCGTGGACCTGAGCAAGGTGCTGAACCAGACGGTGTGCCCGATCCGCGTGGAGTACGACGTGGACCCGAAGCGGATCCCGCAGCGCATCAAGGTGCTGAAGTGCGGCGCCGACCCGCTGCAGTGGTGCCGGCGCCTCGGCGTGCCGGCGCAGGAGTGCTGCCACCGCCAGCGCGACGACGCCTGGATGGGCTGCACCGAGGTGCTGGACTCGGTGGAGGTGTACTACCCCGAGCGCGACGTCAGCCAGCCCTACCGCGTGGCCGTGGGCTGCGCCTGCGTCATCGAGGAGGTCCAGGCGGTGGGCGAGCTCACCCCGGCCGACTTCCGCAACTAGTGATCTGTACGAGTGCAATGTTCAAGTATTTAGCAAAATGGAGGGGCTCGAGCACCATCCAGCTGGGCAGGCTCGCTTGCGAAGATACTTTGAAACACATCTCAACCCAGCGATGACGATAGTAATGATATTTTTACTCGTACGTAGGAATCTAACATGAATTTGTGAACGTATAGTGGATCAAAATGACATTTTAAGACCTACTTAAGTTATTATAATTATTTAACTGTTAGCGTCGTATTACAGTGATCGACTAATATTTGTACCTGCTAGTTAATATTCCAGAGTCAGTTCCTAGATGTGTGTTTGTGAAAGGTCGTTTATTTATTAAGAATGGTTGTGTTGGTGTGATCTCGTGATGCTTATGTTTTCACCGACAACGTTCCCGACCAAGATCAGTATTTTATTATTAGTAAGATACAGTATTTTTTAACATAAATAGACTTCTAAACATGAAGAGGAGTCTTGTGGAAACGGTTTTATAAATAATGATAAAGTGAAATGCTGTGAGTGGATACATTTAAAGCTCAGGATGTTTTTCGCTAATGCACATAGCAGAAAATTAACCTATAGTTTTTCTTATGTTTTTCATCGCACATGAATATCAGCATTATGATTGATTGTCATTATTATTAAACTCCGAATAGGAACTTTTCATGAAGCGCCCATCATTTATTTAGTACGGCGAATCCTCAGAATATCTGTATTTTGAGGGCAAATCACGCATTTATTTATATTCATTATAATACCTGTTTTAGTCTTATTTTGGCTTGCACGAGTATTAATTTATATTAATTAGTGAGTAAAATTGTTTATCCGCCAGCTGGCCTGGTTATATTGTTACTTAATTTATTTGTTAAAAACACGTTTATAATTTAATAAACTTTCTGTAATGTATTACTTTGATGTTTCTCTGAATTTTCGATTCAAAATAACAACGTGTGTTTGTTCAATATTGTTTCCGTCTAAGACATAAACAACAGACCATAATTTATCAATCCCATTCCCATTGTTGATGTCACATTCCCCACGGGCGAAGTCGCTGCGATGAAATAAACAATTTTATCAATCTATACTCTATACTTATATATAAATCTGAAGAGTTTGTTTGTTTGTTTAAACGCGCTAATCTCAGGAACTACTTGTGCGGTTTGAAAAAATTTTTTTGTGTTGGATAGTCCATTTGACGAGGAAGGCTTTAGGCTATTGAAAACCGAAATCCACGCGGACGGAGTCGCGGGCGGCCGCTAGTACATACATATAAGTACCATCTTTAAGCTGAGAATTAGAACCAAGGTACCAATTACAGGTTTATAACGATTGCAAAATCTTGGGGCCTGAGCGTCTTTGGACATTCCCATGGCAGAAATATTGTGTAAGCGTTTTATTTTAGGAAAATTAGTACGTATACCACTATGATACAAGTGACCGACTATCATCAATTTAAAATAACATTTAATGTTCAACGAAAAATTTGTGAATTCTCATGAGTAACATTGTACCCAAGACCCTTTATGCCGTCGCACACTAACGCCACCAAACGTTTTTATTTAATCGTAATGAATCCATACTTAATATTATAACTGGGAAAGTGTGTATGTCTGTCTGTTTGTCTTTCTTTCACGGCAAAACGGAGCAACGGATTGACGTGATCTTTTGAGTGGAGATATTTGAAGGGATGGAGAGTAATATAGGCTACTTTTTGTCATTTTCTCACCCCCCACTTTCCTAAAATGGGGGCTAGAATTTTGTTTGGAGCATTCCGCATTTATCAGGGTAGGAAGCTAAAAATTGGTACTTGTACGCTGTCTATGTCTACAAAAAAAAATCGCCCATCATTTATGGATCCCGATAGATGACGCTGATATGTTTTTGAATCGCCTTAGTTTTGTATTTTCTCTATTTGTACTGAAGTGCGGGCATCGGTCCTGTGTTCAGGAGAGGAAAACCGTGCTACCCCGAATAAAACGCGAGCGAAGCCGCGGGCAGATTAGTAGATTTTAAAAAATCATATATGTTATTCTTTAGTACACTACAGAGCGTTTTTTTTTATCTTAATATCCTAAATTTAATACAATTAAAGATAAACCATTGGCAGCGCATATACCAATTTATTTAACATTTGAACCGGTACTTTAACGTTTTACCCATTAAGACGTTTGACGTTTCAACGTTTCGTTTCAGTGCATTAAAAAAATTACTGGAGTACAAATGCTAATGTTTATCACACAATAATTTTCCCCTAACGGGATTAGAACCCGCTACCCGCGGTTTTGTAGTCAGGGTATCTGACCCCTAGACCAATGGACTCGTCTAAAGTGTCTATTTATCAATCAAGTCTCTTAAAACCCATTCAGTTTACATGCTATCATATCATCTCAGATCACACGTATTCTTCCACATACATCACATCGGGAATATGGTATTTTTATTTTTATTCAAATATAATTATTAAAATATATCGCAGAATGTGTGTGATCTCCAATCTGATCTGCACAGATTCGAGGCTTATTGTGAGTCTAATAGACTTGAGTTAAACGTTTCCAAGTGCTTCTACGTATCTTTTTCGAGAAAACTATTAAAGTTAGATGGAGGTTACTCCATCATGAACGTCCATATAGTTAAAAGGGATGCTATTAAGGACTTGGGCGTTATTTTTGATTCAAAGCTGCTTTTCGATAGGCACATCGACCACATTGTATCAAAAGCAAACAAAGCGTTAGGGTTTATTATGAGAACATCATCTGCCTTTTCAAACTTAAAAGTAATAAAAATATTGTATTGTGCGTATGTACGTAGTCATCTCGAATACGCTTCTCAGGTTTGGAACCCTCAGTACTCTGTTTATCAAACGCGTATTGAGGGCATTCAAAAGCGATTTCTGCGATACCTTGACTACAAAGCACACCTGGAATCAAATGACTACGACCATCGCTGTAAGAGATACCACTTCCTTCCACTTGATAGGCGTCGCAATATCAGCGACATCTGTACGCTGATGAATATTGCCAATGGGTCACTGAACAGTGGCGAGCTTTTATATAAAATTGGCATCAGGAACAGTCTCCCGGGCCTGCGCAGTAGGGCAAAGTTGTTCGTACCTTCCTCGCGAACGAACTATCGAGCCAACGCATTCCTTCAGCGCGCAAGCGCATCATTTAATTTTCTTCCACCCGAAATTGACCTGTTTTGTACCAGCACTACATCACTCAGACGGCGATTAGCTGCGAATTATTTTAAAAATTGAATATTACTGTCTGACACTTTCATCATTGGTTTGATAAGCGACATTTTGTTAAAAAAAAAGGGATTATTTTTGTACCATCTAAACATGTGTAGGTATCATCCACGAGCCTAGGATTTATTGTCGTACCTAAAGGTGGAGACTTGTTATTAGCATAGTTGTTTTTATATACCTTAAATATTGTTCTATTTGCTGTTAGTCTTCCTATCAATAATAAAATAAAAATAAAATAAATAATAAAATAATATTTCGATTCACTGCAAACCCGTGTTATACGGATAACACGGTTTAAACTGCCCAAACAAAAAAAAATAATTTGAAAATCTGGAGCATAATGAAAATAAACAACTCAATTCAAGACCATATTATGCTTTATTTCTTATCAATTCTAGAGAAACACTTAGTACAAAGAATAAACGAACATTATCATAAAAGTTGGCATACACAAACATGTATTATAACAAAAACCAAATAATTATGTAACAGTTTCGTAATTTCCATAGAAGAGATTAAACAATAATTGTGATTTGTTATAAATATGTAGTATGTTTTGCGGATTACTGTTATGCACTCAGATTTTTGTATTCGTTTAATAAATAAATAACTTCTTTTTACAAATGCACTGTCTTATACGAGAATACGTTAAGTTATACTATACAAAAATACTTTCTTACATTAACTTATCTAATGCTTCGTAGTACATGACTAATACAATAACTATTTGAAAATTTGAATATCTTTTCTTAACTAGTTGTCCCTAGTTAATTTTAGCTACAGTTTTACAATGAAAGCAACTTAGAGTACCTACCCTATACTTATAAAAAAAATCGTACCGGTCACGCTTTTACGACCAGTAAATTACATAAATCACTATTAAAACAATCCCATTGCAATAAAAACATGAGTAAGTTCTTCTGTTGTTAATTACAATAATTAAACATTGTTGCTGCCGAAATTAACGCTTCAGAGAATATCATCTGCGGTAATAATACAAAATAGTGAGATAGCGATAATATTGCAGTGTATACGTCACATCTCCCTATATATGTATTTGCCTACATGTTTGATATCGGCCCCAGTATTAAACATACTCGTACGTTGTGCATTAAACTCATATTTAATTCGTCTCCCATCGCCCTACAATTCAATAATATCCAGCTATGCATTAGCTACTGCCTTCTTATACCTATAAAATATGTATAAGCTCCCATTACCTCATCTTAATCATTAAAATATCCATGGTTACAAAGGGATCTCAAATCATAATGCTGTGATTTGTTTCTTTCTTTCAGTCCAATCAGTGGAGGTAACTGATTTTTCGTAGCCAGCTGCGAAAACTGATTTTTTTCTTTCCTTCATAACCAGCTTCGAAAACAGAAATAAAATGTCGTTTCCGTAGCAAAGTTTCGTAACCAACTACGGAAGGAGACTTATTTTTCCATCTTCAAACCTGGTTGTTAATTTTATTAATATTATAAATCTTACTACATAGTATTATTATTAATATGTATTATAAATGTGATAGTTTGTTTGGGTGTTTGTCCGTCAATTCAATCACGTTAAAACTACTGAACGGATTTTGATAGAAATATCCAGGCAGGGTCTTAGGTGATGGGTACTTACTGCAGTGAATGCTGTGGGCAAAAAAGCCTAAAGCCAACCAGCCAATGTCCTCGACTCACTGAGGCCCCGGAGGGACACTGTCAGGTTTTTACCAGGGGAGTTGGGTCTCCTTCTGAGGCCTGGAGTCCTGCATAACCCGACGACTGCCCCCGCGGTCAACGGGTATGCGTTAATTTCTAACAAAACAAAAAAAGGTTGTAGGGTACTTTTTATCCTGGTTGAAAGCTCCCACGGGATAAACAAGTGCTTAAGCTACTTAAAACGGAGTCAGATCATTGTATGTGATGTTGTGAAATATTTATTTATTTATAAAAAGTACCTACCTGCCCAAAACTTATTTAAAAAAATCGAACCCTAGAGAATGAAGTTTCGAAATAACTTCACCGATTCTAATTTAAAACAGTACAACATATTTATTTTAATATTTAATCTGCTTGAGCAATGATTGGACTACTCAGATGTGCAACGTCTATTTGATATAAAATTACTTTTGTTGAAATGATTTTATTTAAAAAATATCGCGCTCTACATTTTTGGTGGCTGGATGTATAGGGTATATAGGGTGTAACAAAATATACTGCAAATATTTTAAGGGTGAATTCTTTAGTGGCAATGTAATCAATATCACATATTTAAAAGTCAAAATTAATGCCTACAAAATTTTGTATTTTCTGCATTGGCCAATTTGCTCTTTTTTTGGTCCCGTAAGCTTCGCCCCCTCTCCACCACTTTGCTTTTGTGGCAGGACAAGTGTAGTAATTGTATTGCACTGATAAGACATGACCAGCTGTCTTGCATATGACAAATTTTGTACTTTTCCCAATTATTCACTCAAAAGACTTTTATTGAAATGATTTTGTTTAAAAAATATCGCGCTCTACATTTTTGGTGGCTGGATAGATGTACGAAAATAATGCAAGGATTATCTTTGTTCCAGCCAACTAGCTGCACCGATTAACAGAGAAATATAATTTACCTTTGCCAAATATACAGCGACACACAGGAGCAGTGATCCGTCGCTCACACGCGCGATGTTGTTAGCGCGAGCGGTGCTACTGCTCGTGACAAGCCGCGGCGCTCGCGACCGCGGTGCTACAATTTAAAAAAGGCACCGGCGATGCACCTGCTATTGGCAACCCAGCCTCCGCCGAGCACACGCGACCGACTCGAATCCTCTCGTCTCACGCCTCTACTCGACCATGCCGGCCCTGATCCGTGCCGCCATCGGCGGGATTCTCGCCCTGGCCGCCCTCGCGAGCCTCGCGGTCGCCGACGACGACGCCCCGGCCGCCGACGACGCCCCTCTGCTCACGCTAGACCTCGCCACCGTTATCAACAGGACCGTCTGCCCGATTAAGGTGGAAATCGACGAGGACCCCGACCGGATCCCGAAGCGCATCAAGTTGATACGGTGCGCGAGCGACCCGCACCAATGGTGCACGCTGATGAACATCCCGAAGAACGAGTGCTGCCAGCACCAGCACGACAACTTGCGCCTGGAGTGCGTGGAGGTGCAGGACACGGTGCAGGTGTACTACCCCCAGCGCGAGGTGTCGCAGCCCTACCGCGTGTCCGTGGGCTGCACCTGCTACATGGGGGAGACGCCCAGGGCGCCGGACGCCGCGCCATCACCAGGCAGGATTTAAACCGGTTACTATTTTCCCAATCTTTCAAAACCTATTTCCATATTCTTCATAATAAATTAAATAATAAAAAAATAAATATGGCACAAAGCTCTTCTCTTCAAGCTTCCGGCACATGGTTGTGCGGTGTGACTGGATTAGAGGCTACTTGCATGAGCGTAGAAGCCGTGTTGTGACTGATTTGCTTCGCGGTTTGTGTCAGTGAATGCTGGCGTCGCACGGAGTTCCCTCCTATCGCCCATCCTCTTTATTCTAACTATTAATGATATGCTATCCCTAGGAAAAAAAATATTGCAATGCGGACGACAGAACAGTGCATGGGAGCTATCTCGGTAGCTAGGGCAGCAACCTTTGAGAAGCGAGAAAATCTTGTCGTTAAACTGATCCAGGTTTTGGATCTCATGAACCTCTTCAGTTGCGCAAAAACATAGATTCCCTGAGTGTCTTTCATATTCCGTGTTTGGAAGAACTGTTTTCGCTTATCCCCCGGTCCCCATTTGGCCAAAGAACATGCTGATCAACATAGTCAATTAAATACCGTGGCCATAATTCCATCGCGAACCCAGACGTTTGGCAATTCATTTCTTTGCCATTATTAAGCTATGTAATGCGATACCAGTTTGCATGTTTCCCCCATCCTTTAATCTTGGTTCCTTGAAGTGAAGCGTGAAGAAGTATCTTGCGGGCCGGTATGGCGATGCCAATAGATAGGATACATAAACAAAGCTAAAAGTAAATTTTGATTTTGGCCATATGAATCAGTCGGAGGATGAATTTCAAAGACCTACCCATGTGCAAGCTAAGGCCGAGCTGATGGACGCAAGCTTATGGACAGGCCCCATGGCAAATGGTATGGTAAAAAGTAGCTAACTATAATCAAGCTGCTGTGTTAATATCGATTTGACACTGTTTTTTTATTATATTCCTTGTTTTGTTATGAGGAACAAATGCGAATAATTTAGAACCAAAAAAAAATATCTTAATTTTTTTTTATATCCATTTTCTGTTCCATTTTTCATTTTGCACAGATAGGTATAGAAACGATACCAATTTTAAACTATGTAGATTTCATTGCGTATCCGCCGGACCTCATTTTATTTTCGTTCGCCGCGGGTGTCTAGTGCCCTATGTTCTTTCACGAACGGTTGTTCAGAAGAATAGATAGAGAGAATTAATTTCATTTCATTAAAAATTTTCGATAGTGCGATGCCGGGACGGACCGCTAGAGAATAATATAGATATTGATGGAAAAATATAACAACACAAGGTATGTATTTTAACTGCTTTATTCAATAACTTAATCAGTTACATAATTGTTGTGCTATTACATAAGTATTATTTATAAATAATGTAAAGATGTCTTAACTCCTATTCACGTGATAACTCAGCCTTGTAGAGCATGCGGCTGGGCATCAGCTGGGTGATTATGATCGTAGGTCAGTTTACTATGTTTGTTAGCGGCGGGCGTGAGTCAGAACTCGCTCCGTGCGTATTTAATAGTCCTGCATTTGTAAAACACAGCTCGTCGAAACTTGCAAGCCCTGAACGTTATTTCTTAGAATATCCATTTAAGATACCTACAATGTAGCAAGTTAGATTTAAAAAGAAGATTGGGGAGTTCGCCATCTATTTATTGTCAATCTTGTGTATAACAATAATATCAAATATCTATCACATTTAAATCAAAATTAGGCATAGGCTTAGTTCAATTTATCGTTTTCAATTGCTAAATATACCTTTAGCACTTAAAGTCCCAAAGTGTTTGCTCTACAAATTGACGTTGAAAATAATTTATTTAAGTACCTAAGTAAAATTAAGTTAACAATGGAATTTAATTTAATTTTAATCTTATCTCTGTTGTGGCATCTCTGACGTAACGTCTTCATAATTCAAACATCTGCAGCGGGTCACCGAGTGCTCTAGACATATTATTAATTATCTTACTAACAACCTCAAAAAAACTTTGTAATTGAATGTTTAAACATACAGTTTTTCTGTATTTAATTCTCAATAATGGTCCATTCTTTAAGAAAATTCTTTAAAAATCTTTAAGAAAAAAAGAGCTTATCTTTGTTCAATTATTATTGCATTCAATTATCGAACCTAGTCAAAGTTGTATGGAATTGGATGTGAGTTTAAACTAATCAAAACTAACATTACGAAACCAGCATTTTACGACTAAATCCTAAAATAATATCAGTTCGTATACAGAGTGGAATTTTGAAACGGGTTTTGAAAGAAAAGTACATTAACCCTTACTTACGGTTACAAGAAAACGTCGTTACGCTATCCATAGATGTCTTATCGAGATATTTTGATCTGCATTCACAGATTTTTGAAAAAAATAATTTACATTTAAAAAAAATGCTGAAATAGGCAAAAAAATAAATTGTAGTCTATCATACGCATTTCATGTAAGGAATTTTGAGTGTATGGGAAAAGCTTTTTGCGATTTCTGACAATTCTGGTACTCAAACCTCAAATGGTCCCATAGAGTATTTTTTTTTATCCTTATATAATACTGGATGGATTAACATGAAAAAAAAATATTTGACAGTATTATTTATTGCTTACTGTAACCTTTTCCAAAATATATGAGTATGCTGATCAAAATATCTGAAAAAGTTTTGGAAGTTGCCTTATCTATTTTACACGCATAACTGGCCTATGCAAATGCAGGAACAACTTTGTCGCTTGTTTTATTGACATTTAAGTTTCCCAGCAGTAACCTACTTGGCATGTAAGCCTACTTTAATTGATCTCTGTCGGCACGGTGGATGTGCGTGGAGGAGAGCCGAGCGTTGCGGTTTTCCCGAAGAGCTCAATAACCTATTCATCGTATAATTAAACTAAAAAACGTCGTTATACGTAATCCGAACATAAAAGTAATAATAGTATTAGCTCTTGACACGCTTAATCACATGTGCTCTTAAACTAGATCGTGCTAATTTTAGGGACTAAGTTTTCAGTTGTTTTAATGACTGCATTTAGTGGCACTTATCTTAACTCGTGTTTTCTAAACTGAGTACTTTGAAATATTACTTATTATTAAATACTAGCGGCCCGCCCCGGCTTCGCCCGTGGTACTTGTCCACTATTTAATGGATGATATTATACATAAAAACCTTCCTCATGAGTTACTCTATCTATTAAAAAAAACCGCATCAAAATCCGTTGCGTAGTTTTAAAGATTTAAGCGTTCATAGGGACAACATGTCAGAAAAAGCGACTTTGTTTTATACAATGTGGTGATTTTAACACAGTGAAAAATTACAGAACCTATTTACGTGATAATTGCTACAGCTTCTTTCAGAATAAAACGACATTTTTCAGTATTTTGATTCAACACACGAACATTTAAATGTCAATGAGTTAGGTAGGTACGTGCCTACCTAATTAACGACATACGACCTAATACTTACATATTACAAAAAAACTCACTATGTCTAAATACAATTCATATGTTATTAACATACCTAACATAAGCCTTATTATTTAAGTAGTATGCCTACATCGAAATATTACAAAATATAATTAACAATTTTTTTCTTTAAAATTATGGTCGAGCAATGATTGCAGCACTCAGTTTTGCACATTCAAAGCTAGGCTTTAAAGTTAAATGTAAGTAAAACTTTTGTTGAAATATAAATGAGTAGATCTCTCATTTTTGGCGACTAAAATAAATAAGGAAATGTTTATGTTTGTTCCAGCCAACAAGCTTCTTAATAATTATTATTTTACCCGTGCCAAATATACGCTCCGCCCCCGGTCACGGCGGAATCGCACCTCTCAAATATACCTAACTGAGTATCTCCGACCAATCCGCACCCGTCGGCGCGGTCCCGCAATCATTGGCCGACGAGCGGCAAATAACAATTCACCGATTCGACAACATTAAAACTGAATAAACATTTTAGGACGATCACCACAAAACCACGGTCCGGTATATTTAGTTTTTGTCACCGCAGCCTCGTCCAGCGAAACACAGAAGCACTTATCGGCCGATCACACTTTCCGTTCCGATGATAATGAACACCGGTCACAAGTTCACAACTCCCGGCACGCGCGACGTTGTTTACGCTCGCGGCGCTACTCGGCGCGGCGCGGCGCGGCGGAGACGGGCGGCGGGCGGCGCGGCGCGGCGCGAGTGGCGCGAGTGGCGCGGCGCCCGCGGTCGCGGCGCGGCCCCGGCTCGCGCGCCCGCATTTAAGCAGCCCGCCGCCGACACACCTGCTATTCGCAACCCAGCCTCCGCCGAGCGCACGCGACCGACTCGACTCCTCTCGCCTCTCGCCACTCGACATGTCGCTCCCGACCCGCGCCGCCCTCGCCGCGCTCCTCGCCCTGGCCCTCGCGAGCCTCGCGGCCGCCCTGCCCGCCGACTACGCCGCCGCCCCGAGCAAGCTGGACCTCGCCACCGTGATGAACAAGACCGTCTGCCCGATCAAGGTGGAGATCGACGTCGACCTCGACCGGATCCCGAAGCGCATCAAGGTGATGCGGTGCGCGCGCGACCCCAACCAGTGGTGCTCGCGGATGCACATCCCCAAGCACGAGTGCTGCCAGCACCAGCACGACAACGTGCGCCTGGAGTGCGTGGAGGTGCAGGACACGGTGCAGGTGTACTACCCCAAGCGCGAGGTGTCGCAGCCCTACCGCGTGTCCGTGGGCTGCACCTGCGTCATGGAGGAGACGCCCAAGGCGCCGGACGCCGCGCCGCAGGGATGACGCCGCCGCCCCGCCGGACGCCTCGCCGGACGCCTCGCCGGACGCCCGGCCGCTGACTCCGGACCCTCCTCTCCGCATGTTCCTACACTCCACTAGTGATAATTGTTATTTATTGTGTGATCGAGAACTCAAGTGTGTGTTTATTTATTAAAATGGTTGTGACTTGTAAATAGTGTGAAGTAGTCGCACGGCAGTGCATGCGCAGGCGCATGTCTCGCCCGACAGACCCGGTGGCCTGTATTCAGGTATCGGCTAGGCTAAGTTTTGTTAAATTTTACATGTTTAAAATAAAAAAAAAACCAATGAAACCTGAACATTTCATTTCCACCGCAACCTATTAGTCCCAAATACTTACCCTTCTATGTTTACGTAAAAAGGAACCAGTTCTGATAAACTTTTGACTGAGTACCTACATCTGCGTCTCGTATTTCAATTTTCAAATTATTTGTTTTATATAAAATTATCAATGAACCACAGACTCCAACAAATACAGCCGTGATGTTAAATTTAGCTTTAAATACTTTATTTGGATTATTTTAATGTAAATAAGGAATTAATTTAAATTAAACCATAAAAATAACCGCTGTCCACTATTACATCTGCAACTCTTGAATTGTTTTTCTAAAAGATCCATTCAATCAGCAGGTCCCCTTGGCTGGACCGGCGCGGAGCTCCAGGTCAGCGAAGTTGATCAGCCTGCTGATACTGCACTTGGAAATAACGTTTTATATAGTGAAATAAATTTATTCTCAGTTTTCATAATATTATCCCAATGAGTAAGTATGATAGAGTCTTGGCCGATTTAATGAGTGTGTATCAGACACATTTTTAAAACAATTTTATTTGCCCAAACATCAAATATCTACATCGGCGGCTTGGCGTTCAGTCCGAGATGATTTCAGTACATAAGGATGTATATGTTTAGAAAATTAAAATACTTATAAATTAAGTTTAAGTTTATAAGGCCATACTAGGTAGGATAATTTGTACTATAAAAATTCTTTCCGATATTTCAAAATTTCATTTATATTTTAAAGGTTTGGAGTTTGGGGTTTTAAGATTTTTATGACGCGACGCGTGAGTCAGCGTGAGTCACGCGGATTCGGCGCTTTCTAGCGGCCGCGCGAGCTCCGGCCTCGCCGCCCTCCGCGGCTCTTGCTCAACCTCGTGCAATACGCACTATTTTTTAACCCATTCGCTCAAGTGGTCCGGAATCAGATGACATCAGTCCCAGCCGTTTGTTCAAAAAGGAACAGCAAATCATATCCTGTTAGAAAGGTCCATAATCAACGTTCATGATACGAATACCTATGTAGGTTTCAATATCCACCTTTCAAAGTTAGTACGAGTATATAATATCCTTCAAATTTAAAATTAACAGTACTTGCATTATGACTTCTTTTTTTAAACTTGTTAAATGTTTTCGTTTACAGATTATCTATTGAATGTTATCTTAAAGCTTCTAAAGCATAATACTAAATACTAATGAGGTTTAGTTTGCGTCATCCCCAACACGAGACCGGGAGGCGCAGGTCGCAACTTGTCGCCTACCTGTTCTGTTGGTCCCTTGGGAGTATGAAATCCTTCAGTCGCTTCGCTGCGGTCAACAGTCATTAGACATAATGTTTCTTGCTTACTTGGTATGTATTTTCTGAATTAACATTATAATTTTAATTATAATTATGTTCTAATACCTACCTCTTAAAATTTCAACAGCTTGAAGTCATTGGATCCTGCAAATGAAACGAGGTTTGCTCTACGGGACGACGCAGTTGTAGCAAAAACATTTCACCCTCGGGAAAGAGGCGGGAGGGTACGTACGTACATATTATGTTTAAAACGCGGGAAAGCTGCGGAAAAATTGGAGCAATAATCCTAGACAAGATGACGATAATTGAGTAAATAGTCGCCGTGAGGCAACCCCGCGCCCGGCGGTACTACGCCGCCGCCGCCGGCGCCCCGCCGCGCCGCGTTGCCATGAGCACGCGCCGCCGCCGCGCCGCTGCGACACAACACAAGGAGCTATCTCCATCCGAGAGGAAACTCTCTTTTGTTTATACAACTGACGTGTGATAAGCGGTACTCGCATCATCATACCTGAGCGCTTACTGTGCAGCGCCGACCATGGGATACACATTTGAAGACCATCAGGAAAGAAAGTAGAACCTACTTTCAAGAATAATCTTCTCTTCTCTGGTTAATGTGAATTGTAAAGACCACAGTGAAATAGTACGTCGTAACTGTTGTGCTGTTTCTGCTGGTGAGTAAGGTAAGTAAGGCATCTGCGACCCGCTTATTCATTTGCCTCCCTATCACATAAAACAAAAAAACTATTAACCACCTTCGTAGCGTACCTGGTTATCTTACAAAAGTGGGTAAGTGCAACAGAAATAACGACTCTATCAGTCCTTTAATCTGTTATTCTCTTTAGTTAGTCTCATTTGTTTGTTTCTTTAATTAATCAATATAAAAACTACAAATATCAATTAGGTAAAACTAGCTATGGGTAAATACCTTAACTTATACTTCAATTGCCGGATGTATCGGTTTGACCGTACCTACAAATGACGCTAGTGAAAGTTTGTGATTAACTGAAAACCCCTTGCCTTACTACTTATTAACTTTAGTTTTATACAAGTCTTAAAATTAGCTACATGCAAATTAAGTATCGGAAACCCACCGTTACGGAGCGAAACGAATCACTTACCTCTTCAGCCAGCACTGGGATAACCCACATACCGGTCAATCATTCGCCTCGTGGCGACGAAGTATTAAACCTAAGTGGTCGGTAATCTTTCCATATCGTCTGACCGCAAGGTTCGACAAAAAGTGATATTAATCAAACCGTTATTCAAACCATACTCTGTCCATTTTATTTAACATCTTGACTGGCCCGTTGGTCTGGTGGTCAGACACTGGCTACGTGGCTGGCTACATAAACAAAAGCAAGGCAAATGTTTGTGTGATGAACATCGACATTTGTACTCGAGTCCTTGATAATCTATACTTATAATAAATCTGTAGAGAGGTCAATTCTGTACATTAGATATTTTTCCAAAATAACTATCAGGGGGTGTTTAGTGATCGATACTGATACCAAAAATGCAATCAGTAAAATTTTTGTCTGTCTGTCTGTCTGTCTGTCTGTCTGTCTGTCTGTCTGTCTGTCTGTATGTTCCTTATAGAAACAAAAACTACTGGACGGATTTTGACGAAACTTAGTACCATTATTCTTTATACTCCTGGGCATATTATAGGATACTTTTCATCACGCTACAATCAACAGGAGTAGCGTAGTGAAGGGAAATGTGGGGAAAACGGGAGAATTTACTCCATTTCTTAAGCTTCAGTCACGTGTGCAGCCTTAATGGTTAAAGTCACATAGAAATCATGTATGACGGAAATATTCTACATAAAATTTCCTAAAAAATATCCCCCAACAGCATATGTCTATCTTTTATGGTTGACTCACAATAACACGTGCAACTCAAGATCCAAATTGGTTTGAACGCGCTAAGCTCAGGAACTACTGGTTCGAATTGACAAAACATTTTGTGTTGGATAGTCCACTTACCACTTACCATTTGTCGAGGTAGACTTTTAGCTATTGTATATTCCTTTATTTTATCACTAGCTGCCGCCCGCGACTCCGTCTGCGTGGATTTCTTTTTTTCGATATAAAAAGTAGCCTATGTTCTGTCTCAGGGTCTAAAGATTGTCTGTACCAAATTTCATCAAAATCGGTTGCGAGGTTTAAGCGGGAAAGCGTAACAGACAGACAGACAGACAGAGTTACTTTCGCATTTATAATATTAGTTGGGATTGTAAATTGTGCTAGCGAACTATTTAGTTCTAAAATGTGCGATAGATGCCGCACCTCGCTAGAGGCGCGGCCGCGGATCTGAATCGCGGTGAACAGATGATTTCTCAAATGTATAAGGTCTCCAGATTATTGTTAATACTATTAGTGTTAAGCGTTTTCCGTCACTTAATTTGACTATTATTTCCTGAGTAATTAGTTCCATAAAAGTGTGCAAGTTGACTGCATGCATATAGACCGTTGTTTTATTCAGCTATTTTTAGTAAGACTGTGTGCGGAAATCGTAACCCACGCGGACGGAGTCGCTGGCGGCCGCTAGTAATACATATAAGTATATAAGTTAGGATATAAGGACAAAGTGTCTATCCGTTCCCTAGCTTCAATAGTACAAGCTTCAGGCTTAGCATGGGGCTAGGCAATTAGTGTGTTAGTCCAAAGAATTTATTTATTTATTATTTATTTTTACAGTTCGACGAATGCCAACATTGGTGATGTCCAAAAGTACCTCAAATGCCATACCATTCTGATTGTACGTGTTACTGTCATAATTATTCGACGAAGTCACGTTAAAATTAAACGATTTCAATGAACATGTCACATTGTCTTAGATTGAAGTATTTATTTATTAAAACATAAAATAAATTAAATTAATATAAAAAAAAATGTAGGTAGGTATATTACACTTATTAACATGTTATGAGGAAGTTTAGATTTATTCATAGCGAGTTTATTTTGACCAACTGTTTGTAAAAATCGTAGTAATCGTTATTCGTAGCACAGCACTGGAGTGTTTGGGTAACCGTCCATGAAGTACAATAACTATCCTTTTTTTCAACAAACATAAAATTATCGTAGTAATAATTTTGTTTGTTTTAGTGGAGGATGACTCCAAGGAAAAGTTGAATGAGTATTTCTGGATAAATCACTATTGCGACAACTAATTCTGATAAGATTTTCTGCTTAGGTACAGCTTGGAACACATAGCTCTTTGGCTGTGGTGCCTAAGGTAAGTAAAACCTTGTTATTATGTCTAGATTTTGTTAGGAATCGCTCGGGTGTGTGATTTAAGAAGTCCGATAGACTTACTCGTCCTTTTTCGTATAAGAAGTTAAGTAGTATCTTGTATCCGGGACGAGCCAGGGCGGAGCGGCGCCGCGCCCCGAGACGGCTGCGAGCGGACCTTTCACAAGCGACTCCGCTTTGTCCACACGACTACACTTGACAACATAAATATTTAGCTGGAATAGTACTAATACTCTACATTCCCATGGTTGTCGTAAGAATCACTAAGGGACATTCCCGGGGGAGGACAGTTGTGCTTTCACAATATTTCGGTGTCCTCTCCCCAATATGACTGCCCAGCATATTTACTAGACACATTTCTTGAATTGTTTGAAGGTTTGTTAACTGAATACTATTTTTCGTTACAGAATACCTTCATATTCCCCATCTGGTGAGGCTTACCTACGTCCAAAAGTAGAGTGTAACAAACAACATAATGAAGGTAACTAGGAATTGCCTAAATATTTACTTTTTATACACATTTAAAATATGTAGTTGTATACCATTGTATGTTTGCATCATTGCCATTTGTAGTAGTTGCCATTGTTTTTAATGGTGAGCAACGAGGTCGCATACTTTAATATATAGGTCGTGTCTTGAAGAACAGCCTCCTTCCTGGTCACTACAGCAAGTTACAGCGGGACTGGAGTGAGGCCGAGTGTACCGTGGTCGGCAAGTTCAAGGCCGCGGGCGACAATGACCTACATCGCCCACCGGTGTCCCCCCGCCCCCCGGCGCCCCGCGGTGACCCCACGCCGCCACCCCGCCGGGGAGTCGTCAAACATCGCCTTATTATTTCCTGTCGGTCTCTATGTAAACATAAGTACTCAATGCTTGAAATTTCCTAACCTTTTCAGTCCCATTAGCGTTTTCCTGACATACTTACTTACGTTTAATAGAGCACAAACAAGTGTGGCGCCATTGAAAAGTTCTTTGTTGTTTTATGTGTAATTGGGAGGATATCGCATCGAGCAAGATAAAGTTTTGATGCCAAGATCACCAGCTCCTGTATACTGAGAACACATGCAGGAAGGCCGTGCTTGCGTTGCTTGTCTTTTAACCCCATAGGGGTTGCCCGCCAGTTGAGTTTATTATAAATTTTTTGAAAAGCGTTTTTACTCCTGCTACAATAATATCTTATGTTATTTGAACAATTGAAATTAAACTTACTCAGTTTTGAATTAAATAATAATGTATCTTTCCGTACTTTGCCAAGCATGAAAAGCTCCGCGTAGGGAGTGGTGCCGGGGCGGGGGGCGGGGGCGGCGCCGGGCGTGGCCTCCGCCCCCCGCCCCCGCCCCGCCGCCGCGCCCGCTGCGCCCGCGCACGACGAGCGACGACACCCGCTATGTGCTAATCTTACATTTCTCAAAAATGTTATACAACTAATATTTGTTTTGGATCCATTAGTTCAACGTTTTTAGTTTGACAAAATAGGAAATCGGATCCTGTAGAATTTTAAATCTTTTTGCGACACAAGATAATTCAATCTTAGATATTATCTTAGATAATTACAAATTATTACAGTATGGTCTATTAATATTTCATACTCTTAATATTTCAGTCATGCCAAAATATTCCAAATAGTTCAATCCCGGATTTTAAGTAAATCAGTCGATATTTCAAGTATTGTATCAATATCAACCCAGGTCGAGCACTCGAGCAAGGTAAATATGTAGATTAGTTATTTATAATTAAGTAGGTACTCAGCCTGGACCTGGAGCATTTTACTATCAATGATGCGGTGCTATTTTGCAATGTGAATAATGCACAGACGTCATGGGGCAGCTGAGCCGCGGTCGCAGTTTCCTTTCGGCGCAAAAAGCCGCGGCTACAAAATCCTGTTATTCACGAAGAACCCGCTGCGCGCGCGCAACTCGCGTGGGTTTCGACTTCCGACATTGACTTGATGAGGAATATAAGTGTTACAATTAATATACTCACGCATTTAGTTACAATTTCCTCAACGGTACATATTGTGTGTAGGTAAGTAGGTATAGTTATGAGGCACCTATCAAGATCATTCAACCGTCATAATTTTATTGTACATAATAATGCTAAAGCCGTAATCAAAACAAGGTATGTAGGTATGTCATGTCGTTGTTAATCATGATAGTCTTCTAATAAACACACTTGCCAAATGTAATTGGATAAAATTAGGTAGATGATCACAACCTCGAACTGTGTCCGATATGGCGTCCGCATCGTGCATCAATACTTATAAATCGTTTAAATAATAAACTTTACAATACAGATGTTCAACTTTTTTAACGCATTCGCATAAAAGACTTCAACGCGATGCATACCTACGAACTACGAGAACCTACATAACGCACACCTAGAATAAGACTAGCTTTACTTGACTTAACTCTCTTTACTTTTTTTTTCAAATTCAAATTCAAATTCAAATTCAAATTCACAATATTTTATTACTACCCATAAAAAGTACAATTTTTCTTAAGCTAAACAAACGAATCTACTTATCCTATTACTCTACTTATCCTATTACTTTTCAGTTTCTTTTAACGGCTCTGAAATAATATTTAATGGGTGTCGCAACTAACCTGTACCAGCGAAAGTCGGTGCGCAGAGGTTGACCGGCCATCCTGACGTCAGAATGGCCGGTCAACCTCTGCGTGCGCATAAGTAAACTATGCAGAATAACTAAAATGTTTGGAGACGAAAAATTGCTTATCAATTGCTTATTTCACAGTATATAAAGTTTTATACCCTATTATTATTTCATTAGTTGAGTACGAGCTTTTCATTAGTTAACATCGCAAGCGCCTTCAATATTTTATGATCAAAGTAACTAGTACAGGAAATTGCGTTTAAATAACAAAAGATATTTTATTCAAAAGCTCGTGCTAAAATGGAACGTTACATGATGATTTATATTAATATAAATGATTATAACTCCCGTAAAAGAGGCTGCGAAATAAAATTATCTTAAAATAATAGAGTTATTTCAGTAGCATTAGTTTTCGATATAATGTAAAGCTAGATTTAAATCAAAATTATTTTTACTTTTATTAACGACTTTAGACCGAACGTGTAATTCGTAATCTGTGAAACGGGACGTAGTTTGTCTATGTGTTTCAAAGATTTTGGATGTACTAGATGGAGACTATGATTTGACAGATTTTTTGTCCTTTTTCTCCTTATTATGAAACATGTGTGATAGAGCAAGATACCAGACACCCGACAAAAATCCTCTAAACGTCATTATGACGTAGACGGAACTAGGGATTCCAGTACATGCGTACCGATTTTCATCGATATCGACTCTCCGTTTATATGTGTAGTCTATGGATTTACTTCACGTAAAAAGATTGATACAGAATATTTTTTTGATAATAGAGGTGGTATTGTAAAATAACTTGAATGACGGCATCATTTATAAAAGTGGCTATTTCAATAATGAATATGAGTAAAGCTGGTCTGGCTATTATGGCGGTCAACTTTTAACGGGAATAGAATCCAGTGTAATTCGTACTTCGAGCGCAATATTGTAAGTAGTAAAAAGAGCCGTAACTATTGTAAGAATATTGAATGACAACCTTGAACAGTTACTTTATAACATTGCATTTCACTCAGATAAACGGATAATACTTTCCTTTCCTCTTTCTCGCGATATGAATCCACGCACAATGCATTGCATTGTTATTAGATATGTATCTGTCTATAAAGAACTTGCACTCAATCTACGAATTAATAATTTTAATCGACTTCTGTTGAGAGAAACAAACTTTGTAGAGAGATACAGGCGAAGAGATGTGCTGAGTACGGGTCGACTTAAAGGTAATATAAATTTAAATTACCTTTGTTAAACTGAATCGTGTAATATTGTATTTAAAATAGCATATGATGAATGAAAAAATTGAAATGTTGTGGATTTGGTTCTAAAAACCAGTGAGTAAGAGACATGTCGCCTTACATCATGTAAAGCGGCATCTCTCTTACTCACTTGTTTAAAGATGGCTTTAAGACTTGATGGTAAGGCCTCAGGTATCCCGTGGTTGAAAATTAATAGGCAACAACTCATTTTGAAGCTATTCATCCTAGTGAAAATTTCCAGTATACACATTTGGGGATTCCTTACAAAGAAATGAAAATACGCGCACTTTAAAAATAGTACAAAAATATTTATTCGAAGCTCTTTTGTACTTAGCACTATTTAATGAGACAATTAAATTGTGACTAATTTATACTTGTAGTTAGATACACATATGTAGGTACATATGTGTATCCCAATACAAAATATAACATTACTTTCATAAGAGAAAGTATCATAGAAACAAAATAAACATCAAAACAAAATCAACATTATCTGAATATAAACAAAAAACAACGTAAAAAGGTACTTTTATCAAATCATTTTTAGTGATATCAACACAATGATATCACACGCCATCATATCGACAACAGCAAATATCGTTAAATAAAGAAAGCTAGTGTTAATATTTTTCATTCCTTATATCATATAAAGATAGAGACTTGACTGCAAAAATTACAAAAATGTGCCATTGTATTTTAAAGGTGTAATATTTCAAGAGGAAACATTTCCTGAAAATTAACTAACTATAAGTTAAGTCACCGGAGCACAGTATGCTCAGATATTTTATTTTTTAATTATCTGCTTTTAATAAATTAAGTAGCTTGATTATATAATTTTTATGAGAAACAATCTTCAAAAAGTAACATATCGACAATTTGTTTTTCCTGGGAGATAACGATAATGGTTTTATCCTGAACCATTCCAGCATAAGAGCTGAAGATTTTGGCAGCACCAGTAAATAATATAACAATGTTAGTACGAGCCGATACGGAGGTAGTTTTCTGTTTTCACGGAGCCACTAGGACATCGAAGACTCCCGGGACGTCATCGACGGAGGACGACTACCGCCGCTCCTTTTCCTGAGGGAAAATAAATATAAATATTAACAGTCTTTCAATAATTACTGGTAATACTTTTTACACTGACAATGTTTTTAATATTGTTTTGTTCCTTCATAGGCAAGATCGAGCCGCAGAACTAATCATTCCTTATTAAAAGGTTACTAAAAAATCGTGCTCTCAAAGCTAGCCGGGCCGGGACACTGGTATAACCGCCAAGTTTTCCGATCAGGGTTTTTTTGGTTCGGAGACGCCAAGGTTTAATTTGTTTTTGGGCGGAAACACAAAAATTCAATTTTCATTTAAATAACATTACTAGCAATAAAGATATGTATTTTTTTGCAATCATGTACCTACATACTATTTTTTGTTTTCGCTCGCCTGAAAGGTGATGTTTTGGTGATTGCAGCATGTGAGTTTCAAAGTATTATTCTATATGAGTATATAGGGTGTAACAAAATATACTGCAAATATTTGAAGGGAGAATTATTCAGTGGAAATTAAATGAATTCGGAGAGAAAAAAGTCAATGTTAGTTCGCTAGTTTTCGAGAAAATCAACAAAATCGATCGAGTCGGGTCTTATCAGTGTAAAACAGCAACTATGTTCGTCCAGCCCCATAAGTAACGCGGTGGAGGGGGTGCGAAGCTGACAGGACAAACATAGCAAGGTGGCCAATGCGGGATATGCCGAATTTGGAATGCATTAAAATTGACTTTTTATTATCTGATATTAGTAACATTACCTCCAAACAATTCACCCTTAAATTTTTTGAAGCATATTTTGTTACACGATATAATATATGTTACCGCTGCTGGGTGCGGGGCGTGCGGGGCGTGCGGGCGCGCGGGGCGGGGGCGCGCGGGCGGGGCGCGGCGTGCAGCAGCGCGCGCACGCGCACGCGCACGGGGCCCGCGCCGGCGCTGGCGCTGCTCGACGACCTGCATGTGCCAGCATCGCTCAAATTATAAATTGAAAATGTATGTGTTGTTGTGAAATATTATTTATTCTACCTTTCGGCCGCCGCGCGCCCCGTGCGGATGTTTTCTCGCTTTCCGCTTCGACGGCGCCCCTCGGAGCCCCGTCGAGGGGTCGGGTCGAGGCCCGCCTCCGGTTTTACGACAAAATTCAAATAAAGTAGGAATAAATAAAAAGACATAAAATCCAGGCGAGTACCTGGAGCGTGCGCCGCGGGCCCGGGCGCGCTTGGCGGGCGGCACGCCGACCTCGTCCGCCGCGCCGGCCCCAGTGCTGCAACAAAGGTCGCGATCGTGTTATTTCGATCCGAACCGAGCCGACACACTCGTATACTTATTTATCTCCCCGGTGCGTGATGAAATCTTATCGACGATCGACCGACGGACCCGCTAATCCGACGTCCAGGCGAAGAAGCGACGACGACGACGTCCAATCATCGAAAAGCGACAGACGCCACCATTCAAATGTTTCTTCTCTTTTATGGAAAACCATTCAATAAGATTTAAAAAATATAACTGCCCGGGTCATCATGTTATACAACATTATAATACATGCCTCAGCAGCAGTAAAATAATGTATTGCATATTTATTACGTTAAGTTTACAATACATATTTTTTCCATGTGCCAATTATTTACTACCCAATTTTTTTTTCAAAATATTGAATGTAAAGTAAACCAAAAGTAGACATAGAACCAAATTACTGGTTAATTTACCGTACGTGTATTCTGTAGTTTCCGATTATTTTGTTCCCTTTCTGTAAAATTAATTAATTTGAAACGGCTAGATATTACCTCTAATACTGTTATCTAAATACTCAATACATAATTCTATTGCGGCGAAAATATTATATTTTACAGCATATACCGATGTTAAATTATATTTTATCCAATAAAACCCACAAAACGCTAAAAGACCTCGATTTTCCAAATACCGTCATGGGAACGTGACCCATTTTGTATTTTGATATTTTTTCAAAATTTCATAATTGAATGATTTCAATAATAATTAACTACGAGGAGAAAAATGATTGCTTTCAATCTCAGAGACAAATATGACAACGACTTTTTTAAAATTCTATTTCGGTTCTATCGCAAATAATTCCATATACAAATAGTTTATACAATTACTTGAAGTATGTTAAAAATTATTTATACTAAAGAAATAATAAAAAATATTACAAACCCAACTGTCTTAAAAAGGCGTGAAACTTTCAATAACAAAATAATAAGTCAACAATCTAGGATTTGCCAATGTGTGAATGAATGATAAGCTGAATGATTCGTACGTACATATAACATAAAAACGTGGCAACATCATTTGTAAGATAGTTATTAGTTGTGTCAATTCGTCTGTGAGATTTCAAATAAACCAATATTTTGTGATGGATAATAAAAGTACACATATTATAAATGTCAATTTATTATAAAAATATATTAATATAAGTCTAACTACGAATTATTAATGATACTTACTACTACAACAATTTCATTTAACAACTTAGAACATTGTGTGTTCCGTCCTGCCCCGACCACGGCGCCAAAGTAATGGCCAGGACAGAACACACCAGTACACAGGCCTGCCCGATGCACTAATGACGCAGAGATTATTTAGTTAAGAAATTCTATCATAATAAATCATATTTAAAAAACATTAAAGCACAAAACGCTTTCACGTCGAACATATTTTTTTACTTCAAAGGTTTTACAAATTATGTACGTCCCATAATAAGGCCATAAAGAAAAAGTGATCGTCAGAATGGCCGGTCAACAGTCATAATTAACTTTGAAATTATGTCTAAAATTTGCTTATTAATTGCTTATATTTGCTAATCACGATTAGAGAATTGCTTATTGTATGATTTAGAAGAATTTCAGCATTTAAGGTTCATTCTGACGTGAGGATGGCCGGTCAACCTCAGAAGTTTATACCCTATCATTATTTCATTAGTTGAGTACGAGCTTTTCATTAGTTAACATCGCAAGCGCCTTTAATATTTAATGAGCAAGTAACTAGTGTAGGAAATTGCGTTATATAGTTACTTTGCTCATAAAATATTAAAGGCGCTTGCGATGTTAACTAATGAAAAGCTCGTACTCAACTTATGAAATAATAATAGGGTATATTATATATAAATAAACTTTATATATTGTGAAATAAGCAATTAATAAGCAATTTTTCGTCCACAAACATTTTGGTAATTCTGCATAGTTTACTTATGCGCAGAGGTTGACCGGCCATCCTGACGTCAGAATGGCCGGTCAACCTTAAATGCTGAAATTCTTCTAAATCATACAATAAGGAATTCTCTAATCGTGATAAGCAATTAATAAGCAAATCTTAAGACATAATTTCAAAGTTAATTATGACTGTTGACCGGTCATTCTGACGATCACAAGAAATAAAGACATTTAACCCGTCGAATGATTTATGAACACCCCTGTGTTCGGGAACTTTTTTGGCGGTAAGTGTCGCTCGAACACACCTGTGTACATAAGGAATACGCTCTCATTGGGCGTTGATTTTGCGTGTTCGGATACGTTTACCATATATTTTAGGCTAAGATATTCAATCTATCATTCCTAAAGAAACATTTTAGCATTACTTCTATGCACGTATCCGAACAAAAAATTAATTTCTGCCAACCATACTTTCTGCAGTCTATTTTTAGCGGCCATTGCGCGCGCTTGATGGTTCGTACTGGCGTTTGTTTATTTCATTGTTATGCAGTGAATATCGTGTTTCAAAGCGTATAACTTATGGAATTATTCGTTGATAATACAAACCTTGTAGTGTTAGTGTTATTTGAGAGCTAGTGAATGGCCAATTAGTGGAACAAACTGTTCAAAGTGAACAAACTGTTCAAAAAAAAAACAAAGTACAAAAATGTAGTAACCTCAAATTCATGGCATCATTTGGAATACAAGTAAGTGTTTTTTATTGTGGATATTATGATTTTCGGGTGGGAAATTTCATGCAGATTACGGTGATATATAATTCATAGGGTTTAATTATACAGTAATGGTAGAATAAATCAAATTTCGATGTTAAGAGAAAATAAAAAGGGCGGGCTGTCAGACAGCTGTCACTCACGGCCATTAACCAAACTAGAGGCTTGGCAATTGACGGGTTAATAACGATTTAATTTATTCGCTGTCGCAAACCTTAACCCTTTCGCTGCAGATGGCGAGTTAACTAGTTTACATTTATCTGCCTCTACATACGGAGCACTTAATAGAAATCTGCTCGCACAGACGGGCCCGGTGTTCTCTGTCCTTCCAGGACAGAAGTTATAGTTGTATACATGATTAGTATGTGTGTTCCGTCCTGGCCCGGCCACAGCGCCAAACAAGGTTATAATTTTGTGTGCAGACTGTACAGGTGTGTACTTTCATGTACCCGACAGGAAAAACATAGTACCTCAGTAATTCACCAGATATACCACTTTTTTTGTGGCCGGGACCCAACGTATGTGACCCAGCCCGGCCACGCTCATATCTAATAAACTAGGTAACTTTATGTTATTATTTAGGTATGTGATGTTTGTACGCATCGTGTACTTCCGAAAACAAGCTTTTTTTGAAAAAAAAAAAAGGTATTTGCTAGACTTTATTTAAGGATCAAAAATTTGTATCTTAAACGCCTGATCAACATTTTAGAGCAAAGACGTAGTATGACCTTCCGATAAGGAGTCTCAAAGAGCATACGTACGTAGCGATAAGCAAAAATGTAGATACAGGTAATATTGTTTTCAAATTTGTTTGTTCTGTTAGTATCTTGTGTTAAAGACTGATTTAAGTAAGTGCTATTTATTAAGTCACTTTTACACACTATGTCGAGGAGACCAACTATGTACCGCGGACAGGCCGCGTTGAACGCGAATGTCACTTCAACTTTAGAGTAGGATTTCATGCGTATAACAGCTACAGAGCTAAAGGGTATGAAAATGAAAAACTTGTGTAACTAAATAAAGAAAAAAATAATAATTTTTATTAAACTGTGTAAAATACACTATGTACAAATATTTCTTTATTTTTGGTGAACGAGACTTTAGACTCTAAGTCATCATAACGTTCCCAACGACCGTCCAAACGCTTACAATGAGCTACATAGTGTCTCATGTGACTTTTAAATTCAGTAACACCTAAAATATTAAATTTCTTGCCTTGCAGCTCCAAATTGCGTGGTATATTATCCAAATTAATTTTATCAGTGTCGTCCAACTCGAAAATCAGAAAATCTGTTAATTGGTAAGAAATAGCAAGTTTCCCAGTACAAAGTAATCCATCATTTAATTTTGTGCAGTTTTCATGCAAGTCAAGATTTAACATTGCCTGAGCTGCTTCACCAATTGATGATATTCCACTTTCAGCAAGAACAAGTATGTTCAACGGCATATGTGAAACATATCGGTGAACTTGAGATAGGTTTTGGATGCAGTTCTCATTCGAGCATTTCTTACAAGATATTACACTAGGAATATCTTTGATCAATATTTTATCCAATGAGAAAGAAATATTGGATAGGCAATTAATAACAGTAACATGGTTTTGTTCAATTTTGTCATAATAGTACTGTTCAATAACTTTAGTTCTCGTTGCATAAATGTTTGTTGCGTAATCATTTGTCGCTAATGCTTTTACTAATTTGGAAAAATCACTGGTTTTCTCATCAAATGCCTTCATAAGACAATTTCTGTCAACATATCCAACCGCGCATATTTGAACCAAGGAATCGAATGCACATGTGTTTTCAATGATAATACCCTTAACACCCGATGGGCAAATATTTCCATTCTTTAATAAGTCTATAGGTTTATTAGTATTTTTAATAGCTGTAGGTTTCGATTGAGATGTTTTTACTACTAATCCCCTCCAATTTTCATAAAGAAGAGGATCCTCAGACATAATTGACTCTTTTGGGAAACTGTTATTGAGTTCTTCTTCGACGTAACTCTCATCTTTTTCTTTATTCTTGAGTGTACGTTTTAAATTAATATTGCATTTTTTCTTGCGATTGAGTTCCTTGGTCTTATCTTTTTCTTTCTCATTGAATTCACTTTTAACTTTATTCTTCACTTTTTCATTATGCTTGAGTTCACCTTTTACATTACTTTTATCTTCTTTCTTATACTTGAGTTGATCTTTTGCGGGACTCTTGTCTTTATCTATTTTCTCATATTCTTCAAGCATGTTCAAATCACTTATAGCTTGTTTAAGTTCTCCAGAGAGATACTCAACATGTCTTTTGATAAACTCGTCTACCCTAAGTTTTTCGAATGGATACTTAAGCAATGTCTTAATATTCTTAAAGTAACTTTCTACGTCAGAACTTGTAGGAGTTTCATTTAGGGTTTCACAGTATGGAAGCATAACATTTGTCCATAAAGGCAAACGTGACAAAAGTCTTTTAAGTATTAAAATAAACTCCGGCAAATAATACAAATTGTCATAAATTGAAACATTTTCACTGAGAGTCAATTCAAGCGAAAGTTGATCAACTTTATTGTTAAAGCTCAATAAAAAGTCGTTATCGTCATCATTATCGTCATCCGGGTTGCAATCATTAAGAGTGTTTGAATTACACGTTTCTTCTTCATTGTTATTTTCTAAAGTATAATATGACATAGGTAAAGTTGATAACTGTTTTAAGCTTTTATCGCACAAAGTAGCTTGACCATTTTCTAGTTTTCCGGTGAACTTGCTCAATGATATAATGGCAAGATGGTGAGCAATGAACTGTATCTCTTCAAAAGACGTAGATTGTTTCATTTTATATAAATATTTAATGAAAAATTGTTTAATTCTTTTATCTACATATTTAAAACATTTGTAATTGCTCAAACTTTTCATAAAGTGCGATGTGTCCAACCTAATCAAACAATGTTTTTTCTTACAAGGTGTTTTTTTCAGCAAAACATCAAAACAATAGGATATGTACTGACGGGTAGTTGTACAGTGTGTAAAAGCTTTTATTATTGCACCTAATAAGGCGGAGGAATCGTCGCATACCACTTCCTGAAGTGGTTTTTTCCCAGAAACCCAAGTTTTTAACCAATTATATATATTATCTAAGCTGTGACTATCTGTTAGCATTTGTGTTATGGGAACGCAACTACCAGCGTATGGTTTTAATACAGCCACATAAAAAAATAAATGTTTAGGTTTAGTAAAGTCGCCTGTATTAGTACCCATAGGCGGTTGTAATGATTTAAATATGCTCCCAGTTGCGTCGATACTTAATTTAATTTTCCTATTAGTATCAGCCATCAGCTTGTAAAAAGACATGGCCAACATTCTACGGAACGTTTGCCTAGATACCAAAGTCATTTCCCACAAACATTTCGTATTGCATTAGACTCGTGACTATCAGAACATTCAATAACATTAACAACTAAAGTCCAAGAACTTGAGGTTATAATTATACAGACACAAAAAGATTGCAAAAAACATTTCAATCCCTTACTGAAGCATTGTTTTGATTGATGACATGACGTACGTTGGTTACTAAGGTTACTCAACGGCGTACCGTGAAAAATGTATTGTCTCTGTTTGTCTTACCGTAATCATGCCAATTCTTACTCTGTCACGCAGTGTATGTTATTTCCATGACAACGAAATTGAAATATTTGACAGTAACTGATATAATGTCAATGATTTATTCATTCCGTTCTGCTTAAAGTAATATTGATTATGGGAAAAATAATAAAATTCTTTGTTTAAAATAAGTTGTTTGTCATAAATAATACGTTTAAAATACAATTTCAAATATTTTCTATGGTTAAAGCTATAATATTTTATTGTATGTCACTGTTTTTCATACAATATTATATTTTGTCTATTGAGGCCAAGAGCAGAATATCCGTATTTATGTTGAAAGGAACGCATTTTTTCAAAAACCGTGTAAAGCGGAAGTTAAATTACTAATTATTTTCTATTAAATACTGACAAGTTCTACAAGATTCTAAAATATATGAAAATTATTCTTTTAATTTAATATACTTTGTGCTTTTGTGCCATTCATGGCCATCACTAGGCAGGAATCGACCATGTCCTTTATCTTGTAAGTTTGTCCAATAAAGAACAATAAATGGTAATAAGGATAACATTTTGATAATATTGTTAAAAGGAGGAGTACTTGTCATAACATACAAAGATACAATTACAATTTTGTGGTGATATTCTTCAACTTTACTATTTTGTCTAATATCTTGGAGGGCCTTTGAAGACGGAATGAAAGGTGGTTCATATGTGTCACTGTCATCCATTGTTTCATGAATAAGTTTTCTCCTTAAGACTGCTGGATATTCGCTTCTCAACATTCTGGACAGTTGCTTTTTCTTGAATTGCGATATCTTATTTTTCACTTTCGGGTCGTGTACTGTTTCTAGATTACCTTCAGTAATTTTACATTCGAACGAAGCAGCAAAATTATCTTTTTTTTTAATTGTATGGGCCTTAATTGTTGCTCCGCATTGTTTACAGTAACAGCTAAACTTGACAAAGTCTTCTTCGGTTGCATAACTATGCTGAAATATCCATGTACATTTCCTTTTAGTATTTTTCCATAGGATCTCGCTCATTATGTTTGTCCATTTATGCTTAGGCAAATTAGGTCGTTTCTGCATTTTAACATTAGGTTTATGCTTGTCATTTCTCGCAGAATAATAAATGACCGGCTTGACTTGTGCCCATGATTCATCATCTACATTGATTATTAATGTACTTTCATTGTTACTAGATCCCCTTTCTGACGAAATTTGGCTGGTGCAGCTATTGTCTGATGGGTTATCATTTGCGCCGTTTAGATCAAAGATTTTGTTATAATTTCTTTTAAGAGACAGATATAATGCTTTGAAAGATATGCGAAAAGAAAGAGCTCGTGAAATATCTTTATAAATCTTACTTGAAGATTGTGGTAAGTTGTTAGGGTCTCCTAATTCTTCTTCATATTTGAGAAACTCCTCCCGTTGCTCGTCAAGAGACACTGACAAAACTTTGTTCCGTTTGCACTTTTTCATCATTTTTTTATACTAGCGCGAGTACACACAGCAGTAATGAAATAATAAGTACAGTAATAAATGCAAAATCAGGTTGAGACGCAGAAGCGGGAAAAGGAATACAATAATTTTCACATAAAAAACAATTGACGCGGAATTTAAAAATCTAATTATTGCCTAGTGATGGCCACGAATGGCACAAAAGCACAAAGTATATTAAATTAAAATAATAATTTTCATATATTTTAGAATCTTGTAGAACTTGTCAGTTTTTAAAAGAAATTAATTAGTAATTTAACTTCCGCTATACACTTCTTTTAAAAAAAATGCGTTCCTTTCAACGTAAATACGGGTAGTCTGCTCTTGTCCTCAATAGACACAATTTTATTTTGTATGAAAAAAACAGTAACATTTATTAAAATATAGCTTTAACCATACAAAATACTTTAAATTGTATTTTTTAACGTATTATTTTTCACAGACAACTATTTTAAACATATGTAGTATTTTATTATTTTTCCCAAAATGAATATTACTTTAAGCAGAACGGAATGAATATTATTGTCATTATTTCAACAGTTATTGTCAAATATTTGAATCCGTTGCCATGGTAATAATATAGAATGCGTGACAAAGTAAGCACAAGTCCGCGGTACATAGTTGGTCTCCTCGACATAGTGTGTAAAAGTGACTAAATAATTATAGCACTTACTTAAATCAGTCTTTAACACAAGATACTAACAGAACAAACAAATTTGAAAACAATATTACCTGTATCTACATTTTTGCTTATCGCTACGTACGTATGCTCTTTGAGACTCCTTATCGGAAGGTCATACTACGTCTTTGCTCTAAAATGTTGATCAGGCGTTTAAGATACAAATTTTTGATCCTTAAATAAAGTCTAGCAAATACCATTTTTTTTTTCAAAAAAAGCTTGTTTTCGGAAGTACACGATGACAAACATCACATACCTAAATAATAACATAAAGTTACCTAGTTTATTAGATATGAGCGTGGCCGGGCTGGGTCACATACGTTGGGTCCCGGCCACAAAAAAAGTGGTATATCTGGTGAATTACTGAGGTACTATGTTTTTCCTGTCGGGTACATGAAAGTACACACCTGTACAGTCTGCACACAAAATTATAACCTTGTTTGGCGCTGTGGCCGGGCCAGGACGGAACACACGATTAGTATTGCCAGGTAAAAATAAAAAAATCGTCGCTTGCGTTCGCTGCGGAAGGCGAGTAATCTCGTCTTGATTGGAGATGATTATATACGGTAGGCGAGTTAATACGTCCAAATTAAGGGTAAAATGGCTAGAGTTGAATACGTGTAAATATTTGTAACACAACATTCGCCAATGAGAGCTTCGTTGACAAAGGTGAGGAGTCCCTTGTTTTAACGTTTAATTATGATCTAAATAAAAATTAAGTTATTTGTAAATTTGTAAATGTTTAAACTTCTTTAGTCAGGTAGTTTCTGTTAAAATAATTCTAGTTCTGCTTGGTTTTAATTATCTGATAAACGTTTCTTTTTTTTCAGCAACACATTTATGTATGTAGGTATAATGAAATAAACACAACTGTTTTTTATAGCTATAATAATCATAATGTATTAAAGACATGCTATTTACTACGGAACCGCATTTAAAAACTTAGTCACTCTTGGCTGATTTACATCTAGCAACATTAACCCTTATTTTCCTCAATTGACTATACATTTCTGAGTCGAGTAAACTCGCCTACCGCCGTGCGGGAACGCTTTTGTCAAACGGCATATCTCGTCTTCCGTATACCAACGCGACTTTTGGAAAACCAGTTATATCGTCTTCAGTACACAGTGAAGGCTTGGTGAACGATGAGCCCGCAGCGAAAGGGTTAAACGACTAAAATCTGTTGGATTTTGCGTATGAACCGCCGCACCGGTGCAGGCCAGAGTCGCGCCTCGCATCGCCGGGAGACGCAGCCATGCTTCCACAAATACTTTACACTCGATAAGGGCACTTAATATTTCAACACTACTTATACCTAATAAAAATTATAAGACACAAATACTACTCTGTTTCTGGCATTGATAAAAACGGGGAGCCACCTGCATGGAATTGAACCAACAATGGTCGCCAATGTACAACACTTCGTTTTAAAAACAAGGTCATTCAGTATAGTCCTTTGTACATCAAAGAGAAACACCTATGAAAGAATATTATCTTAGAGGTCTTTTCGGTAGCATTAAAAGGTTTCACATCAACCTAAAAAAAACTTTCAGTCTTTTTACAACGTTTTACACGTTCTCGCATCCGTCTCATTTACATCTGCGTCTCCGAGTCATACGAGGCTAATACAGATACATCGGGCCGGTTTCACCAGCTCAAGATAACCTCTGATAGGCCACTGACAGGTGGTCCGGACGAGCCAGTGACACTGTGACAAGAATCCGGCCGATCAACAATTTATCCAGATGTGGTGGAACCGGCCCTACTATGTTGATTTACTTCTAACTACTGTCTAACTACCAACTACAGTACATTCGATCACCTCCATCTCATCCGAGACTACGTAACCCACGCGACTCGACACCAAGTCGTCGCTATATTACATTTCATACATACATATTATATACACCACCGATTAATAAAAATACACATATACAATCAACAAGACCGGAGGTCGACTCGCCGAGGCGGCCGACTCGGTGATTCGGGAACTCGAATGTTCGGCAGCGTAACGTCTAGGGTATAAACTCTTAGTTCAATAGGAGCTTCTATGCGCCCGACGTACGGGCTGGACACGTCTTTCTGACGTGCTGCTGACTGTACTGTCCCGGCCGCCGGGGCCGAGGCCAGGGCACGCGGGCCCGGCGCGGTCACAGCGCGGTCACGGCGCGGTCACGGCAGGGCTGCAGTCAGAGTGGGTCGCTCACCCTCGCTCGGCGTGCTCCTGGTCGGACTCGGCGCCCTCCTCCTGCTCCTCCTCTTCGTTCTGTCCCCCTGCGATCATCACGATACATTATGTAGAACATTCAAACCACCAGCATAAAATACTTTTTACTTTTTAAGGATCAACTAACGCCTCGATGGTCTAGTAGTTTAAGTACCGGGCCGTGATCTCGAGGTCCTGGGTTCGATTCCTGGGTCGGACAAAATTTGTGTTGATTTTTCAGAACACAACCCGGGTTTGTGATCGCTAACCCGCTTTTGGCAAGCGTGGTGACTAAGCCAAAACCCGTCTTTGTAACGAAAACATGATTTCAAATGATGGAGGCCTGCCATACAGTGGGACATTAATAGGCTGATACTTTTTGTGATCGTCAGAATGGCCGGTCAACAGTCATAATTAACTTTGAAATTATGTCTAAGATTTGCTTATTAATTGCTTATATTTGCTTATCACGATTAGAGAATTGCTTATTGTATGATTTAGAAGAATTTCAGCATTTAAGGTTGACCGGCCATTCTGACGTCAGGATGGCCGGTCAACCTCTGCGCATAAGTAAAGTATGCAGAATTACTAAAATGTTTTTGGACGAAAAATTGCTTAACAATTGCTTATTTCATAATATATAAAGTTTATACCCTATTATTATTTAATAAGTTGAGTACGAGCTTTACATTACCACGAGCTTTTGAATAAAATATCTTTTGTAATTTAAACGCAATTTCCTGTACTAGTTATTTTGCTCATAAAATTTAAAAGGCGCTTGCGATGTCAACTAATGAAAAGCTCGTACTCAACGAATTTAATAATAATAGGACGAGCTTACATTAGCACGAGCTTTTGAATAAAATATCTTTTGTCATTTAAACGCAATTTCCTGCACTAGTTACTTTGCTCATAAAATTTTAAAGGCGCTTGCGATGTTAACTAATGAAAAGCTCGTACTCAACGAATTAAATAATAATAGGACGAGCTTACATTAGCACGAGCTTTTGAATAAAATATCTTTTGTCATTTAAACGCAATTTCCTGCACTAGTTACTTTGCTCATAAAATTTTAAAGGCGCTTGCGATGTTAACTAATGAAAAGCTCGTACTCAACTAATTAAATAATAATAGGGTATAAACTTTATATATTATGAAATAAGCAATTGATAAGCAATTTTTACGTCGGACGTCGTCGTACGGACGTCTTAAATGCTGAAATTCTTCTAAATCATACAATAAGCAATTCTCTAATCGTGATAAGCAAATATAAGCAATTAATAAGCAAATCTTAGACATAAATTCAAAGTTAATTATGACTGTTGACCGGCCATTCTGACGATCACATACTTTTTACTTTTTTAAAGGAAATATTTTTATTCGAAGGATTTTTTCATTGTCGCTACACTAATGGAGACAGCAGAAATTTACAAAATAAACCTATTTTCCGGCTGTCCCCACCAGCCAGACGAGTGGAGACATTTGGTGTAACCCCAATTAAAATTTTGTCGCAAAAAGGCTGAACTAGGTCGTATAACTGGTACGAGTGACTCACTGTTGCGTCGCGTGTAGTGCTTGCGCGTGGGCGGCGGCCGCTCGTCGGGCGAGTCCGTGAGCAGCGAGTTGCGGTACGTGCTCAGCGGCGTCCACTCCTCGCCCCACTGCACGCCGTGCGAGATGCGCGAGTCCAGGAACTGCGAACGGAAACGAGGACGTCCATAGTACCGAAAGCAGGAAATATTTTTAATCAAGACTGAGGTGGCCAACCACCTGCTAGTAAGCGATCATGAACATCCACGACACCAGAGGTATCACCGATGCGGTGCCGGCCTTTAATACATGGGAGCGTTCAAGTATTACGTAACGCAATTTGGGGTGAGGGGGTGTCTCATGAAACGTTACGATGCGTAACAACGGCGGGAGGGGGTCTTTCTTACAACACGTTACATAGTTACGTAACATTATTTTTCTTAAATAAAAACTGAGGGAATTAAAAATCCCAAGTTGGCAACCCATTTACGTTTTACAGGGAATCCCACGATTGTTTATTCTGGTCAATTTTACTTTTCAACTTTAGGTTAAAAATGGTAACTTGAGTGGTACGTAACGTTTAGAGAGGGGAAGGGGAGTACAGAAAAACGTTACGGTGCGTTACAAGGGAGGGAGGGGGGGGGGGTCGAAAACCTTCAAAAATTGCATTACGTAATTCTTGAACGCTCCCCATACACTTTCCAAGTGAACTCGGGCGACTTTAGTCACCAGCAGTAATCGATAGCGGGCACGCACCTTGAGCACCTGGCGCTTGTCCTGGCGCAGCAGCTTGTTGGAGAACTCGGCGAGCGGCTCCAGGAACAGCAGGTGCGGCGGCGGCGCGGCGGGCGCGGCGGCGTCCAGCGCGGCGAAGGCGATGCCCGCGCGGTGCAGCGCCGTCAGCGCCTCGCGGTTCTTCACCGCGTCCAGCCCGAACATCACCGAGAACCGCTTCGCCAGCTCCTGCGACACGCCACATACTGATACTGGGAGATCTCTTATATAGTTAATTCCCCGTAGCCCGCCGCCTCCCGGGATGGAATATTAATTGCAGTAATATCTAGCGCCATCTATTCGATATGACTTGAAATAAAAAAGTTTCACGCTTGACCATTTACATTTTTTTTTCTTTCTGCCATTTTGAATTGTAGAACGAACAATAAAGTGCTCTCTAAAAATTGCTTATTGTGTGTTATTTATCAATGCCCTCCTACAAATTCAATAAACTAATTTTAAAACTACATCCCGCCAGGCCGGTACAAAATATAAAGAGGTGGAGTCGATGTCGACCTTCCGACGATTCCCGAAAGGTTATCGATCTCCTCCGATGAGTAAACCGTCGACACGAAAAATATAGACTAGAAAGAAAAAAATTAACGAAATCACGGGCAATTTTCTTTCAAATACCTTTAAATGTGACCTCGATTAGGCCCGATTACGACATTCTCCTCGGCTTTCAATATTTCGCAATAAAATTACTCGTTACTTAGATTTGCATGAAATTGAAAGTAAAAGTGCGTAAAATAAATAATCGCAAGAAATTTCTTAACAAGACCTTCATATAAAATTGTGATCCACACCTATACTACTTTAATAAATAATTAACAAGTAATCAAAGTTTTCTTATTTCTTTGAACGCAACCTGGCAAGTCTGTAAATTATACATATTAGTAAGCAGCGTACAATTACATTCGTGATAATTTCCCAGGGTTCACCTACATGGAGATGCACTAGAACTAACGTACCTTGAGCTCGAGGAACTCGGGCGTCTGCTTGTGCGGCGTGGGGTGCCGCTGCAGCATGTCGGCGAACAGCGCCTGCATGGAGGTGCACTAGAGCCGGCGTACCTTGAGCTCGAGGAACTCGGGCGTCTGCTTGTGCGGCGTGGGGTGCCGCTGCAGCATGTCGGCGAACAGCGCCTGCATGGAGGTGCACTAGAGCCGGCGTACCTTGAGCTCGAGGAACTCGGGCGTCTGCTTGTGCGGCGTGGGGTGCCGCTGCAGCATGTCGGCGAACAGCGCCTGCATGGAGGTGCACTAGAGCCGGCGTACCTTGAGCTCGAGGAACTCGGGCGTCTGCTTGTGCGGCGTGGGGTGCCGCTGCAGCATGTCGGCGAACAGCGCCTGCATGGAGGTGCACTAGAGCCGGCGTACCTTGAGCTCGAGGAACTCGGGCGTCTGCTTGTGCGGCGTGGGGTGCCGCTGCAGCATGTCGGCGAACAGCGCCTGCATGGAGGTGCACTAGAGCCGGCGTACCTTGAGCTCGAGGAACTCGGGCGTCTGCTTGTGCGGCGTGGGGTGCCGCTGCAGCATGTCGGCGAACAGCGCCTGCATGGAGGTGCACTAGAGCCGGCGTACCTTGAGCTCGAGGAACTCGGGCGTCTGCTTGTGCGGCGTGGGGTGCCGCTGCAGCATGTCGGCGAACAGCGCCTGCATGGAGGTGCACTAGAGCCGGCGTACCTTGAGCTCGAGGAACTCGGGCGTCTGCTTGTGCGGCGTGGGGTGCCGCTGCAGCATGTCGGCGAACAGCGCCTGCATGGAGGTGCACTAGAGCCGGCGTACCTTGAGCTCGAGGAACTCGGGCGTCTGCTTGTGCGGCGTGGGGTGCCGCTGCAGCATGTCGGCGAACAGCGCCTGCATGGAGGTGCACTAGAGCCGGCGTACCTTGAGCTCGAGGAACTCGGGCGTCTGCTTGTGCGGCGTGGGGTGCCGCTGCAGCATGTCGGCGAACAGCGCCTGCATGGAGGTGCACTAGAGCCGGCGTACCTTGAGCTCGAGGAACTCGGACGTCTGCTTGTGCGGCGTGGGGTGCCGCTGCAGCATGTCGGCGAACAGCGCCTGCATGGAGGTGCACTAGAGCCGGCGTACCTTGAGCTCGAGGAACTCGGGCGTCTGCTTGTGCGGCGTGGGGTGCCGCTGCAGCATGTCTGTGAACAGCGCCTGCATGGAGGTGCACTAGAGCCGGCGTACCTTGAGCTCGAGGAACTCGGGCGTCTGCTTGTGCGGCGTGGGGTGCCGCTGCAGCATGTCTGTGAACAGCGCCTGCATGGCCAGCTCCATGGTCAGCGCGCAGTTCAGCTTGTTGATCTCGCGCGCCTTGCTCAGCGTCGCCTTGATGATGTCGCCGTAGTCGTTGTAGCACTGCCGCACGCAATATTACACGATTCAGTTTTACGATACTCAATTACGATTACTCAAGTCTTGCGGGGTAAACGCCACAAAGAATGAATTTATGACACATAAAAGTGCTTCCCCTCGTGTCTGATCAAAAACGGAATCAATTATTATATTTTCTGGACAATGGGCAAATAGAGAATAGAACTTGCCCTACATACGGGCAAGATCATGTTTTATTTTATTTTTATTTTATTATTGCTAGGAAGACTAACAGTAAATAGAACAATATTTAAGGTATATAAAAACGACTATGCTAATAACAAGTTTTCACCTTTATTATCATTAACAAAACATGGTCATGCCCGCACACGAATTTAGGAATGCCATTCGTTCGACATTCTATCAAAATCAAATCAGAAATATCTTTTTTGAAATATGTACCTTGATGTAGTGCTTGAAGACGTCGGCGGCGCGGCGGATGGGCGCCACGTTGTACACGATGAGCTTGCAGTACGCGGCCAGGAAGTTGCGCCGCTTGTGCAGCTCCTCGATGCGTCTCTCGTCTTGACCGTCTGCAACCCACGGCTACGTCAGTGCCCGCCCGCAACGGAACCGCCTGTGACGTGCCGCGCTACACTCTCACGGCAATCTGGCCATCGAACGATAAGCGTCTACCGACCGCGGTGCCTGTACGGCTACCGACGCAACTCCCGTTATTTCTAACGTTCTGTCACTCGAACAGTGTCATCGTGTTAACCATACATATGTACTTATGTACATGCGCAAATGTACAAGAAATGTCACTGTCACTATACAAACCAAACAAACGGGGCATGCGCCGCCAGTTAAGATTCTCAGAGTTACTCGTAACATTTTAAATAGTTCATTACATTCAGAGCTGAACTTTAATATTTCTCTTCACGTCACAGGCGATTTCTCACATTTCTAGAAACAAAGAAGGAACTGCAACCGTGTCAGGTTTGCACCGCGCGGCGACCGAGCCGCCGGCCGCGGGTCGGCTCGGCCGCCGCGGCCCCGACTGCGACTACGTACCATGCATCTATTTCTACATTAAAGAAATACATAATAAGCGAGATTAGGACGGGCCTCGTCGTCATTAGTGGCGGAAAATTTAACAATGCCGTTACTTAGTAGAAGCCGCGACGTCCCCGGCGGCGACCCGCGCCGGGACAGCGTGATCCCCTCCCGGTATTAAAGAAATAAAGAAATCATATCGATACGGAACGCAAAGGAAACAACGAATACGATGCACAAAACATGCTCAAAACCACAAAACTCCACGAGCGTGTTAGGAATGAGACTCGGCCGGGACCGCCGGCGCCCGCGAGCGTCCCCGCGCCTGCCCGGCGCCGGGGCGGGGGGCGGGGGGCACGCGGGGCGGAGGCCGGCGGTCCCGCGAGGCGTGAAGCGGGCGCGACAATTTTCCCTTAGTAATGTCGGGTGAGGTGAGTGTCGCGCGCCGAGCCGCGCGTCGCGAGAGAGACGAAAATATGCATTATGCCCCGCGGCGACCCGGGCCGCACCCCGTCGCGCCATTACTAAGGTAAAATACGCCGCCGCGAGTCAACTAGTGCGAGCGGAGTGCGGACCAGCTGGCTTACCGGCGTCGGAACGTCCACGGGTCGCCGCGCAGCCCGGCGGACATGCAACCAAACACACCGCGTTAGCGCGCGTGCCGCGTCGGTCCGCTCGCGTCCGTCGTCGACGGGAATAATGCATATTTTTTTCTCCGAGTGACCTAGCGGGCCACCCCGCACTAGTGCACCGACACCCCATCTACTGAGACCGCCTCGACCCGATTTGGAGTAAGGAGAACGAGTGCACACTGAATCCCACCACACACCGACATGATGTCCCGATTCAAACAATATACAAATATCACTGATATAGCTGACGGTCAATTTACTACAAAAAATCTATGTGTACTATAGTACGAATAAATAAAATTATAACACCAAAATATACGATATTTTTTTGCAAATTTTAAGCACGGAAGATGCAGTATTATATGATTGGAATAAGTTTAAAAATATTTAATTAACTGTCTGAAAGTGTCTAAAATAACTGAAGAACATTTTTAGTTGCTCATTAAATCAGATTTAATGAAGAAAATTAAAAAGATGATTATTAGAACGATAAAATGCATCGGCATGTTAATCTGCTCAGCCGCACCTAATTTGTAATAAAGATTTGACATATTTGTAATATCGAAATTTATTTTTAAAAAGGCGGAACTGCAGTGTTTCTCGGTCCACGCAGCGGGCCGGTCACGTCGAGGCACAGGTACTAAAAGATTTTACTAAGTCAATCAAATCGGTGCGCCGATCATGTACTTAAAATATATCGCAGGCGGAGGTCCGCCGAATCGACGTCGCGTATTTTCGACCAGGGTGCTTCTACACTACAAACGACGCGCGGACGACTGCATCACATTTAATGAAAGTTACCAGGAGTCAACTAGGTCGAAATCGATTCCTATCCATATAATGAAATATATCTAATATCGTAACGGTCAACTCCTCCACAACATATCGATCATACAGGGGATAGTGTCCGGAATCGCTCGGAGCCGGTCGGCGCTCACCGTAGTTGTGGTGCACGAAGACGAACTCCTGGATGAAGTCGTCGAGCAGGTCGCAGAGCGGCGCGTCGGCCTCCAGCACGAGGCGGCGCACGGCGGGCTCGGCCGGGTGGTGCAGCGCCAGCTGCTCGGCGAACAGGATGACCAGGTCGCACAGGCTGGTGTAGGCCTCCTCGCGCAGCGCGGGCGCGGCGCCGGCGCGCACGATGTCGCGGCACACGGCGGCGTAGGCGCGCAGCCGCTCGCGCAGCGCCTCGGCCGCCGGCGCGACCCCGCCCGCGCGCGCCGCCATGCGCTCCTCCAGCTCGTGCAGCGCCCACACCAGCGAGTAGAAGCACGCGCGCACCACGTACACCAGCGCCTGCGCCCGCCCGGCAAGTGTTGAGAAAACTTAAAACCATCGGCGGTCCGACGGTTGGAATTCACCCCGGTGGTTGGGCCACATAAATAGAAACAGACATTACCACTGTCTAAAAAAAAATAGCTAGGTGTAGTATGTGTAAGTTAAGTGACCATATAAACATATACACATACACACCACATGTATATACATAAAGAAAGATAAACAAAAAATATCTGAGTAATCTAAGCAAAATTAAGATCTGTAATAAAAAATCTTATCGCAACCGAAAACATTAATATGTTCCATAAACTGTAAATGTTAAAGTTTCATAAAACTTAACCATTATTTATTTATTAATTTGATAATGTCGTAGTTGTACATAAATAATAAGTTGATATGATTTTGATTTAAAATTCAGTGGAAGCGTACCTGCGTCGGCATCTGATGGGGCTCGTCCTGCTTGACGCAGCGCGGCAGGTCCTCGAACAGCGAGTCCCAGATGTTGGTGTCGTTGAGGTTGTGGCACATGTACATGATGGACACCTTGCGCAGCGAGTTGATCACGTTGAACACCTCGTCCGCGTCCGGCGTCTCGCCCTGCGCGCAACGCATGCGTTACAAACATCACATCGAACTGAATGTTTTATTATACAGAGTGGAGTTTCGTAATGCTACCTGAAGGGGAAGTACCCTCAACATTGAAGATGTAATATTTTAAACAAAGGAAATTATTACATTGTTTTTTCTAAATAAAGAAATCGGCATTTTAAGATTTTTTTTATTCGCTTGACTCGCCTAGTAAGGGAACCAACTAAAGTCTGAAAAAATTTTACCCAGTTCTTTTTTCTCATCAAGCGTTAGGGTCAATTGAAAGGATGAAATCTCACTAAAAAACTTCATAAATTAAAGTATAAAGTATAAGCCTGGATCTAAAGTTGTCCGAAATAAATAAATAAATGAAAAAAAAATAAGCCTATGTCCCACTGCAGGACAAAGGCCTCCATCATTTGAATTGAAATGAATATTTTCGTTGACATAAAAAACAAGAGCGTGTCGGACACGCCCATGAAAGGGTTCCGTAGCTAAAAGATAGCCCGACCGCTTAAGACAACATTTAGTAAGGGCAACTGCACGTCATAAGTTGGTCGAGTTGTATAAAAATAACTATGTATGATACAGGGTTCGCTATAGTTTTCGTTGAAAGTACTTATTTGGAGGTATACAGGACATTTTTTTTAGAATTATTGTAATAGTATTTCAAAAGTTAAGGGGGGGGGGACGCTCTAATTTTAACATTGTATTAATATATCTCGAGACTGGGGTGTTTGATCCACATGGTTTCAAGGCGAGTTTTATTGTATTTAAAAATACCTGTTTAACGATACCCTACACGATGGGTTAAGTCGAATTTTTTTTTTAGAATTAACTTTTCACTGTATGGGAGGGGGGGTAAAAAATGATTATTTTTCGATAATTTTAAAAACCAATTCTTGAATTATCGCTATACATCTCTCCACCAATTTTCGTGGCAATCGGTTCAGAAACGGCGGAGAACGAACCAGGACAGACAGACAGACAGACAGACAGACAGACAGACAGACAGACATGACGAAACTATAAGGGTTCCGTTTTTGCCATTTGGCTACTGAACCCTAAAAAGATGGGTGTTGGCTTAATCACCACACTTGCCAAATGCGGATTGGTGATCACAAACACGGGCTGTGTTTAGACAAATCAACACTAAGTTTGCCCGACCCGGAAATCGAACCAAGGCCCGGTACTTAAACCACTAGACTATCGAGGCATAAATTCTTCTTTTAATGTAATTAATTATAAAAAAAATACTTTAGTTTGTAAGACATTTTGCAGTGCCTTACAGGGTTCTTGCTTGTAACAATTTATTTTTAAGACCTTGTAACACAACAAGAAAGCAATAAAGGATATGAATATGAATATGAAATTAAATGAAAGGAAAAAGAAATTGCATTCTCACCCCCTCGATGAGCGTGCGGAAGTCGTCGATGGCCTCCTTGTAGCGGTTGACGCACATGTCGGTGATGGTGGCGCGCGCCACGTTGCAGCGCGTGTACACGCCGCACTGCTCGCCGCACAGCACCTCCAGCGTGCGCCCGCACGCCTCCACCACCTCCGCCTCCGTCTGCACGCTCACGATCTCGCGGATCTTGTTCAGCAGCAGCGTCAGGTTCTGCGGGACCGGCCGGACCGGACGTTAGCGACCGCCGACACAAGCTTACGTTTATCCCTCGACCGTACGATATGAGTGTCGAGTACGTTAAAACTGTGCGAAGTAGAAAAACGTTTGGATTTGGATTTATTTTATTTTTATTTCATGCATTGTTAACCTTCCTGTTACTCATTTTAATGTAAAACCTATTTGTTGAAATAAATATTTTTATTTTTTTTTTTAATTTTGAATTGTACTGCAGTGTCAGGGATCATATAAAATATAAATTATTGATAAACAAAAATGAAATGAAGTAGTCACCCCCTCCTGCCGCTGCGTGGTGTAGAGCTCGAGGTCGAAGTACTGCGGGATGGAGACGAGGTTGGTGAGCTTCTCGGGGTCCGCGCCGAACTTGTCCAGCAGCGCCGGCAGCGTCACGATGAAGTGCGCCGTCATCTTCGCGCGGTCGTCGCTCACCGTCTACGCGAACCGGCGACGCGTGTGTGTGATAATACATTAAATAATGTAAACGTTGGTGCTACATAGCAGATATGTCTTAACTAACTAACTTATGGCTCAACGACTCAAAGTGTGTCTTGGCCTCCGAAACGAGAAACTTCCAGATCTTTCTCTTGCAGATATGTCTTAATTTTTATTTAAAAAAAAAAAGTAAACCTCGAGAAATTATAATGATAAAAATAGGTAGATATCGCCTCGGGGCGGACGTACCTTGGCCTGCTCCTTGCTGAGCACCTGGTGGTGCTTGCGCGAGGCGCCGCGGCCGACGGGCGGCTCGCCCGTGCTGGCCTGGCGCACGCAGCAGACCATCAGCTCGATGAGCGACGACTCCTGCCGGTTGTCCAGCGCCTCCTCGCCCGGGCCCGCCTCCTCCAGCAGCAGGTCGGTCATGCACTCCCAGTCCTTCATCATGGGGTTGGACTCGATGAGCGAGTCGACGAGGTAGGCGCCGTGCTCGTGCAGCTCGGACTCGATGAAGAACTGCACGAGGTCGCGCACGAGCGGCGTGTTGGGCAGGCGCTGCTTGCCGCGGCGCGAGCGCCCGGGCGGCGCCGGCTCGTCCGCGCGGAACAGCCGCACGTTGAGGAACTCGCCCGCCGCCGCCGCCACGCTGCGCCACGACGAGTACACCAGCTCGTACACGTTCTCGCAGTCCTTGTCCGTCAGCACGTCCGGGTGCATCCTGCACAAGCAAGCGGGTTAGTCGCGGGGACGGGGCGCACTCACACACACAGGTCGAGTACTCACTTGAGGATGGCGATGACGAGCTTGACGGCGTGCACGGCCACCTCGGTCTCCTTGTCGAGCGACATGGACACGATGCGGTCCTTGAACTTGGACGTGAACAGCTCCAGCTTGCCCTTGAGCTCCTCGCACTCGTACAGCGGCTGCAGCGCCTGCAGGCAGCGCAGCCGCACCTCGCCCACCTGAAAGCACAATGGCGATTACGTAACACTTACTCATGGAAATTATGCATAAAATGGGTCAGCAAAAACCCTTGAATTATAAATATATTCAACAGCACACAACTCCCAAGCACAGCTTATTGAACAAAAAAGCAGGTTAACCAATATACTCACTTTGTCATGCAGAGTCCATCCAATATACTTGAGATAGAGATCATCGAGGAAGTGTGCTGGAAACTTCTCCATCCAAATGCCTATCTCAGCCATTGTAATAGCTCTGATGTCAGGCAGTGTATCCCTTTGAAAAGACATTGAAAAAAATATTGTATTAATTTTAAGCTTAAAGAAACCATAGGACTTAGTACTTAAATGCTTCCAAAAAAATTGTGAAAAACCAACATTCAAAATCATTTTACATAAGCTACTTTCTAACTTCTCATAAATAATTGCAGCTATTTGTATTTTCTTAAGAATGGGAAAATGTACCTATTTTAACTTGATTGGTTCATGTCCTGTATGTTAAATACGATAATATTAAAGATGCCTAAAAGCTGTTCGCCCACCTGTATCGATGCACGAAGACAGACTTGAACATGTAGGAGAGCATGTTCTTGATCTCCTCCATGTTCTCCTCGAGCTCCTGGCGCTTGGCCACGAGCACCTCGAGGCGCTCGCTGGCGCGCTTGTCCCGCGCCTTCAGCCGCTCCGCCTCGTACTGGCGCAGGCAGTTGTCGCAGTTCACGCTCGTCAGCAGCGCCACGTCCACCAGCGCCGTCATCAGCTTCATCACTGTTACAGTAACATCATCACTCACAAGCTGCTGTCAATCTTTCAAATGTAAAATCTACTTTTGTTCAATATTTTTTTTTTATAATCCCAACTCTATTGACAAATGAAAAAGTATAGTTTACTGTTACTTGTTTTATATTTTATTTCAATATTTAACTGGGATGTGCTGGCACTGCCATTCCTACAAAATATGAATGCTTACAGGTGCTGAAAAAAGTTTTTTTATCTATCTTTTTGTAACCAACCTGCTAATGTAGCAGTATGCCTGAAGGCTCTGACTTGTGAATCGGATAACCCAGTCAAAAGGGATATAATGTTGTCCATGAGGAACTGGTCGTAGATGATGGAATACTGGCACATCTTCACCAACGTCTGGATAAACTCGCAAAAGTTTGACCGAAACTTCTTCCACGTCTGTCCTGACATTATGAGAGGGTATTCGCCACTTTCCTGTCAAAACAAAAATAATATAAAGCTTGCTCTATTACACCTATTAAAACAACTTAAACAACTCTACCTAAATGATATTAATTAAAAAAACAGTTGATTTTGATTTTGATTTTTACAACAGTTATATACACAGAAAATAATTAATGAATCAAATTGATTAAGTTCTTACTTCATCAAACTCCTGGGTCATCTTCTTAATAATAAGGGTGTGATCCATTTGAGCCATGTCTGGAGTAACCTTGCCTCGACAGCCGGATGAATTAATGAAGAACTGCATCAACTGAACCAATGCGCTCTCCCGATTGCTCTTGTACTCCTCAATCCACATATCAACCACTTGCTGTAAAATAAATTATTACATTCAGGTATGAGTGACTTATTTTTCACCTTATAATTGTATACCAATTACGGCCAGTTTCTGGGGCACTTCAACCATACTTTATGTGTTGATAATTAATACAAGACAAAGAGATAAACCAGCCCTAAGTAAATAAATCACAGAATAAGTAAATAAGTAAATCAATTTCAAAACACCTTTTCAGTTAACATGCTCACAACATTAAGCAAAACTTCAAGCTAAAGTAAATTATGCAAATTTTGAAGAAGTTGTAATAAAACCAAAGACAGATATCTAAATCACTGTGCAATTTAATGCACATACCAACATTATTGTCAGGTCATCTTTAATAAAATCATAACAATTAGAAAAAATCTAACTCATTAGAGTACATACAAAAAACAAAAAGTGCAAGTTGACGGGCCCATTGTCTTGTAGTCAGAGACCCTGGCCACAAAACCAAGGCCCGTGGGGTTAAATCCCACTAGGGGAAATGTTAGTGTGATTAACATCGGCATTTGTACTCGAGTCATGATAATTGAAGTATTTAAGTATGTCTATCCGTTCCCTAGCATCCATAGTACAAGCTTCGAGCTCAGATTGGGGCTAGGCAATTGGTGTGTTTGTGCAGAAAAAAAACTTACATTGATAGCAGTTTTGTTGAATCTTAGTATATTGTATAAGCTGTTCTCATCGTCACCAGGCAAGAGCACGGGCGGCGGCGAGTAGGCCTGCGGGGGAGCGGCTGCGCGGCCGCGGCCCTTGCCTCGCGCGCCGCCGCCGCGCGGCTTGCGGCGTACGGGCGGCGGCGGCGGCGACTCCGCCAGCCTCCCCACATAGCCGCCTCCGTCGGCACCGCGCCCCCGGCTGCGAGTTATCCTTTTAGTCGGTGCTGGCGACGGTGACCGCGGTTCCTCCTCCTCGTGAAGAGACTCGTTAGCGTCTTCTCGTGGTGCATCTCCCGCTCCTCCGTCTTCGAACCCAGAACGAACCGGATCCGGTTCGTGGACAGACCTTCCACCGTAATCTGTAGCAGGTGTCGCCGGGGTCGGTGGATTGGCATATTCTGGAGGTGGGTCATCCATTCGGATGCGTTTCCCGCCGCGTCGATGCATCTCGCTTACCACAGTATTTCACTCGCGATCGGAAACTTTAGGCGTACCTATTATGTTTTCTATCATAGTTTAAGTTCTAATATGCAATGAAATGACCTCGCCCTGGTTAACTTTCCAGTTATCGATTGAAAATTATTGATTTTGTCCACAACAAAACGATAAGATGACGGACGCCATGAAATGAACCAAAACCAACAAAAACTCTACTGCTCTACCTCAATCTATGGAACCTCTATTGCATGAACTTCATGAACTCTTTACTCTGTGCGACGAAGAAATATATTACATACAGACTAGCGGCCCGTCACGCGGTTTCACCCGCGTCCCGGGGGAACTACTTTCCGTCCCGGGATAAAATATAGCCTATGTTACTCTGGGTGAATGTAGCTTTCCAACAGTGAAAGAATTTTTCAAATCTGCCAAGTAGTTTCGGAGCCTATTCAATTCATACAAACAAACAAACAAACAAAAAATCAAACCTTTCCTCTTTATAATATTTGTATTGTATAGACAATGGCTGTATGGGCTCAGCTCCCTTTGCCTGTCTTGACAAGGACAAAACAACCAAAAAAAAAATCTTTGGCATCAATAAATAAATAAGTTGTCATGTCTTTGTAATCGTCGTCGTACGTAATATTACGTTCACGAGTACGATATAAAAGGTAGGGATATCTACTTGGAAATCTATGATGAAAGTGTATGAAAGCCTTAATTATTGTCGGCTATGTAAAATCTTCATGGACAGTAATAGTTAATTTTAGTTAAAGTGTTAATCTTCTTCCTAGCGTTTATACCGTTTCTATACGGGGTACGCTAAAATGTGTAATGTACATAAAATATAATTTATCATTTCAAAGTATTGTGAAAGTTAGCATATCCGAACGTACACCAAAAATAGCCGAGATTTTTCTGACATGAAACGTCACGTCATGCGTCATACGTCACGCGTAATGCCAAGTGGACGCGAGGACGAACTCTAAAAGCAAAATTTGATAGTGAAACTGAAAATAGTGAAGCGATTTTCAGTGTAATCACTGTCCTTTTGCTGGGCCTAGATAATGTAAACGAGATGAGGAGTAGAAAAGAACGTGTCGGGGGGTGAACGAAATGTCGATAGAATACGTGCCGGTCAGCGAGGGCGAGCAGGACGAGCCCATCGAGCTACCGACCGAGGAGGATGGGTCCCTGTTGCTGAGCACAGTCGCCGCGCAATTCGCAGGGGCCAGTGGGCTCAAATATCGTGCTGGCGGGCGGCTCCGCGGTGTGCGCCAAACGGACGAGCGCTTGTCGCCGCCAGCGGAGGGCTGGGCCGCGCATCGCTACTGGTGCGCCTTCCCGCGCGCCGAGCCCTCCTCGGCCCCGCGTCCGCGCTGCTCTGACCTCATCGTGCTCGGCCTGCCGTGGAAGACTGGCGAAGAGGCAGTCCGCGACTACTTCTCGACGTTTGGCGAACTGCTAATGGTGCAAGTGAAACGCGATGCGAAGACGGGTCTCTCGAAAGGGTTTGGCTTCATAAAGTTTGCAGAGTACGACGCTCAGGTGCGTGCGCTCGGTCGACGACACATGATAGACGGCCGTTGGTGTGACGTGCGCATCCCGAACGGCAAGGATGGTGGTGCTACTGCACACCGCAAGGTATTTGTCGGGCGATGCACCGAGAATCTCACCGCAGACGATCTACGGGAGTACTTTGGAGCTTTTGGCCAAGTTACAGATGTTTTTGTGCCGCGACCATTTCGCGCTTTCAGCTTTGTGACGTTCCTGGACCCCGAAGTTGCACAGTCGCTATGTGGACAGGACCACATTATCAAGGGCGTGTCAGTTAACATCTCGACGGCGTCTCCGAAGCGGGACCGTGGAGCGAGAGGGTCGCAGCTGTTGGGATGGGGCTTGGTAGAAGGCGGGCCGCGCGTGTTCAACTGGCCGCCGCCGCCCACCGACGGATGGCCGCAACCCACCGCAGCAACTCAGCCCCATGCACCTACAACACTTGACGCCAAGTCGTACCTCAAATATGAGTGAGATGCTGTATACTTTCAAGCATCGTCAGATACCTTTCTTGTTGATCGCTATCAGATTTTATATGAAACTAAATGTGTACATAATATAATATAGTAATGAAGTTGTCTATTGCGAGTTTTCTCTTATTTTGTTACCATATTTATACTTGAATGGAAGAGGAATGGGGTATTTAATAAATCAGTCCTAAAGGAATTATTTATTACTAGGTATGTATGTTTTACTTTCATCCCGTACCCATACCTTTTAATTACTGCTAGTCCAAATCCCTGTGAATCCAAATTAAATACTGAAAAGTGAGCCACATGCCACAACCACAAAATATGATTATAAAATGCCATACAAAAATGAATTGTAATAAAATCCTATCAACAAACAAAATAAAAGACAACCTTTAACAATATTATAAACAGGTAAACAGGTTGCTTAAAAACAAAAATAATCTTGTTTGAAGCTAATCAACAATAGCTCCCTTAAAACCCAATAATAATATACATTAGAATAACAGTGGGCAGGCATACAGTAAAAATAAAAATATTTACAAATCCAAATTATTAGTATACTGTTTAATGTGGAAATTATTTCAAACAATCAACTGTCCTTCACATCACACTTTTGCATTGAACATCTCATTTATATCTTTGAATTATCACATCACTACGCTCAAACTTATGTCTTTGATACGACCTCGCGGATCTAGCCGAGGATCTCGGCCGCCGCAGCTCAGCGCAAGTACTTCGCCGCCCAGTCCACGCGCGCCGCTCCGCTACCCACGGCGGTCGCCTCTGGAACACGAATGTTATCTTTAATGAAGTCAGGCGGGCGAACGTCAAATCTATGAAACGGTAAAAAGTAAAGTATGTACTCGGAACACTTCGATGCCCGCCGGGGCGACTTCGCTGCAAAATCTCAGATAATTCGATCGAACAGGTCTAAAATAGAAGCACCGTCAAAACGTTACAGTTCGAAAATAGTGTCGTACCGTGGTGCGGGCGGAGCGGCAGCGGATGAAAGAGCGAGGTGTCGATCCGGGCGCCGGCGACGTAGCGCGAGGCGCCGAGGTAGGCGGCGGCGGCGGCCTGCGCCGGCGCGTGCGGCGCGAGCGGGCGCGGCGCCAGCGCGGGCTGCAGCTCCGCCAGCACGCTGCGCCCGCGCCGCGCGCCGCCGTGCACCACCTCGCCCCTGCGGCACACGCCACGTGTCAGCGACGCGAGATCACTCGAAGCAGACCAATAGTTTTTAAGTTTTCCTTTAATATCGACCGAGGTGTGGTCGATCGATCCGATCTTAAATATTTCTTTGAGCTAATTTATTTTTCGTCGAACGAGCGGAACGCGAATTGTAGATAATGATATGTTTAGTGTAATCGGGCTATCGATAATTTGACGTTCGACCTGGACCTACCCGAGTATATCGGCGAAACGGTCCCGGAGCGGTGCCACCATCGCCGGCGGTGGCGGCTGTTGCAACACCGGTTGTTGCATCACAGGAGGCGGTGGCGCATTTTCTGTTTCTACTCGAGGACCGCTCCTGAAATTTACAAACGTTAAAAAGAAAGAGTGATGCCCGTGGTAATGCTAACTAGAGTTTTGAATGAATGTCAGCGATACCAATTGAGAAGTGGACAATAAGGGAAGATCTAAGTGCCTATACCTACTTCAATATCATCACACAAACAGTCACTGCCCGAGCAGATTTGGACCCAACCTTTTTTTTAAAGTCTTTGCTGCTACTCCAACTTTTACTTGGACTGTAGGTTCATATCGATTATGAAAAATGTTTAATGTGTTGGGATTGTGCAGGTATCTTCTGGAAAATTTTGCCAATGAAAATTTAAATTAAACATATCTATAAATCATCTGGAGGCCAAGACACACTTCGGGTCGCTGAGCCATGGGAGTAAGAGTAAGTAAGTATAAATCATCTACCTAATTGTTGCATGTTTCTTTCAATGCTAAATAAACGTTTTTTCTTTCTTTCTTTCACTTACCTTCTAGCACGAGAGGCAGGCGGCGGTAGTATGAGAGCGGCTCCGACAGCAAAATATGGGAAACTAAGAAAATATATATTATTATTAGAATAAATTTTTAGAAGTTCATTGTTGTGAAATAGTTATTTTAAATGGTTCAACAGTAATACCGGAGGGCTTGAGGCGCAGTAGGCCGGTCGCGCGGCGGGTACCGCAGCAGCGCGGCGAGCAGCGCCAGCGCCGGCGGCGACGCCGTGGGCACCACCCGCGCCAGGGGCACGCCCGCGCTCGACGGGAACCGGAAGCGCAGCGCTTCCGCGAGCACGTACCCCTCGGGCCAGTCGTCTCGGTCGGGAGTGCCGAGAACCGCACATATTTTATGAAGCTGGTCGATTTCAGAATTGCCCGGAAACAAGGGGCGGCACGTGTAGAGTTCGGCCGCGATGCAGCCGAGAGCCCAGAGATCTATCGGGGCGCCGTAGCGCGTGTCGTGCAGCAGCACCTCCGGCGCGCGGTACCAGCGCGTGGACACGTAGTCGGTGTACGGCGGCCGCGAGCGCACCTCGCGCGCCAGCCCCAGGTCGGCTATCTTGATCAGCTCCGGGCCCGCGCACAGCAGATTCTCCGGCTTGAGATCGCGGTGAAAGAAGCCGTGTCGGTGCATATGCGCGAGGCCCTGCAGCACTTGGTACAGAATATTGCGCAATACTGGCTCCGGAAAAGGACGTTCCGCGTCACGTATCAGTTGGTAAAGATTTCCACGCATGTATTCGAACACAAAATAAAGAGTGTCGTTTTCACGTATGACTTCTCTCAGCTTGACTATGTTGGCGTGGTTGAGTTTTTTAAGCGACTTGACCTCGCGAAGATTCATCGCCTCGTCCCAGGAGTAGTACTTGCGCTTCATGCGCTTGATGGCGACCTTCTCCCCGGTGTCGCGGCGCTGCGCCAGCACCACGGAGCCGTAGGTGCCGTCGCCCAGCTGCTGCAGCACCACGTAGCGGTTCATCGCCGCGGCCGGTCTCGCCCGGGCTCACTCTACGACCATACCGTGCTCGTGCTCACTGACACCGACGCCACAACACATTTCAGCACTTTGATATTACTGTCAACGCAACACCAAATAACAATACTACACTTCTTCAGAGACATACTTCAGCTTCATAATCCAAACACTACAAAAAACTTTGTCTTTTAATTTTTAACAAAGAAATCATTTTCATGATAGAAATATTAATGTAATATTTGATTTAGGTGAAACAATGGTTTAGTTCGCTAGGGAGGGAGTATATTGTTATACTCTTTTGGTCTGTGTGCATGGCGTTTCCATGGTTACCGGAGGGTACTGATTAAACACGTTTCAAGTAGGTACTACAATAACTTGCGAAGGTAATGAAATTGCACTCTGCTTTTGACTCAACTAATAAATAGTGCATTTTTATGTCCGATAATTTAAATTATTTTCTATGTTTTAGTTCCAAGCGTGGGTAAAAATATTACAAACCTACTAATAGTAACGTTCGGTTCACATATGCTTTTGAAATAGGTTATCCATAATTACATCATAATACTTAATTATGCCTAATGCCTACATAGTAGGAAGGTACGGAAAAGAAACAATGTGATACATGAATGTTTTCTTTTCCTAGAAGGTATGTAAGTTAGTAGGTCACCTGCTCGTGAATGGAGGACTTGGTCAGTATGTACTTAGGAGGGCGTGTTACCTACCCAAGTACCTTAATAATATTGATATAGAGATATCGACCGGATGGTTTCAGACCCAATATAAAACGTAACTTAGTAGGTACCTAGTGCAGGTTTGATCCAATAAAATGTTATCACTCTCATCCGAGTTATTAAACGAATTCAATAACTTATTTACCTACTTTTACTTATAAACAATAGTTAGGTAAAAGAAAAATAAGCATGTCATTGCTAAAAAATAAAAAAAACAACAAGTTACTTATTTACGACCATAATACCTTCATACCTAATTAAAATTCAGTTTCATATTTATTGTGCAGGAGAGGGGGGCAAATTAGCATACTTTTTTCATTTGGCCACATAAAGGATCAACAGAAATTGAAAAGAACACACTTCGCTAGGGACATACTCCTTTGTCAATAAGTACAAAGAGATAGGACGGGTACCTGGTAACCAACGGCAACTCGAAGAGTCCTAAGGGAAATTGATCACCGACCGTACCTACTTGTGTAATCTCTGTGTACACCTACCTACGCGGAAGTAGCAAGTAGCTACTCGATTAATAAAAAAATAGTTAAGAAAGTATTTGTATTTCTATTAGGTACTAGGTACCTACTGCCCATCAGCTTTGAATTTAAGCGACTTTGGCCCCTTTGAGCTTTGGCACTGTGGTGGCCCCCTTATTCGAATAATTTAGTTTTGATAACAAATTCAAAAGAATGAAAGTTATTATACAGGGTTGCCTAGAAAGATTTTGAATGCATATTATAATTAGTGGTCCACCTAAGCCTTACAAACACCTAAGCCATGACCCCTATGAGACCCCTGGATTCCCGTAGTATTATTATACTCTATGCATTAGAAAATATAACAGCTTCGGGTGCAATAAAATCAACTTTCATAAACTACGTTATGGGTGAACTGCCAAAAACTATGAATGTTGAACACATTTCATCATCGCCCCTTGAAATTAAATAAAGAAATATGTAGGAGACTAAAAAAATTACATACCAAGGTATAGGCACCGTGCAGAAACTATAGAGGGCGCTAAAATCCCAATTTTTTTTCTGTGGTTCGACATCAAAAGACATTTAGCGTAAAAGTTTCGAATATGAGTCACTAGATGGCAGAATAAGGCACCGTGTTTTATACGTGGTTTGACCGTAGAATTACCGACATTGAGAGTAAAAGTTTTGAATATGGGTCACGAGATGGCAGAGTCATCGCTACGCACGGTGCCTATTCCATTTCATGAAATACTAATCATTTTCAATAAACTCTAAAAACGTAACACACAAAATCCAATACATTATTGCGATGCAGTTAGGTATTTTCGAACCCAAATATTACGAAATAATTTTGGGATTAGACCATCGTAAGCCAAATGAGACGGTAATAATAAAAAAAAAACCATAGAGTTGAAGGATGAAAGAATGACAGCCACATGACAGTTGACACAGCTTGACAGCAGACTGTCGTCTTTTATATTTGTTGTATTTTTATTTTGTCTTAGTTATCGAATGCTACCTGTGTAACGCTCTATTAATAATATTATCGTGTTCAATAACGTTATGTGTTGTGTTCCATAACGGCTATGCATCGGAGCGATGAGTGCCGAAATATTGACTAGAAACAGAGTAAGCCTGGAACAACTGGATATCCTGTTGAATTTTATGGAAGATCATCCTGATTTCGCAGCGGGTAAACAGTCAATCTACTCTCGATTCAGCTCGAGCAAGTTGTGGCGGTTGCTAGCGGAGCGGCTGAACGCCGCGGCGGCCGACTCCGCCGGCGCGCTCAAGTCTCCCGACAAGTGGTGCAGGGTGAGGTTCCTTCGAAAACGCATAGATGTTATCATATAATATAGCTTATTATGAATAAAAATTCTTATAAATTTACCATGTGAATGATTGCATTATTGAAGTATCTATTAGTCATCCAAATGCTTTTGTAAAAATGTCATGTTATTAAGAATTTATACTGAAAAAAACACTTATGTCTATATGTTTACTTAATAACATCCATATTATTAAATGTTTTTGCAGTACTGGGCTGATATAAAATACAAGGCTCGTAAGAAGTCTGCTGCAGGAGGAGCTTTGGGAGACCTGACCAGTACAGAGGAACGTCTTCGGAACATACTCAATAACGGAGGCAGAGATTGTAAGCCTTTACATTCAACTTATAATATAGATTAAAGGCTACATCCCATATAAATGCAATAGAAATGATTTCTTACTTACCATCTATTAAATCATATCCAATGAAATGTACAACACCCTTACTTCTAATTCCTAGTGTGATTTCACATATTTTCTTGAGGACTTAATCACATATCTAGATTGACAAGCTAGAGAGATTTTTTGTTTGTTTGATGTGCTAATCTCAGGAAGTACTGGTTCAAATAAAAATATATAAATCAATAAAAAAATTGGGTTTTCTATTACTCATTAGTAGAATACAAAACATATTTTAAATTATTTTATTTACATCTCCCTTTAGTTTTCATTTATAAATAACCGAAATATTGAAATATTTGTTTTTTAACTTTTTTTGAAAGCTTTGAAATAACATTTTGATAGTTTTACAAACTACATTGATCGGACCAATCCAATTCTACTCGGATGCGTTACAGCGACCGGCGGGCGCGGCGGCAACTCGGACGAGGAGCGAAAGCTGATGCCGGACGACGACATGTGCTCGGAGGGGTCCGGCGCCGGCCTCGCGCCCGACGCGCCGCGCCTCGCCACCGAGGAGCTGCTCGCCGAGGCCGCCATGCGCAGCGCGCTCGCCGCCGAGAAGCAGGCCGAGGCCGTCGCGCAGGCGGTGGACCTGCTGCGCGACCTCGTGGCCGTGCTGCGCGAGCGGCCGCCGCCCGACCCCGCCGCCGCCGCGGCCGCGCAGCCGCCGCCGCTGCACTACCACCACCGCCTGTGAGCTAGGCCCGGCGGCGCGCCCAGCGAGCCGGCGGCCAGGCCCAGGCGCGGCGCCAGGTCCGCGTACACGGCGTCGGCGCGGGCGCGCGCGCGGGCGGCGCCGTGGCGCAGCAGGTCGCGCAGCAGCGCGGGGCGGCGGCGCAGGTCGGCGGCGCGCGCGCGCACGGGCGCCAGGTGCGCGGCCAGCGCGCGCGCCACCGTCGCCTTGTACTGCGCCGTAGTCATCCCGTCCGCCTCCTCGACCGCCTCCTCGGGCGTCACGTCGGCGGCGAGGCAGTGCAGCGTCACCAGGTTCGACACGCCCGGCCTCGCGTCCGGCTCGAAGGTCACCTGAAGCGAGACGCCGGAGCGGTGATCGGGCGCCCGTCCCGTCGTCGCGAGTGCGAGGGGCGGGGCCGATCGAGTAGACGGTCCGAATAGCACCCGATGATAATCAATCATTTTATATTGTTATGTATAAAATGTATAAAATATATTGTATGACATATTCAAATGTGATGGTCATTTTCTCTCTGCTCTACAACAGTAATATACATATGTAGTACTGTTAAAATAAAAAAACAAACACATTTAAAAATCCATAGCATTTGTGCAATGCGAGCTAAGTAATTTGTTCTAAATAGATTATAAATTCTTATTCTTCAGTTTGTAAATTATACTACATTTTTTACCTGTGGTGTGAAGTCTGTGACTGCTTTTCTAATTTTTAAGGTTATATCTGCATCACTGTCACTTAGTAATATTCTTGATTTTCCATCAGGATCTGACTTGGACATCTTTTTAGATGGATCTCGCAGGCTTAAAATTCGATCACTGCCGTCATCTGTATATGTAATAAATAAAAATAAATAAATATGTTCTTTGGACTAACACACCAATTGCCTGGCCTCAACTAAGCTCAAAGTTGTACTATGGAAGCCAGGGAACGGATAGACATACTTAAATACTTTTATAAACATCCATGACCTGAGTACAAAATATTATGTTCATCACACAAAAATTGAATTGAATTGAATTGAATTTGCCCCTAGCGGGATTCGAACCCGCGACCCTTGGTTTTGTAGCCAGGTTCTCTGACCATTAGACCAACGGGCCCCTCAAATGTCAAGATGTTGCCTATTACGCAATAGGTCGCGGGTTCGATCCTCGCACAGGACGAACATTTGTGTGCATGAGCATGTCTGTTTGTCTTGGTCTGGGTGTTATGTATATTTTTCAGTACATTTGTAATACCACTGTTGATTCTGATGTCTGTAACACAAGTGTTTAAGCTACTTAACACAGGGTCAGATCAATGTATGTGATGTTGTGATTTTTTTTTTTTAAATAAAGCATTGATTTGTAATGAAACATACGTTGGCGGTGATTTCTATTACCTGGCAATAGCGGGCGTGGCGTTGGGAACGCCTTGCCATAGCGATGGTGGAAGGTCTTGACCAACTGCGCCGCCACCTGCAAGTGCTGGACCTGATCGCGGCCGACTGGCACATGCGTGCCGCGGTACACCAGTATGTCTGCTGCCTGAAATTGTCTAGTTATCACCTAGTACACTTGAATACAAATTCAAAAACTGATTGATATAATTTGATTTATACAGGATAAATTAAATTATATCAATCAGTTTTTGAGGGATCTGCAGGACAATAGCCTTACATATCTAAAGGTGGTGGTGTAGTTGAATGCAGATTGCATAGGTAGGGAGGGATAGATGAGGTCTGTAACTTTTTCCAAATCTAAATATATGAAACTCAGAAGTCACTGGCATGGGGGTACATGTTTTGATATAGGCATCCACTAAGAACGAATTTGATCAATTATGTATATCCCCAAGGGAATAAAAAAGAGGAGGAAAGTTTGATTGAATGTTTGTTAATTTTAAACTAATCAAGCTGAGGCTTTGCGTTCATAATGTAACTTAAGACGTTGGCATCCCCTAACAAATCAAATTCATTCATTCCATCCCTAAGGGTATAAAGTTTATACCCTTAGGGGTGGAATTAATGAATACATAACATAGTTTATACTATAAACTATGCCACGCGGACGAAGCCGCGGGCGGCCACTAGTAATCAAATAATAGCAGACCTGCAAGACCGGGTAAAGCAGAAGGCCCAGCGGCACCTCCTTGGTGTGCGCCGACTTCTCCTTGTACTGCGGCAGGTGCGCGAGGCGCGCGTGCGTGGCGAGGCAGGCCAGCAGCCAGCACAGCTCGGCGTGGCGCGGCACCGACGACTGCGCGAACAGCACGCAGCGGTCCGGATCCAGCCCGCTCGCCACCAAGTACGCCGTCAGCTCCAGGATGTTTTCCTCTAGTACTTGGGGATCCTGGAAAATGGAAAGTATTGGATCGCGGCCTATTTCCAGCCGTGGACTGCGGTAGGTTGATGATGATGATGGTTGGATTTTTAAAGTGGCATATTTTTATCTAAAGATTTTAAGAGTATGCCTGTATGTATGTATACTTCTCCTCTTGTAGCATATTCACTCCAGTGGTTTCCACATTTAGAAGAACTCGCTCCAACAATGATGGTGGCTTGTTATTACAGCATCATTGAGGATTTGTATTGTAGGACCAAAAGACTTTTACAAACCTTTAAATAGTGTTTTAAATTATCAGATTATCAGCTAAGCACCAATTTTCGATTTCTTACCTTAAATGACACCAAATCATGTATACAGAAATGTGGGCTTTTAGGATGTGGTGTACATGGAAGTAGTCTAATGCTATTCAGACTCTGCAATCTGTCAATTAAATTTTATGTCCCTGATGAACATGGGTATTTTTTATTCGTATTAGTGAACTAACCTGTTTACTAGTAAGTGAATGCAAGTCGGCAATGAAAACGGTTAGGTCTTCACCCTGCTCCTGCAGCTTGACACAGCGGCGCACGGCCCCGAAGTAGTTGCCGACGTGCATGGAGCCAGTGGGCTGCACGCCCGTCACCACGCGCCGCTCCCACTGCTCGCCGGTGCCGTCGCCCGGCGCTGCGGGCGGCGCCGCTGCTACACTCTGTTATACATAGTACATATATGCTGTAATCACATGAGGCTAGTAACCAATTATGTTGAATTACTACAGACCATAGTGGAAACGATATTAAATAAAACTACTTTCAAACGGATAAAAATCATTGTTTCATTACCTATTATTATTTATATCTGTACAGGTGCCGGGTCCATCGCGTGGAACAGAAGGAGACGAACTTCTGTTCCACGCAATGGACCCGGCACCCGCACGGAGAATCCATGGATAGCTAAGAAGTTAGTCTCAAACTGCATATATATAGGGAAACCCAATGTTTTGGCTCCTTTTCAGAAGCCATGAGCACAGAACAATATTTTGTTATTATTTTTGATAAAGATTTTAAATCTCTAGTCCATGTTGGGAGGGTTAAGCCTATTACGCGAACTTAGTCAAGCACAATAGGATGCAGTGGCGTAGTTTCTGATGATAAGACTTCCAGTTAATCAACGAAGTGCAGGTGATCAAATTAATAGCTTTTTGATGTGTTTAATAATTTTAGAAGGCATGTTGAAGGCTTCAAGGCTTTTGTGTAGGATGGTGGGTATAACGCTTGTTGTTGATATTACAATTGCGATTACATTATTTCATATGAGACAGGACAGGGGCAGAACCATTGCTATACAAATAACTGCACCTGAACACACAGTCGCATGACTTTAATACAAGACCTTTCATTTAATAATTCAATTCCTACCTTACTTGACACATTTCGGGAAATGCCTCTCAGTCGGAAACTATGAATACAACGTTTGCAATGAATGACACTTTTGCGAAATACTTCCATTCTATTAATTTTCTTTTAAATAACGTGCACTATTATTTATATATTTTCAGGAAATTCGATTCAGAACAATGGGGGCGTTTGGGCGAAAAAAGCGTTTGCAAACGTTTGTAAACAAAATGGCGATTGTTAGCGCAAACTGTACAGTTTTCGCCCAGGACGCGTTTGCTAACTGTCAGTTTACTGTGTTACCGCTAAACAATCGCCATTTTGCGCTAACAATCGCCATTTTGTTTACAAACGTTTGCAAACGCTTTTTTCGCCCAAACGCCCCCATTATTTCTTTGATTCCCGTAGATGTCATTGTCATGCGTTGGTTGAACAACATTCAGCTGATTGAAGTAGGTGTCTGTCACCTATTGACAGATTTGGCTCTATGAACAAAGACTTTGTGCCAAATGGTCAAAATGGTCGAGAAATAAAAATATGTGTACGGAGTTTTTATGTGCAAAGTAAAGTACTTACTCATTTATCTAAATTCTTCCCAATTCTTTCTATGTATTTCCTTTTGGTTTATTTACTATACCGGTACAAACCGTGCAGAGCCAAACAAGAAAAAAAACATTGTTTTTCTCAACTTTGATTTTTCTTTTGTGTGATGTCAGTGTCAAAATAACATTCAAATCGAAGTGATAACAAAAATATAGAAAAAGGCGGGAAACCTTGATCGCGGGAAGTTCAAATTTTTCACGCTAAAATAAAATTTAATTAATTCTTGCGCTAATTCAAATTCTAGCGAGCTCAAAATGAGTTCCGAAAGTGGTGGTCTCAACACAAGTAAGAAAAAAGGCACAAAACGACACAAATTGAGTGATTCCTCGTCAGATCATTCAGATGAAGAACAGCTACCAGACTATGCCCCATACCGTAAGACTAATCATGTCCGTAATTATCCCGAAAATTCTGGAAATACTTCATTCACAGTTTTCATTGAAAGTACCAAAGAAGATGAAAAACTAGGCAACAAAAGTCCGATTTATATGAATAACATTTTCAGCAGATTTGTAAAAGGTGTAAAGCAGTTAAAGAGAGTTAACGCAAAAAAATTTGCAGCTATTTTTGATAACGCAAAAAATGCGAATGCACTTCTAAACAATGCCAACTTTCTTGTAACCCAAGAATTCAAAGCTTACATTCCAGCAACCCAAGCAGAGTCAATTGGAGTCATAAGGTATGTTCCAGTGGAACTTGGTAACAAACATTTATTCGACAAACTAGTATCTACTCAAGAGATACTAGGTGTGCGGCGATTCACGAAGAAAACACCAGAAGGTATTGTGCCGCTTCAAACTGTATGTATTACATTCGCTGGTAATGTCTTGCCTGGTTACGTCACATATGAACTGTGTGCTATGCGAGTTGAGCCATATATTAGACCTATTCTTCAATGTTACAATTGTTTGAATTTTGGGCATTTGTCCAAGTTTTGTAAAAAAATGACAGTCTGTTCAATCTGTGGTCAGTCACATAGTTTCAAGGAATGTCCAAATACCGACTCACCATTTTGTGTAAACTGCAAAGGCAATCATATTGCCATTTCTAAGTTATGTCCTGTTAAAAGCCAAAAGATAGAAGACAATAAGCAAAAAATTATGTACAACCTCTCATCTCACTCTCAATTTCCACAATTGAACAAGACTTCATTTTCAAAAGTAACTTCTGTTTCCAAACCGAAAGAAATGAAAAATGAAAAAGATTTGATAATTCAATGTATTAATAACAATCTACTGATGAATGCATTTATAAAAACTTTCACTATCTTACTAGACAAGAATAATAAACTTCCAGTCAACACACAAAATATTAAAGAAATTTTTATTAAAAATATAAATGATCATGGATCTTAGGTCTACAAATAAAAGATTAAAAATATGTCAACACAACATTCAGAGTCTTAAACCTAAATTAGCACTGGTTCAACAATTCCTTTATTCTCATGACTTAGACATTTTAGTTTTAAATGAAACCTGGCTTAAGCCTCAAAATAATGTTAACATTTTAGGTTATAGATTGTTACGTAGGGATTCTCACAATGGTTATGGAGGTGTAGCTATATTTCATAAAGACAACATTAAATGTAGTTTAATTAATGTACAGTTCTCAGATAAAATACAAAGTATTGCTGTTAAGATTCAAACTAATATTGGGGAATTGAGTATTTTAGGGTTGTATTGTCCACCACGCAGTGGAAGTTTTCCGATTGGTACACTCAAATCTATTATCCGTAGTTTATCATCTCCAATTTTATTAATGGGTGATCTTAATGCACATCATACTGCATTTGGCAGTTATTACAACAAACCAAGAGGTATTCAGGTGTATGATATGTTGGAGGAATTGAATTTGTTTATCTTGAATGATGGTACTAGCACAACTGTTAATCGTCCAGGTAATGCCCCTTCTGCTATTGATATCAGCCTTGTTTCACCAAGTCTTGCTCCTTTCTGTAATTGGACGGTGTCGTCAGACTGCATGGGCAGTTATCACTTTCCGACTTTTGTAGATATTGAAATTCATCCCGATACGTATGACACTACCACAGGATCGGATAGCTACTTATATAAAAAGGCCAAATGGGATGATTACTATAAATTATCTCAGAGTATTTTCACAGATTTCTCTTTATCTGATAGTTGTCTGAATGATTATGACAGATTTGTCAACTGTATCAATATTTTGAAAACAAGCTGTGTTCCAGTGTTGTCAACTTCTACAAATTCACAGTCTCACAAAAACCGAAAATTAGTGCCATGGTGGAATGAAATATGTTCTGAAGCAGTGGAAAGAAGCAAATTAAGTCTTTTAAATTATAGAAGATATCCAACTATGGAAAACTACATTTTGTATAAAAAAATAGATGCAGAAAAAAAGCTTATAATTAAAGAACAAAAGAAACAAAGTTGGATATCTTTAAGTTCCAGTTTTGATAGGAATACTCCAATATCTAGAATTTGGAATTTTGTTAAAAAATTTAATAATAAGAGGCCAAAAAATTATAATAAAGAAGACGGATGGATAAGTTCATTTTTAAATAAAATCGCTTTGGTACCTAATTCAGTATTTATTGATTTAAATGCATTCTTTAGGGACAATAGCATTAATCTGCATTTAAATAAGCCGTTTTCCAAATCAGAATTTGATTTTGCTTTAGACACGCGGAAGGATACCACTCCTGGCTTAGACGATATTCCTTACATTTTGATTAAAAAATTGGATCCTAGAGGCAAAAGTATTTTGTTAGAAATATTCAATAGTTTGTGGGAAAATAACATTATACCCGACTCATGGAAGTCTATATCCATTGTTCCAATACTAAAAGCAGATAAAGACCCCCTTTTAGCGGATTCTTATCGTCCCATTTCATTGGCATCATGTTTAGCGAAATTATTTGAAAACATAATAAAAAACAGATTAGAATTTTACATTGAAGCAAATAATATTATTCCATTAGAACAGTATGGATTTCGGAAAGGTAGGAGTAGTGTTGATAGTCTTCTCAAATTTAGTCAGGACATTCAAAATTCCTTACTGAATTATTCCAATCTAGTAAGTGTGTTTTTAGATGTGCAGGGCGCTTTTGATAACGTTGATTTACCCATACTAATACAGATCCTTCATTCATATAATATACCTGGAAAACTTCTGCAATGGATTTTTAATTTTTTTCATGGTCGTAAGGCCTACGTCAAATTTAATAATAGTTTTTATGGTCCTAAAAGTGTTTATAAAGGGATTTTACAAGGAGCGACACTCTCGCCAATATTATACGCTTTATATACTGCGGAAATACATAGGCATGTTAATTTAACTAAAGTTAATGCTTTACAATTCGCGGATGATATTGTTTTGTATACTTCTCATAGGAATGTGTTACAAGCACAAATAGAGATTAATAGAACGTTGCATGAATTGTTTACATATTATAAAGGACTTAAACTTGACATTAATCCAACGAAAAGCTCAGCTATGATTTTTTCTAAAAATGACTGTAATTTTAATCTTAATGTTAATATTAATTCTAACCATATTCAAACGGTTAACGAAAAGAAGTTTCTAGGATTAGTATTTGATACTCAGATGACATTTAGATCACATGTAAATAATGTTGTAAATAAAATGCAAAGATCTGTAAATATTTTAAGATATCTTGCTAATGTTAGCTGGGGAATGGACCCTAAAATTGTAAATATGTTATATAAATCTATAGTACGTAGTCATTATGACTATGGGCTCATTGTATATTATGCCTTTTTAAGTAGTAATTTAATTAGAAAAATTGAAGTAGTGCAAAACAAAGGTCTAAGATTAATCACTGGAGCTATGTGTTCTACTCCAATTAATTCTTTAGAAGTAGAGGCAGGTATTCCACCAGTTCATATAAGATGTAAATATTTAAGTGAAAAATTCTTTATGAAAGTACTTTGCAATATTCAATATAAGCAGAATTATTTGACGAATGTAATTTACATGGAAGAGGCACGCAAGAAAGACCTAATGGAAAAATGCGAAAACATGGAGAAGAACGAAAAATGGGACTTGGGTTCATTGGAAATTCAAATGCAAAAAGCAATGGTTAATGAAACAAGAGTACAAAATAATGAAGAATATTTATTGTATATTAATACCAAGAAGAATGACTATATTAAGATTTATACAGACGGATCAAAATTGCCGGATCTTGTAAAAGCTGCATACTATGATTCTATTTGTAAATTTGGAAGATGCTTTACACTGGATAATAACACCTCAATTTTTTCTGCTGAAGCATTTGCTATAAATGAAGCTTTAAAATATGTTGTTAAAAAATACGAAGATAGAAAATGTCTTATAGTAACGGACTCTTTGAGTGTACTTAAATGCCTAGAAAGAAGCAAGTTATCTTATAAAAGCAATATTTACATAAATAATATAAGGGAAATTCTTAAATATCTTCAAGAAGCTGGAAGAATCATAGAATTTTTATGGGTGCCGTCGCATTCGGGCATATCTGGAAATGAAACAGTAGACAAACTAATGAAAATACGTCATAACGTTAATCTGCAATTTGCTTTTCCACCCGTACCAATGACCGATTATCAATCCTTATTAAAACAAAGAATGTTTCTGCATTGGCAAGAAGATTGGAACTCAAGAAAACTTGATAAAGGATCCTGGTACGCTCAAATACAAACCACAATAACACGTAAACCATGGTACTTCCTATTAAAGACAGCTCCTAGAAAGTTTATTACCACATTGAACAGACTTAGATTTGGACATGGGAGATATCCTGCACATTTGAGAAAAATAAAGTTGAAGAGTACTGACAGATGTGAACATTGTTTGTCGAACGAAATAGCAGACTTGGACCATTTAGTTTTACATTGCTCCGCATTTACATTACAAAGACTAATACTGATAGATGGCTTACTGAAGATCTATAAAACCACTGAGAACATTCCCCGCCAATTGCCATCTATCCTACAAAACTTTGCAACATATCAACTGTTATATGAATACATAAGATCCACAATAGAAGAAATTTAAGACAAGAAATTTCAATGACCAGCACTTATATGACAAGAAAATTTTGACGAAAAGATCTTCAATAAACTTGAAAGAGAAGTTTTAAATAGTAAAGAATGGGCTGAAATGGACTCTGTCCGTGGCCGTAAAATTGGAAAAAAAAAAAAAAAAAAACAAAAATATAACCTGAAAATTACTTTATAGTCTTAAACATTATTTGGATTTGTTAACCACTACATTGGAAATCCAACAATATATCTTACGTCGTTACTTGTAAGTAATGTATTTTACTACTCAGAACGTCATTGATCTTGTTCCCTGGAGCAGTATGTATATTGCGGGTGGTTTCACCAGTTGCTCCTCTCGTCGGTCTTCTTAATTCTAAGGGTCGTGATCATCCGGCCGTCAGAGCGCTTTGTTGCGAATTACTTGTCACTTCTCTCCGAAGCAGCTCATAACTTAACAGAGCCCATTATTTGTGTTCTGTGTTAGTTAAGGGTAGGGCTGTCATGTCATAAATGTGGAAAACAGGACAAGAGGCGAGATAACCCCGGATTTTAGAGTCCGAAAGCCGGACATCATAGCTTCACCTACATAAACTCGTCGGTGGAGCGGGGCGTCGTTGTTTTTTTTTTTTTTTTTTGGTCGGTCTTATGAAACCTTCCCCGGACCGTCGGTATCTTCCCCGGACGTTTGTCTCTCCTGTGCCCGGACGCACCCCGGACGCCCTCTAAACTAGGACAAATCCGGGGAAACCCGGACGGATGGCAGCCCTAGTTAAGGGAGGCTAGGCTAGACTCTCAGTGCCTGCAGGGCGACCCAAGCGCGTTCACAAGGCACCTCGCATTTGTTGCTCACACCGTGCTCCATATGACATAAGACTAATGATTCTAGGAATGGTCACGCACGTTGTGTGAAGCATCTAGACCTATTGTTTTTGCACAATTTGGTTAATTGTAAAATTACGTATAAATTATAGGCAGAGAACTCTTGGCACGGCAGTTTATTTGAAATTTCCAGAAATCCTTCCCTCTGTCTGGTATTAAGAGTAATCTGGGCATCCGGGCCACCATGCTCCTATAGTTAGATGTTGGGACCACTATAACGAAAAGCCTTAAGCTGAATTTTTTTATTTCTGTATTAAATAGTAAAAGTATTTTAATAGGGGTCTAATTATGCAACATCGGTGACTCCCAGGAGGTGTCGGCTGGCGCGATGAGTGCGCCGGGCTCGGTGCGGGCGCTGCGCGGCGCCGGGCGCATGGCGGCGTGGCGCGCGCACGCCTACGCGCCCGCCGCCGCCGAGCTGCGCCTGGAGGCCGCGCGCGTGCCGCCGCTGCGCGCGCCCGACCACGTGCTCGTGCGCGTGCACACCGCCTCCATCAACCCGCTCGACGTCGCCATGCTGGGTGAGTGCGCCGCGAGCGCGACTCGACGGCCGCGACGAGGTCCCGCAGGACGGCAGCGCTGACGCGGATGTTGTCCGCAGACGGGTACGGGGCGCGCGTGCTGAACGCGCTGCGCGACGCGACGGGCGCCGAGGGCGTGGAGTTCCCGCTGGTGTGCGGGCGCGACTTCGCCGGCACGGTGGCGCGCGCGGGGCCGGCGGCGCGCGTGCGCGCGGGGCAGCGCGTGTGGGGCGTGGTGCCGCCGCACCTGGCGGGCGCGCACGCCGACTACGTGGTGACGCGCGCCGCGTGCGTGGGCGCGGCGCCGGGCGCGCTGGGCGCGGCGGCGGGCGGCGCGCTGTACGCGGCGCTGAGCGCGAGCGCGGCGCTGCGGGCGGCGGGGCTGGGCGGCGCGGCGGGCGGCGCGGCGCCGGGCGCGCGCGTGCTGCTGCTGGGGCTGGGCGGCGTGGGGCACGCGGCGCTGCAGCTGCTGGTGGCGAAGGGCGCGCGCGTGGTCGTCGGCTGCGCCGCGGAGCAGGGCGAGGTCGCGCTGCGCCTCGGCGCGGAGGCGGCGCTCGACCGCCACGCGCCCGACTACGACCGCCTGCTTGAGGATGCCGGCCCGTGAGTTTCGTCGCCCTTCGCTCCGCTCGATGTTTGTTTTCTTAAAAGAGTAATTATTTTTGCCTTCTTTCGTTTGATATTTGTTTGAAACCGCTCGATCGAATCCTCGAGCTGGAGCGATTTGTTAAATCGCCCGAACGGGCCTTCTGTCAGCTAGCCATCTAATGTCGAGTTGCGTGTGCGCCGGGCGCGGTCAGGTACGAGGTGGTGCTGGACTGCGCGGGGCTGGGCGGCGGCGAGGCGGGCGCGCGGCGCTGGCGGTTCGCGCGCTACGTGACGCTGACGACGCCGCTGCTGCGCGAGACGGACGCGCGCGGCCTGCTGCCGGGCGTCGCCGTCGCCGCGGGACACCTGCTGTCGCAGTCGGCAGGTCAGCAAACGACTTCTCGGCGATGTCCCCTCGCTGACCCGTTCCGATTCCGTTCACGCTCGTAGTATGAATGCACTGACTTTTCACTTTTGCTCGACTCGCTCCATTTACCAGGATAAAGGAGATCACTCAGACGGCAACCAGCTAGGAATTAAAAATAAAAAAAAATTGGCCAAGTGCGAGTCGGACTCCGCACTGAGGGTTCCGCACAAATTATATTTTTGACGTATTAAAAAAACTACTGAATAGATTTCGTCCGAACCAATTTTCGTTGGTAGTTTTTATGGTAATGTACATTACATTTTAATTTCAGTTTTGTCATCCTCTTATTTTAGAAGTTAGAGGGGGGGGGGGGACACTTTTTTCCACTTCGGAAGGGTCTGTCACGCAAAGTATTCACTTTAGATAAAAGTGATGTTAGAAACCTTAATATAATTTTTAAAGACCTATCCATAGATACCCCACACGTATATGTTCAATGAAAAAAAATATTTCGAGTTTCAGTTCTGACTATGGGGACCCCCCACTTTTTTTATTTTTTTTCTATTTTCGTGTGAAAACCTTGTTGCGGTTCACAGAATACATCCACTCACTAAGTTTCAACAGTATAGTACTTATAGTTTCGGAATAAAGTGGCTGTGACAGACTGGCGGACAGACAGACAGACAGACAGACAGACAGACAGACAGACAGACATGACGAATCTATAAGGGTTCCGTTTTTTTGCCTTTTTGGCTACGGAACCCTAATAATGTTATTATCTGACATTTTCACCATAACTTTAACGACTTACATTTTATCCCAATCCCAACTAATATTATAAATGCGAAAGTAACTCTGTCTGTCTGTCTGTCTGTCTGTCTGTCTGTCTGTCTGTCTGTCTGTCTGTCTGTCTGTTACGCTTTCCCGCTTAAACCTCGCAACCGATTTTGATGAAATTTGGTACAGACAATCTTTAGACCCTGAGACAGAACATAGGCTACTTTTTATTTCGAAAAAAGAAATCCACGCGGACGGAGTCGCGGGCGGCCGCTAGTAAAAAATAAAATTGGGCATGTGAGACTTGTTTATTTATTAATTTTATTTGGAAAACCAACAGCAAATAATACAACTAGATTGTTGAAAACTTCACTCGTTCGTATAAAAAAAGAGTTACGACGATAGTTGGTGTGTAATGTAGGTATAGCTAGCGGTGTTATTAGCATAGTCATTTTAATTTATCTTAAGTATTGTACCTATTTGCTGTTAGTCTTCCTATAAATAAATCTCAGTGTAAAAGCCATGTCACACCACGAAGAAAGCTCGCTGTCGGATTGTGATTTGAATGCAACTTATCTCTCTACGACGATGACCTCCCCGCAGGCGCGGCGGGCGCGGCGGCGGGCGCGGCGGGCTGCCCGGCGCCCGTGCGCTGGGCGTACTTCACGCCGAGCGCCGCGGACATAGAGGCGCTGCGCTGCCTCGCCGACCAGGGCCGGGTGAGTTTTCACTCCTTCCTTCCGATTTATAATATTGCCATTTTGCTAAGTTATGGTAATTTATGTCGTATTTCGTCGGAACGCCTTCTACGAATTGTACACCGAATTTAATATTCAAAGAATTCTATGCATCGTTTGTTGCATTTCATTTACAGTAGGTAAATTAAATGACGGATAAGATTCATTTATCTTCGGAAAATTTCAAAATAATATATCAAATAGAAATGAAAAATGACATTTCAAACAGCTTTGGAGATCATTACTTCAGATATACATACATCACTCCATGATATTGGTGGATTTTTTAAAATGGGGTTTTGAAGGACAGCACACAATATCCGTTGTAGTTACAAGTTACAAGAAAACATTGTTAGGTAAAGATTCCCTACTTTTGAGGTCCCATAGAGTCTATTGATCAATATATATATACATAATAGGTGCGAGTGGCATGAGTTAAAAAACTGGAGTTTTTAGTACAACATGTTTCGGAAATGTTGCGGTTTTTGTCTGACATTTCGGATACTCAAAGTTTAAATGGTCACATAGAGTCTTTAGATCCGTACTTAACATTTTTGTAATTTTAATATTTTTTGCCGACTGTACTGTATTTTTTCCAAAATTTGGGAATGCAGATTAAAATCCATACTGTTATATTATAAATACGACAGTAATTCTAGTCTGTCCGTTTGTTACGCTTCCCCGCTTAAACCTCTCAACCGATCTTGATGAAATTAGGCACAGACAATCTTTAGAACCTGAGAACGAACTTAAGCTACATACATTTAGGGTGTAACAAAATATACTGCAAATATTTTAAGGGCGAATTCTTTAGTGGCAATGTAATCAATATCTGATATAAAAATCAAAATTAATGCCTTCAAAATTTTGCATTTTCTGCATTGGCCAATTTGCTCTTTTCGTCCTGTAAGCTTCGCCCCCTCTCCACCACTTTGCTTTTGGGGTAGGACAAGTGTAGTAATTGTATTACACTGATAAGACACGACGAGCTGTCTTGCATATGACAAATTTTGTACTTTTCCCAATTATTCACTCAATTTATTTTGTTGATTTTCTCGGAAACTGGCGTAGTAACAAAAAAAAATTACTAGAAAAATTTATTACATTTCCACTAAACAATTCGCCCTTAAAATATTTGCAGTATATTTTGTTACACCTTATATATTGAAAAGAAGAGATCTGAAATCCACGGCCGCTAGTCTGTATCTACACCAAAAAGTTTTGTATTTTTGATTGTCATGTATAAACTCAAAAATTACTGGACCGATTTGAATAATTCTTTAGCTACACATACCCGGTGAACATAGGGTACTTTTGATCCCGGAAATGTGAAGGCATTTCCGGGGAGGGATTAAGGGGAGAATATTTGAAAAAATAAATAACACGCGGATGAAACCGCAGGCGGTAGGCTAGTATTTTATGAAAGTCGTTTATTTTGTCTAACGAAGTTTTATTGCAACTACAACGACCAAGTATCCGCCTTGAAAACCCATTTCAAAAATGCGCTCTGGGTCGTCGGCCCCCGAGTCGCGCCAGGAGCGGCTGCTGAGGCGGCGAGCCGGGACTGATAGACTACAGGCCCATGTAAAAAATGGATGGGTCATATGAACCACCAGGTGACTTATATAGGACGATATAAGAGCATAAAATAATAATATTCAGCTCTATACCGTCACTTGTAAGCTGTTCAACTGAGTGCTGGTGAGAATTCAAAAGCACAGGTAGAGTTAGTGCCTTTTGAGTCATATATTTTTGTACGGCATTCTTACCTTCGGTAAATCCATGAAAAATAATAAGAAAGCGCGCAGTGCCGTAAAAAATTATGCGCCACAAAGTCGGTATTTTTTTTTTGATTTTCTGTCAATTTTCCGTTTCATTCTGTTTCAATACAGCTTCTAATCCATTATTCCGCAATGCCATACAAAAATATATGACTTACAAGGTAATACTCGACCTGCGCTTTTGAATTCTCACCAGCACTCAGTTGGACAGCTTACAAGTGTCGGTATAGAGCTGAATATTATTATTTTATGTTCTTATGTCGTCCTATATACGTCACCAGGTGGTTCATTCATATGACCCATCCATTTTTAACACGGGCCTGTAGTGTATGAGGGCGGCCGGCGGGCCGGCGCAGTTCTGTGTGCAGGTGGAGCGCGTGTTCGCGTGGTGGGACGCGCGCGCCGCCTACGAGCGCGCGGCCCGCGGCGCGGCGCGCGGCAAGCTGCTGCTCGACTTCTGCGCCGACCCGCCCGCCGCCTGACCCGCGCCTGACCGACGCTTCGCCTGCTCGGTATAAATCCCACATATACGTCGTTAGATATTATGCTCTGAAGCCCGAAAACTATAGTAATAACGTACCGAAATAAAAGGATAGTTTTCGGAAGCCTCGACTCTCTTTGGGTCGCTGCGCCAACCTAATAAGTTCGAAGGATATTGGTATTTTGTAACTACACCGCTCTCGTCCGTTATCACCTGTGTTGTGTCATTGGGTATGCAGTGGTCGGAGTAGATCGAGCTCCGGACTTTCAATGTGAAACGACTTGATCGTAGTAGGTTATATTGTAGTTTAACATTAAATGCAGTATTTATTGTTTATTACTTTATTTACTAGAAATTGTTTTTACCTCTATTGCTCTCATTCGAAATGTATAGACTGAAAACATGTCTCTACACATCTGTCACCTAACTTTAAAAAATGTTAATAAATACTACAATGACCATATTTTTAGTTTTTACCACATAAATACGTAATAGAAACGCATGTCACTGGTATAGTATTTCAAGAACAAAATATGTAAATATATTTTTTGAATTTTAAATACTTCTGTAGGAAACGGACGTAGATATGTTTTTAAGTTTAAGAATATGTATGTTTTAACTATGATTGCGTGTTTTGTTGCTGTTTCAATATAATGTTAAAATGTTGCAGACTGTTGTTTTTACCAATTTCAATGTCAAGCATTGTCGTGTGACGTCACCGACCCGCGTCATCATGCCGTCTTCGGAATTTGAATACAATAAGAAAATAGTTGTTTTATTCCAGTGAGACACGTCTCGCCCAGGTACAGAAAGCATGGGCCTCAGCGGGCGTGCAGCTTAAATAGGTCAGTTTTCTAAATAGACTGCCCTTATTTTTTTTTTTTAGAAAACCAACACCGTGATACAATATTGCATCTTAAATAATATTACGATATAAGTAAGGCTAATTAAAGGTTTCCTTATTATATCATTAAGTAGGTATGTAAAGAAGAATTATGCAAGTGTGTTTTATTCAAATCAGTTGAAATATGAAGCTCCTGTAGCAACCAGAAGGCTGAACATTGAGCCCACGTCCAGTCGTCCAGCCTCCCTGCTGCCGGGTCGAGTGTGGCGCCGACGCGCAGACTTCTCGCTCGTTGCATCAAACACTAAGAGCTCGCTCAGTGCGAGTTATTACCTAAATAATTATTATTCGTTTCACCTCCCGGCTCATCCGCTGTGTGTGACATATAGTTAGGTATGCCTACATGAAATACTTTCTTCTCACGTTCTAATGTAAAATGTCCTACCTATTTATCTAATACTAGCGGCCCGTCACGCGGTTTCACCCGCGTCCCGGGGGAACTACTTCCCGTACCGGGATAAAATATAGCCTATGTTACTCTGGGTGAATGTAGCTTTCCAACAGTGAAAGAATTTTTCAAATCTGCCAAGTAGTTTCGGAGCCTATTCAATTCATACAAACAAACAAAAAATCAAACCTTTCCTCTTTATAATATTTGTATAGATTTATGTAAGAATTGCGTTTTCTTACTTTACCTTGTAAGAGACAACTAACCTACTTACTTAATAGTGCGCTGGTTCTTAGTCCTGCAAAAATTGCATCAACTATCAATACATAGTATAAAACAAAGTCGCTTTCGCTGTATGTCCGTATGTATGCTTAGATCTTTAAAACTACGCAACGGATTTTGACGCGGTTTTTAGGGTTCCGTAGCCAAATGGCAAAAAACCGGAACCCTTATAGATTCGTCATGTCTGTCTGTCTGTCTGTCCGCCAGTCTGTCACAGCCACTTTTTTCCGAAACTAAGTACTTTTCTGTTGAAACTTGGTGAGTAGATGTATTCTGTGAACCGCAACAAGGTTTTCACACGAAAATAGAAAAAAAAACCGACTTCAAAAAAATCGTGAACACAAAAATAAACTAAAAATTAAAAAATAATTCCTAATATCTATTACCTAATACTATAATTTTCCTAAACTATGTCAAAGTAATCTTAAACAAACTAACTGAAGTCGGTGCTTTTTAGGGTTCCGTAGCCAAAATGGCAAAAAAACGGAACCCTTATAGATTCGTCATGTCTGTCTGTCTGTCTGTCTGTCTGTCTGTCTGTCTGTCTGTCCGCCAGTCTGTCACAGCCACTTTTTTCAGAAACTATAAGTACGTTACTGTTGAAACTTGGTGAGTAGATGTATTCTGTGAACCGCAACAAGGTTTTCACACGAAAATAGAAAAAAAATAAAAATAGTGGGGGGTCCCCATAGTCAGAACTGAAACTCGAAATATTTTTTTTCATTGAACATATACGTGTGGGGTATCTATGGATAGGTCTTAAAAAATTATATTAAGGTTTCTAATATCACTTTTTTCTAAAATGAATACTTTGCGTGACAGACCCTTCCAAAGTAGAATAATGTGTGTCCCCCCCCCCTCTAACTTCTAAAATAAGAGGATGATAAAACTGAAATAAATATATAATGTACATTACCATATAAACTACCAACGAAAGTTGGTTTGAACAAAATCCGGTCAGTAGTTTTTTTAATACGTCAAAAATAAAATTTGTACGGAACCCTCAGTGCGTGAGTCCGACTCGCATTTGGCCGTTTTTTTTTAATAGATAGAGTGATTCTTAAGGAAGGTTTGTATGTAAAATACATGTAAGTAAGTACCACGGGCGAAGCCGGGGCGGGCAGCTAGTGAGTAATATAACTAAAAGTATGAAGGTATCGCTTTCAGAAGGCTTTAATTACGTTTTTAATATAATGTTAAAATTCTTACATTGCTCAGGTGACAACAATTAAAAAAATTGGCCAAGTGCGAGTCGGACCCGCGCACTGAGGGTTCCGTACAAATTCTATTTTTGTCGTACCAAAAAAACTTCTTACTAGATTTTGCTCAACCCAATTTTCGTTGGTAGTTTTTATGGTAATGTACATTATATATTTATTTCAGTTTCATCATTCTCTTATTTTAGAAGTTAGATGGGGGGGGACACACATTTTTCCACTTTGTAAGAGCCTGTCACGCAAAGTATTAACTTTAGAAAAAAATGAGCTTAGAAATCTCAATATCATTTTTAAAGACCTATCCATAGATACCCCACACGTATATGTTCAATGAAAAAAAAAAATATTTTCAGTTTCAGTTCTAACTATGGGGACCCCCCATTTTTTATTTTTTTTCTATTTTCGTATTAAAAGCGTGTTGCGGTTCACCGAATACATCTACTCACCAAGTTTCAACAGTGAAGTACTTATAGTTTCGGAAAAAAGTGGCTGTGACAGACTGGCGGACAGACAGACAGACAGACAGACAGACAGACAGACATGACGAATCTATAAGGGTTCCGTTTTTTGCCATTTGGCTACGGAACCCTAAAAATCGTCATCAAAGCGCACATCGCATGGTTATGTTGGTTTTGAGACCAAAACTTCATCTGTCTCTTACTAACTATCGGCTGTATTTTGACGGCAGAATAGAATACAGCTGAAGAGTTTGTTTGTTTGTTTGCGAGACAAGAATGGAGACTGTGTTGACGCTGCACCCCCTTCGTTAGGGTCGAGGCAATAACCCTCCGGATATTGTGACCAAATCGGCTCTCGGTTAGACGCCGTCTCCGGCAGTGCAAGGCACAGCAACATTTGCCCCTGGGGCCTGGGACCTCAGCTCTCCCCTCCATCGGAAAACTGCACCGAGGGCCTTGGCCATCGAGGTTCCATGGCATGTTTTTTTTAAACCAACCTTGTACATTATTTTTCCAATAGAGGTTCTAGTCGAACAGATTATGAATTTTGATGATTTGTATAATAAATAAATAGTTATATGAAAACAAATTATAGTAAAAACTAAGAGATGATAAGACTTTCGATATTTTGTAACACTACGTTTTTAATTTTTTATGATTAGTGATCATTTTGGTTTTAAAATGGTAGGTATGAGATAAAAATTCGTGCCTCCACGATAGTATGTAGTTAGGAAGTTATTAAAGAAAATGCGCACTCTTGTTTTAGGTACCCTCCATGAAGGCAATGAAAATATTGATTGTTTTAATCAATCATAGAGATCATGAACTCGAATTTCGGAAAACTTATCGTAACCTAGGTAGGTACTATGGAGATTTTATTTAAGCTTATGTCATAATCTTACGAACGGTATATATACGGTCTATATATAGGTATGCACTAAGACTGATTAGTAATTAGGAAATACGTTGAATTCAATTATGTACTTAATACATAGATATACAGGTTTTTGTATATCAATGACTTAATAGCAATAAATAAATTATTGATTTTCAAATAAAATCACTATTTTCCTCAACGTAACATCGCCACATAACATTTTCATTGCAAAATCTACTCTCCGAATCCACAATAACATTGTCAGGCGCTCTCTAATTCGCGGCCAGTGCTACATTGTGTAAGTTCTTTTTTAATTAAAATACTACTGTTAAAAGATTCCATTTATCCTACCCAGGTGGGAAGATCGCAAAAAACTTTACTCTACCCACCCAGGAGGGATGGCTAGGTAAGACAGGAGGAATAGCCGAATAGTTTCTGTTAGTAAATAAAACTTAATGTATGTTTGTGAATTCTTGAGTGTTGTGGACATTGGTTCTCCGGCCGGCCTTCGTGGGCGACGACGACGGCGCACGGCGCTGCAGCGGCTGGCAGCGGAGGCACTGTGGGCCGCACAGCGCTGCAGCGAGGCGCGGCGCGGCTGCGCCCGCGGGCCGCTGCCATTGGTCGCGCTCACGTGGCCTGATCGCCGCACCATGGCAACGCGCCTCACTCACCCCGCGCCGCACAATTAGATATCGCGAATTGAATTGCCGGAGTGATGCCAGCCTCGTAAACCTTTTGCCTTTTCTGTTATTTTATATAAAGTTTAGAAATTACATTTATTCCTACCTAGGTGTAGGTAGTAGGTACTTACATAACTTATTTTATTTTTACTCTAGTATTTAGAACTTTCTTCCTTTAAAGAGCTTTGATCTTTAGTAGTTAGGCACTTTACTAGGTACTTACTAAATACATAATTTGTTAAGCTTATTCAACCTGTTCAACAAGGTACCAAATAGGCCTACCTACCTACAAAAAAGAAAGTAGATCCTAAGCTACCGTTCTACTATCTAATAAATGAGGCTTATTTAAACAAAAAATGGGGTTTGAAGCAGAATAAACGTTAATTTATTTAAATTTTGTTAACCAAAATGCGCGAATTTAACTACTATGATTGACTAACATACCTATCACCTAGCGATATCCTCTCAGCTAGTGTAAATTGATCGTTTTATAGTAGCATAATACGTAAGTAGGTGGGCCGTTTGAAGGGTACGATCGAATTGTATCAACATCTTCGTCCTAGCGTTTCCGCAGCCTAGTGGCGGGGTCCGCTTTCCTGCTTAACCTTCTCCGAATTGTACCAACATACATTGCAAAATTAGTAATTATAGGAAGTGCGGAGGATCGCCACACCGGCGGCGCGGCGAGGCTCGCGGGCCGCGGCAGGCACTCGCGCCGCGCTCTCAGCGGCGGACTGACGTGCACTCACTGCTCGACTGACAGCTACTCGCGACGCGTAATACATCGCACGTCGGTCGATATCGCGAACCCATAGGACGCCGGCCACGACCAGGAAGGACATCGAGTGCTCAGCCTTCAGCCCGCGACCGCGACCTGCGACCGCACCGCGCTGCACTCCGCACCGCTGCAGCAGCGCATCCTGCGCCCGGTGCACCGGCACCTACACATCACAAACAATAAGGAGTTTATGAATCTTGTGAGTACGTCACTTAAAATATATACTTTACTATAATAGATCGTTAAAAAAACCCCTGACTGAAATTTCAGATGTGATCGATTTACGACGGATTTAAATAATTACGCCACGGTAAACATTAAGGAAAATATTCTCCAGTTACATAAAGCAATAGGCTGTAAACTTTTACCGATAGACATACCTACCTAATTCAGTATTTCAGTATGGCCTTCCCCAAATGTGTATCGTCGTACCGGTGGTCTCGAACGAACGACCACGCGTGTCCTTACTTCTAATGGCATGCCATTTGGTGCATAGTTTAGCAGTCCAGTCGGCATAATGGCATCATACCGAGCCGGCGACTTTACTTTTCATAAACAAAATACCTAGGTACCTAGCTAAAATTTACGGGTTTCCACTTCAGTATAAAAGTTTAAAATGTAGGATTATATGCACCTACTCGTATATAAACGTTTTCATGCTTCAAAATGAAGCATAAATATTTTGAGTTCGTATTATTTTTTGATTATTGACACTTTTATTAGGTACTTTAATTTTTTAATTACAGGTAAAGTTAAAACTAAATATTGTTCGTTATTGTCTTTTAGGTACATACCTTATTACAAGACATGTACGGACTGATTCCTTCCTGTATTTCATGATTGATTAGGTGTAAATTCAAAACTATGTAATTGTAATATCAGAGTTCTTGAATTCTTTTACTAGCTTTAGCTTCAAGCTGCTTTGACTCTAGTCTCTTTGGATTCGTAATATTTCAGTTTATCGATTACATTTATGTTCCTAACATGAATGTATTTAAAAACCTATTTATTAAGGAACCATCGTCCTTTCATAGTTTGAAGTTTGAATGGCCATCCAGGCCGTTTGTAATGTAACAAGAATGTCCAAATTACTGCGGAGGCAACGAAAGGAGCGCGGCCTGTGTGATGCAATCTTTCAGAGAAATGCGGCGATTGAATGTTTTTATTAAGTTGGGAGTTGATATTCAGAATCAAAAACGAGACGAGTGCGAGTGTCGAGACGCGACCGGGGCGCGACGTGCCGGCCGGCGCGCGGTATCGATTGCGGCGTGGTGCGGCCCCGCGGCCTGGTGGTGCTACTAACAACAGAGTCATTGTATCGGGCTGGTGACGGGCGGTCGCCCGGCGTGACGTCACGCGCCTCCAGCTGATATGCCCCGCGCCCGTCCACCACCACGCCGCGCCCGCCTACTCTGGTTTTTGTTTCGGCACACAAATGAATGCCCCGGTTGAGTCACGTCTGAGTTATCATCAAAATGAGCCAGCCACATGTCGTGGTTTCGACGTGTGACTACATACGATGTCATAGATAATATTCTTCAATAGTTCACACTCCCTTTAATTAGCTATTGTGGTGGATATAAGTTGATATCGATGATTTGGTTATAGGTTGGTACTTACATTTCAAAAGATAAAATATGATTGTCCTTTTGTACTTATTAGTTTGTCTAAACATGACGGTCATGTCACGTCACGACTGAAGGTCCCACTTTCTCATACATATGAAGTAGAGTCACTACGTCACTTATTTTCCTTGTTTAATCTTGAGGTGTTTACTTCAAATAACTTAGTATGTACATAGGTATAAGCAAGTAATTTGTCTACAGTGTAATCGATAAAGTATTTCACCAATAGGAAACTTTTGGACTAACGCATTTTTACTTTTCTGACATAACGCACTTCGAGTTAAATCGATACAGTGTTGGTTGATTGGTTATCGGAAAATGTGATTTCTCACACCAGTTCTAGGAGCACTTGTTCTAAATTTGCGGTAAACACAATGGAAGTTTGGAAGTCTTCAGCGTCATTAAAAAACAATTTGATCATTTTATTGCACTACATATAATAATAAGTATAGGCTTTATGATCTCATGCGTATTCATGCATGTTTACTTCTAAAATTATTTTAAAACACCTGAGTCGAGTCAAACTGAACCTCAAGTCCGAATGACCGAGTCGCTCCTAGTCTCAAACTACATATAACTTAAAAATTCAATCAAATTTTCAAAGCGCTGAAGTGTAGAAACACACTAAGTGGAAAAACGCGACCGAAGTTCGACCTAACTTCATTTTCTATATAAAATTACGCGTCGTCATTTCGGCAAACCTATCCTCCATTTGAAATACATTTCAATTTTCGGCATAGTGTGTTTCTCTACACTTAATAGACGTCCTGTAGCTCTTTCATGTCAGTACGACTACATTTCCGAAATATTTTGGTACGAGCATTTCATTGCATCCTATGTTTCTGCCCGCGTGTCCCTCGGTTGTCTACTGAAGTTTGGAAATGACATAATTTAGTACCTATCTCATCTAAATACGTTGTGTGATTTTGGAATTATTTTTTTACAACCTTAGGTACCTACCTAGGTATTTACCGTGCTTACAAGATTTTATAAGTGCAGCTCCCAGGCGGTAGGTTTCGGCGACTGCGCGTTCACTATACATAATTCAAACAGGTTCTGAAAAAACCCTTGGATGGGCTCTACCCCCTCCTCGTATCGAGCATTTGTGGCTAAAGTAGTAGACGCCGCAGGTTAGCGGCTATAGGCGCGCTTTTTAGTAAATAATAATAATCCTGGTGTTTGAATGCGCAATAGGGTTCACAGATGATGCTGAACTGTATTGTAAATCTTCTTGTCAAGGCTCTATCGTTTTGTTAAGAATGTACATAAGTAACTCAACTCAACATTCGCCTTGAATGTTGATCTATTGTATAAAAACAATATTAAGCTCAATGCCGATATTATTTTCGATGGTAAAAGAAGACGTATACCTTAATACGCCAACCCAAGTTAATTCTTTATTATTTCATTATTAAATAATCCAAGAAACCATTCCTGCTGATAAGTATAGTTAGGTACAGGGTTAAAAGTAGTGCGATTTGATGAGTGTGGCCGATTCGCTATGCCATTGCTCTACAGACACAGGATATAAATAAAAGTTATATGTAGGCCTTCAAATTATGAAATATATTTTTACTAATGATGTAGGTATTATAACCTATTTAAAACTTATCTGCCTTTATGATCCATATGTACATCAACCTATGTGTTAGTATATTTATATAAAGTATCTTTTGCAATGAGTAGCTGTTGAGATAGTCAAAACTCTAAATCGTAAATCGTGAGTGATTTCTCACAACACAGTTCTCAATTATTAAATACTGGATCTGGTTTCTGTGCGATAGCGGAAATTATTTCCTTTGGCTATGTAAACTCTAAAGACGAAGATAAATGAGACATTTCATTTTACAAAATGTGTACGGATCTGTTTGATTATTGGACCTACATAATACTAGATCCTCAATGACCGCCTCGTGTAAGAGCTCCAATGGTTTTCTTTAAAGTAAGACAACTTTAGGTAGTTACAAGTTGGTGGCAGCAGTTGATTTGTGGTGTTGTTGGTTGTGGGGGGCGTCACAAAATGTTGAACAGCTACTGAGGCAGAGGGCCGGGAGAGCAGAGCGGCGACGGGCGGAGTACATTGGCACCGGGCGCATTGTGCGCGGCGACAAAGGGCGCGAGGGTCGCGCTGGAGCGCTGATGGCCGCAATTGGCACACAAAGCGCTCGTTGAAGCCGCCTCCTCGGCTCCGCGCCTCCGTCGCCGGCGCTCACTCAACACTCTCAATGACATATTTTCAAATCACCAAGTATTATGTGTCTATTTTCATAATGTACGTCGTAGCAGCAGAAGGAGCCGCTCGGTTATTTGTTAAAAAGTAGAGTCTATTGTACCCTCTTTAATGTTCAGGCGTATTGCGAAATGCGTTTCGCCAGGTTGATATTTAGTGAAAAATTCACGGAGACGGACGTGGAAAAATAGTTACATATCTGAAAAACCGATAAGGAAACGATGCGTTGATTTGAAATTTATTTTAAGATATTTAAATGAGATGATGATATTAGTAAACATAACTTGACAACACTTTCAGTCACATTAAGGAAGTTAAGTATAAAAAGTTGTGGTGTAATGTGTAAGGTGAATTGTGTCAGTTCAAGGTTGGGGTCCTTGGGTGTTTTAAGATTTACAACTTCCTTGTTGACAGTAGGTACGTACCTGCCTACTTGCCACCTGAGTACCTACTTTCATTAGTCTATAGTACCTACCAAAACGACGGACCTTTGGTCTAGTGGTCAGAGACCCTGGCTATCTAGCCTTTCTCTAGCTTCCAAAGTAGGTACAAGCTTCGAGCTTAGTTTGGGGCTAGGCAATTGGTGTGTTAGTTCAAAGAATTTACAAATAATTAAAATATTTATTTATAAAATGTAAGCCAAATCAGATAAGCCAAATTTGGCTGAGATACGAAGTGTCTACTATGGGCCAGATTGTTTGTCACACGTCTGGTTTGGTCAGTGGGTTTTTTTTTATCCATTTGTTGTTCAGAACAGCTGTTCATGTCGTAAAGAATCTTGTAAACTTATGAAATAAAATATTTTTTTTGGAAGAGGTATAGGTGCGAAATCTTAGTACTTAATATAATACTTAGTTTGAAAAGCTTTATCTTAAAAGGGGATTTTAAAAGATTGTTATGTATTATTTATGTCCTTACAAATATTAGGTACTGACTAGAAAAGCAAGTATGAAATATAAAATTATTTCTGTCCATAGCTACAGCTATTTATCGTCAGCTATGTTCTGAAAAAGTTTCATGAGTGGAAAAATTCGATGCTTTTAGGTAGGTTAGTAGCGCGGGAGTGGGTCCACCTGACGTGCGCGTGTGCGTCGCAGTGACCCCTGCGCGTGATTCGCACGCCGACCCGTTGCGTGTTTAATCGAGAGGTCACAAAATCACCCGCTGCTTAGATAAACGCGGAGGTCGAAGCGGACACTCAGCGCCTTCCTCGTCCGCGACACCCTGCGACCGGGCACCCCGCGCCCGCGCCGTGCCCGCTGCCCGCATCCCCTAGGGGCGGACTCCGCCCGCGGCTCCACCGAGTATCGGTAACCCCGCCGACTCCATTTATTTTACGCTAAACAGTTTAGAAGGGATGATGACGCCTAGGAAGATTACGGCGACCTTGTTCGTCCTTGCGTGATAACCCGCGAGCGACCTCGACCCTGCTATCACTCCCTTTTAACGAGGCGGCACGCGGCCGCGGCAGCACTCCGCTCGCGCACTCGCTCGCGCTCACCGCACTCCCGCGCACTCCGCCGACCGATACGAGCGAACGACGTCGCGCATGAATAGTGTCCCCTGGACGCGCTGCCTCCGTCCTTCGAGGTACCTCCGACTCGAACACCCCGGCGCCACGTATCGCCCGGACTCCGGAACAGTGAACTCAAGTGAACGTTTGGTTACAGATAGTTAAGAAAGAAGAGAAATCAATATGCCGAGTGCGATGGTGAACGGGAAGAAGGCGGGCAGTGCCTGCGATGACGATATCGTGCTGACCGGCATCTCCGGCCGGCTGCCGGACTCCGGCACCATCGAGGAGTTCGCCAAGAACCTGTTTGACGGCGTGGACCTCGTCTCCGCCGACGACCGCCGCTGGCCGCCAGGTACGTGTCCTACCGTCTCGGTCCATCTCTTATACTAGCATAGTATCCTGAATGTAATGCTGGCTCACTTTCTTGACGTATTGGAAAACACAGTTGGTATTGAGATGAAAATCAAAACGTTTTCCTCGCTGATGATGTCTAGGTACTAGTACTGATAGGATACAATTCTTGAAATATCTTTATTATTTTTTAATTTTGTATATCTGATGGAATAAATGCATGAACTCAATGCCTTTTAAATTTTGCTATTCGATTTCTGCAAGGACTGGGGTACTTAGATACCTATTGTTATGCAATAAAATATTTTTACTTATAAGAATTAGAATTATTTAATCGACATCCGAATCTTTATCGTATTCATTTAGATCGCATCAGAGAAAAATTATAGACCAGATAATATTTGTCACTTTAACTTTGTAAAGGGTACAATTTAAACGCTCACCAAAAAATATTTGTTTATCTACTCTAAGACTAAGTACCAAGTAAAATAAAGTAACACCATAAAAATTATTCTGCTACTAAGTATATCAAGGGTCCTAAAGTTAACATTTTGCATTCCAAAATAAATATTGTGCGCACCAAAATTAAGTAACTAATTGTTGCATTGATATTCTTTTTCCTTGCCAAAATGGATAAGTACCTACGAGTACCTAAATGCTTACTAAATGTTGTTTTACTAATATAGTAACATTGATACCAAAAGTACAGTTTAATATAACTGTTACTATAAGACAACTATGTCTTAGTTATAATGACCAAAGAAATGTCTTTCTTTATCCACATCAAGATGAGGTTTCGATTTTTTTTAAAGTACGGAACACTAATTTGGTTGATGTAGGTTAAGGCTACTTTTTTGTAAACCTTTAAAAATATTTAACTTAATGAAATTTTTATCGGTACTGATTTTTAATCGTTGTGTATTGTTGTCATATCTATTGACCGTTCTTCGTGTAAATAGGTATAATAATGTATATTTCAATCTTCATAATAAATTCCTTGCGTGCCTATCCCGAGCGTAGCGTTGCTCGCAAGGATTCTATGATTCTTCATTATTGTGTTGGATTTACCGGCAATACTTATTAGCGGAACTTGTTTAAATATTATGTAAGCATGACGAAGGCCGCGCGATTCGATTAAATCATCCTCCAGTAAGTGTTTGTTGACTTTTCAAGAAAATTGTTGCGAGAGTGCAGTATCGCCGGCCGTTAAGACAAGCATGTATGCTTATAATAAAACAAGATAGGATATATAGATAAATCATTTACAAGTTTACAAGTTTTAATAACATCATAATATAATTGATAGTTTAACTATATCGATTAAAACGGTTTCATCAGGCCAATCTTGACACCTATTAACCCGGTTATCATACCTAATGTGAGAGCGGAAAGTAATGACATTTACTACGGAAGGATGGTCAAATGCTTTCATTAAGGTGTGAAACACATAGGGACTCGTAGTTTGCGTACCTTTAGTGTGCAATAAACTAAGTTTTTACATGTTTTTTTTTATTGCGACTCAGGGCGGGCGCATATTGACTTATCCTAAAATGTTACTTGTTACCCTTCTTATGACATAGGTACGAACTTGCGTTTTGTTATAATTTCGAGTAGAAATGCAAAAAGAAATCATCGTTGAAATAAATATTTCGTCAACACTATCATACACCCGCGTAAATGATTTTTACCTAAAAAGCAAAATGTATATTTTTAAAGTACATAATACAATCGTATAATTCATAATACAATGTATATGCTTTTTATTTGTTGGTTTCATAGAAATGTTGATGTTTGGCATGAGTATTATGTTAATTCGAGGCATGTTAAAGAACAATGGATGCCTAGGTCAAATCTTACAATTTACGTCAAGTGAGTGTTACGTGAGAGGGGCGGGCGCACGTGCGCTGTAGCGCGCTACGTCGTAGCCCGGCGCGCGCCTGCATGCCTGCATGCCGCCTGCATACCGCCTGCATGCCGCCTGCATGCCGCCTGCATGCCGCCTGCATGCCGCCTGCAAGGCCTGCAACTGCAGGGGTGCATACGTAGCCTACAATTGCGCGTAGCGGATGGCGATTCAGATTTTTACTCACAGGGCAGGGTTAGACAGATCTGTAGTTATTTTATTCTCTTTTGCATCTAATCAGATATCTCACTTATCAGCTATGTTTATCTAACCACTCAACTCGCTGCGCTCTGTAACCATGTGGAAGTAGATAGTTTAGTATGGAAATACCTACATTGTGTATTCTTTGAATTTAAGTATTTTAATCGATGGTTGGACACTCTGCATGGCCAAACGAGCCAAGTCGAAATAATAAATCTTTGATTGATACAAGATATTGGATATAGTGTAATCCACCATCTACGCGTCCAACTGTGATCTGTGACTGGCTGATCATGCTGTTTGCCATAAAACTGTCATTGTAAAGCGCTTTAACACGCACGAATGATATATATTATATGTTTCTTTAAATTTATTGTTTAAAATGAATATTGAAGGAATGGAAGGAATCAGGTAATTTATATGTTTATCACATAGCATAGAAATAACTGACAAAAATATTAAATTTGTCCTTGATCACATTTTTCTTTGCTCGTGTGGAGTATTCCTTGAATATAATAATAGTGCATAACTCTGTTTGCTGACGGCAGCAATCTGTCCTCACCTGCCCAGTGAGGTGGGCACCGGTGCTCAGGGCCGGGAGCGTAGTGCAAGTTCAGTGTCGTCACCGCCGTGTTTATCAACAATGGTGGCCTGGCCTGGCATCGCGTGAGCGCGCGGCACGGTGCGGTGCGCCCGCGCGGCCGCTCCCCCGCCTCTCCCCGCCTCCCCCCGCCGCCCCCCGCCTGCCCGAGGCTCATGGTGTGACCGTATCGCGCGATAACCTACTGATGAGCGGTCGAATCGCAACGTGCTGTCTTCTCATCTCCGTTTACCGATTATGTCCCCGCTGATAGCGCTATCGGCGGCGCATCTCGCCTGATGCAATTTAACACTTTATTTACAAGTTGTATCGTTACGACCGATGTGGGCGCAGCTCCGCGTAGGAACGATGCGACTCGACCTGAGCTGTTCGGTTTTAGCTTATCTTTGTAGTAATTCGCCATTTTGTGCCGGTTAAACTTAATATGTAGAGTAGGAGGCATGTTGAATATGGCGATGTAAGTAGATATAACGTAAACCACACGGTGTATATTATATACCAAACCAACGTAACTGGCCGCGGTCGTTCTGTGGAACACTGCAATTACCCCGACTGGTGAACCCAACAGCTGAACTGGCCATTTAGTTACACCCACTCTCATAGCGGCTCTCGTAAAAACTGTATCAGTGTGTTGGTCGCAAACTCGCGAAGACACAGTGTTCCCGGTGAGGCTCGGAGGCGGAGTGATGAACTCAGCACCGGGTCATTGATTCACGAGACGCGGCATGAATCGCGCCGAAACTGAAATTGCTCGCTTCAATTACTGTCGCAAACTATTGTCTCTCAGCTCAAGTAATGCGGTGGCCGCAAGATCGTCCAACGATGCATCTATTTTTTTAGGAATGTATTAACCGCAGACAGATAATTATGTAATCATAACCGTAGACAGCCCATTTATTATAAAAGTTGTCATTTATTTTAAAAACACCTGGATACATCATGTAGGCATGCAGTTCGAGTAATAGCGGTAATGAGCAAATGAAAATATATTGCTTAACGGAAGCAGTACGCTGCGGCTCCAAGACATTGTGTCTCAATCAGAGTAGAGTGACGTAGCGGCTGCTGCACCTCTGCAATTACTCGCCATCGGCCACGCGACTCTTTCCTTTCCATTTTCATTTGTCAACTCTTTATTTATAATTTTTTGCGTTTCAAACAATTAAAATTAAATTACTTTTTTCAAATAGATTTAAAGCCATTTTTTTACAATTTGCATACTTACCTAATTAATTTGTGTTGCCCGTATGGTCTGAAAATATTAGTACTGCTTACTATGTATTACGGCGCGACATGTTATTTAGTAGAGTTTGTTATATCATATCAAGCTTTACTAGGTTTAGAATAATCATCGGTAGTCGTATGTAATGATGATCGACCAGGCGAATGGCGCGGCGCTGCGCGTGCATCTGCTGCAAGCGACGGCGTTGACTCATGTTCTGCAACAATGGCAAGACATTGCAAAGTTGCAATTATTATTTTTTATTATCTCGATTATTCAATACGATGTGCCCATATTAACCTTGTTAGACAATAACAGATAAAAGACACAGATCACATGGATAAGTTCCTGTAAATAGAATATGTTTGGGATTTGTGCATAAGCAACTTGCGTTAACGTCATAGCTACTATATTGTGTTGTGTCCTGAGGAAAACAACAAATTTTGATGTTTAACGATAAAGATTTGCTTGTTTGGAAGCAATTTGATTTTTTTTAATATTAGACTATTGTTGGATAAACACTTTAACTTCCCTATTACATAGGTATCTCGATGTGCCTACTTAGATATTTGACAGCTTCAGTGTATGTAAAAAGATAAGTTATGGAGAATGCAGATTATAGCATTATGTGTGAAAAGATGTGTGATAATTTTAAACATTGGAAGTGTTTGTAAGCACTCCGGCAAGCGATGATCACGAGAAGAGCGTCACGTGGCGCGTGATCTGCGTCGCAGGATGCCGGCGGAGTGCGTGCTCGACGACGCCGAGTCAACTCGGAGCAGTAGGTACTGCCGAAATAGCACTGCTATCGTAACTGCCGCCCGAGTGCCGTGTATGAGTCGGTGACGATATCTCGAATTATGTATCGACAGGTTGAGGAAAAAAAAATTAAGTTATCAAATCTGTGCGTCACGTCGCCGTCGGTTCAGGTTAACTGACACAGTGGCCGGCGCGTGCGTCACGCCGGCCCGGCCCGGCACATCCGATATAACTAGGGAATGCAATCTCGCGAGATTAGGGCTCCGGCGAGATCTCGCGAGTTTACGAACAACGATCTCGCGAGATCTCGACAATTACGAGATCTCGCGAGATTGCCAGTTTTGTGTGTTAATTTGTCAGAAAATCACATAATTTCCATGAATTAGGAAGAAAATAATGAAAATCATAGTTATTGTGAAATCAACATTAATTATTTACGAATTATTTTATTACTAGCGGCCGCCCGCGACTCCGTCCGCGTTGATTTCGATTTCCAATATCCTATGTGTTATTCTGATGTATAAGCTATATTGTGGTAAAGTTTCATTCAAATCCATTCAGTAGTTTTTACGTGAAAGAGTAACAAACATCCATACATCCATACATCCATACATCCTTACATCCACACATCCACACATACAAACTTTCGCCTTTATAATAGTAGTAGGATTTACGAATTATTTTATAAAATTTTCATGTGCTTAGCAGCTTTCAACGTATTAATTTACGTATCAATTTTTTATCAGTCTTCTTTTCTAATTATATCAAAACAAAATCAAACAAATATATTTTAATAATAAAACAGTTATTTTAAAATACACAACAACAACAAGAAGTTTAAAAATAAAATGTAGAAATTAAGTTGACAAATAAACTCAAGAAAATTAGTAACTACTGTCTAGTACTATTCAGAGTACTGCTTATGTTCAGTTCACAGACGGAAATTAAACCCATACTAAGAGTCCGGGGGGTCAAAACCTGACCTTTTACTGTGTGCTTTTAAGAATTATTCTGAAAGTAGCTTCTGAACCAAATCACATTTTAATGTAGCCTCCTGTTTATAACGTTTATTTCAAATTTTCAATTTTAATATTTATTGTCTCAACTGGCCTACTTTATTCAGTAAGTTGCCGTGACAGATTTGATTTAGAAATGGTAATTTACACTACATTTCTGTATTAATTTATCATATTTCTATATGGAAACCATTAATTTTATGCAGCATTCGCTTTTTGGTGATGACCAAGAATCCAATTTCAATCTCGTAAATCTCGCGAGATCTCGTCCATTTTTCGCCCGAGATCAATCTCGCTAAAAAAGGCCGAGATCTCGTAAAAACGAGATCTCGCGAGAACGAGATTGCATTCCCTAGATATAACGATTACTAAAAGTAAATAAATAAAATCTTATTACATATTAGCAGTTTATTCGTATATTTCATAGACAGGCGAAAACCTTGACTATAGCGCGGATTTGATGATTTTCCTCATTAGCTAATGAATGAAAGTTCTCCCAAAATTAAAATATGTAGTTTTGATTATAGCAAGGAGCTGGGCCTGTTTGTGCTAACCTGTGAATTAATCGTATGGATATAGAAAGCGTCTCTGTATAATTGCATAATTGCAAAATATTGGAGTTCCTGCGACGTCTCTCGCAGCAATGACACATGGATATAAAATAACTTGCATTATATTTCGGCGCCAATCGTCATGACCTATGCCTTCTTAAAAAAAACAGTTCTCAATGATCGTGATCATCAACTTTTGTAATGCTACTAGCTATATTCATAGTGCAGAACTTACTTTTGGAAACTACTAATCTATAGTTTTGATTTATGTAAGGTAGATGAAAAAATATTTTTTAGGGGTAGTTATCTACTTACTGTAAATTATAAAATATGTAATGTCAAGCTCCCGTTAAAGGAGAAGGTTCTGTGCAAAACTTGGCAGGAGCCGGTCGCGAGTAGGTCGCGGGCGCAGACCGCAGGCTGCCGCGCGGTTTAATTTGATTACGCGCTGGCATTGACAGTGTTGCACTAGCCCTGCAATTAGGTGCCGTGCTCCAATTGCATACGATGCGCCATGCCGCGTCTCGCGTGAGCCCGCCTGAAGCCGGCACTACTCATGAATTGAGCTAAGTATTAGTTCAACGAGCAATCACGTAAATTAACATGAAACTTAATATAATTCTCCTGATTTTTCAAGAAAGATTTTAACGTTGACGTTTATAATGAAAATGCGTGCGTACCTACCTTACGTGATCAGGTTTGAGCATGTCTTAGCGGAGTGGGTCAGTATTTCGGGCTCAGACGTATGTTGTCGCGGCAGGTCGCGCGCGGCCTTGGCTGACCGCGTTTGACATCGCAAACAACACACCTGCGTCAGCGCACTAAGACGTTTTTACAATCGCCAAACAAACGACCGGTTCTATGACGTCGTCCGGCCCGGCCGCGAGAAGAGTATCTCATTATGGTGCACTTGATCCTAAGGAGCTTGTACGATTACCATAATATTGTTTGAAAATGCATTTATTCTGTGCCTAATACGAAGACATAGGTATCTATTTTTGTATGAGTAGGTATGCACGATAGTCAAATCTAACTCTGACAGGGTCGCGGGTGTCATATAGGTATTCATATTGTGGAAAATAATTATTGTAACAAAACATTAGTATAATTATCGCTTCATTCGGTATTAGCACGTTACAAACAACGCAGAAGTATATGAAATCATGACGATGATGTAATGTGGTACGAGTAAAATAAACACCGATTTAGATAAGGATTTCACACTTGTTTTTGTACCTCTCCTAAAGTTTGAAGTATTTAATATGTAACCCGGTCGGTCCGCAGGGTTGCACGGGCTGCCGGAGCGGAACGGAAAACTCAAAGACCTGAAACACTTCGACGCCACGTTCTTCGGCGTGCACGCGAAGCAGGCGCACCTGATGGACCCGCAGCTGCGGCTGCTGCTGGAGACCACGCACGAGGCCATCGTGGACGCCGGCTTCAACCCCGCCGAGCTGCGCGGCTCGCGCACCGGCGTCTACGTCGGCGTCTCCAACTCCGAGTCCGAGGAGATGTGGACGCAGGACCCCGACAAGATCAACGGCTACGGGCTGACCGGCTGCTGCCGCGCCATGTTCCCCAACCGCATCTCGTACACGTTCGACCTGAAGGGCCCCTCGTACGCGGTGGACACGGCCTGCTCCAGCTCGCTGTTCGCGCTGGCGCAGGCGTTCACGGCGATCCGCGCCGGCCACTGCGACGCCGCCATCGTGGCCGGCTCCAACCTGTGCCTGAAGCCGGGCTGCTCGCTCAACTTCCACCGGCTGTCGATGCTGTCGCCGGACGGGCGCTGCGCGGCGTTCGACGCCAGCGGGCGCGGCTACGTGCGCTCCGAGGCCGTGGTGGCCGTCGTGCTGCAGCGCCGGGCGGCCGCGCGCCGCGTCTACGCCACCGTGCACAACGCGCGCATGAACATCGACGGCGCCAAGGAGCAGGGCATCACCTTCCCCAACGGCGAAATGCAGCGCGCGCTCGCCGAGGAGACCTTCGCCGAGGTCGGCCTGCGCCCGCAGGACGTCGTCTACGTCGAGGCTCACGGCACTGGCACCAAGGTAACTCCGCCGCATCATGTCGCCGGAGGTTCACACCCGACATGGCTCAAATCGAGGTGTACCGTTCGCTTTCTAGGGCGTTACGTAGACAAAAGTATAACCGACGCTCCTCGTATTTTCAGGTGGGCGACCCGCAGGAGGTCAACGCGATCGCGGACTTCTTCTGCAAGGACCGCGACACGCCGCTGCTGCTGGGCTCGGTGAAGAGCAACATGGGCCACTCGGAGCCGGCGTCCGGCCTGTGCTCCATCGCCAAGATGGTGGTCGCCATGGAGCGCGGCGTCATCCCCGCCAACCTGCACTACAAGAGCCCCAACCTCGACATCCCCGCGCTCAGCGACGGCAGGATTAAGGTGACCGAAATCGCGGCCGCATCGATTTCAATCACGATTCTGGAACGTCAATCGGACGAAAGATAAATTAAATATTTACGGCCCGCAAATTTCCGATCTTAATACTAATCGGTCGTCGCTTCGACTCGGGCAGGTGGTGGACCGCAACACGCCGTGGGAGGGCGGGCTGATCGCGATCAACTCGTTCGGGTTCGGCGGCGCCAACGCGCACGTGATCCTGGAGTCGGAGCGCGGGCGGGCGCGAGGTGGCGCGCGGGCGCCCGCGGCGTCGCCGGTGCCGCGCGTGGTGGGCGCGTCGGGCCGCAGCGAGGACGCCGTGCGCGCGCTGCTGCGCCTGGCGCGCGACCACGCCGACCAGCCCGCGCTGCACGCGCTGCTGGACCGCGTGCACGCGCACAACATCCCCGGACACTCGCACCGCGGCTACGTCGTCCTCGCCGACGAGCCCGTCGAGGAAATCATGGTCAGTTATATCATTATTATGTGCTCGTCTTATATGATTACGTTGGACATACAATTGTCTATTATTAGATTTTTTTGTAAATTTTAAAGACGTCACCTTTTTTGGATTGTACTGAAAAATACCAGTAAAAAGAACATAGCGGAAGATACCCGTATAATACTTCGGTTTCTAAACATTTCCTGTACCTACTAGTATAATACACATAATTAATTAGCTTCTTTATGGTATGCGTAGAGCAAACACGAAGTAAAGTTGTCGCATGTTTTACCTGCACCGTCATTTACGCAAACAATTTAAATATTGTTTCGTCGGCTCAGTACATTACAGTAGGTCCGTACGGTACGAATGAGTAGTAACGGGCGGGGTGTGTGTGTCGCGCGCAGGAGTGCGAGAGCGGCGAGCCGCGGCCGGTGTGGTTCGTGTTCTCGGGCATGGGCTCGCAGTGGTCGGGCATGGCGCGCACGCTGCTGCAGCTGCCGGCGTTCGCGGCCAGCGTGGACCGCAGCGCCGCCGCGCTCAAGCCGCACGGCGTCGACCTGCTGCACATCCTCACCGACGCGCCCGACGCCGCCTTCGACGACGTCATCAACTCCTTCGTGTCCATCGCCGCCGTGCAGGTCGCACTCGTCGACGTGCTGCGTCTCGTCGGCATCCGCCCCGACGGCATCGTCGGACACTCCGTCGGCGAGATCGGTCCGTATTTATCTAGTATGAGATTTACGTGATTTGATGATATAGGTACTCGGACGTCGCTAACGCCGAATATGGTCCCCGCAGGCTGCGCGTACGCGGACGAGACGCTGACGGGCGAGCAGGCGGTGCTGGCGGCGTACTGGCGCGGGCGCAGCATCGTGGACGCCAAGCTGGCGCCGGGCGCCATGGCGGCCGTGGGGCTGTCCTGGGACGAGTGCGCGCGCCGCTGCCCGCCCGACGTCTTCCCCGCCTGCCACAACGCCGCCGACAGCGTCACCGTAACTACATTTTTAGGGTTCCGTAGCCAAAATGGCAAAAAATCGGAACCCTTATAGATTCGTCATGTCTGTCTGTCTGTCTGTCTGTCTGTCTGTCTGTCTGTCTGTCCGCCAGTCTGTCACAGCCACTTTATTCCGAAACTATAAGTACTATACTGTTGAAACTTTGTGAGTGGATGTATTCTGTGAACCGCAACAAGGTTTTTACACGAAAATAGAAAAAAAATAAAAAACGTGGGGGGTCTCCATAGTCAGAACTGAAACTCGAAATATTTTTTTTCATTGAACATATACGTGTGGGGTATCAATGGATAGGTCTTTAAAAATTAAATTAAGGTTTGTAATATCACTTTTTTCTAAAGTGAATACTTTGCGTGACAGACCCTTCCAAAGTGGAAAAAAGTGTGTCCCCCCCCTCTAACTTCTAAAATAAGAGGATGATAAAACTGAAATAATTATGTAATGTACATTACCATAAAAACTACCGACGAAAATTGGTTCGAACGAAATCTATTCAGTAGTTTTTTTAATACGTCAAAAATAGAATTTGTACGGAACCCTCAGTGCGGGAGTCCGACTCGCACTTGGCCAATTTTTCAGTTTTAATTTTGTGTATTCTTCGAGTTCATTAATTCTGGGAACGATTAATGTAAACAGACGATGAAAAAGACCTTGACCTATACATTGAAATATGTAATAAGTGTCTGTTTACATCAAAAATATATCTCTCTCTGGACATTATTCACACAGCGCCATCTAGCCCCAAACTAAGCATTAGCTTGTACTATGGGTGCCAGACAACGGATAAACATTACTTATATACTTTTTTTTTTTGTAAATACATACATATTATACATAGAAACACCCAGACCGATACAAACAGACATGTTCACGCACACAAATGTTTGTACCGTGCGGGGATCGAACCCGCGACCTTTGGTGTAATAGCCGACTTCTCAACCATTACACCAAACGGCTCGTCAAAAAATACGAGTGTATTTAAAAATTTAAAAAAAACCGTTTTACCCGCAGCATATCTATTTTTGAATTGTCGTTTACTCAGTCTCGTATCTGTTAGATATCGGGCCCGGTGGCCTCCCTGGAGAAGTTCGTGGCCGAGCTGTCGGCCGAGGGCGTGTTCGCGCGGCGCGTCAACAGCAGCGGCGTCGCGTTCCACAGCAAGTACATCGCCGCCGCGGCGCCGCTGCTGCGCCGCAGCCTCGAGAAGATCATCACCGCGCCCAAGCCGCGCAGCGCCCGCTGGGTGTCGTCCTCGCTGCCGCGCGACCAGTGGAGCTCCGACCTGGGTGAGTCCCGAGCGCGGCGCCGCCCGGCCGCCCGCCCCGGCGCGAGTCGCTGACCGTGCGCGTCTGCCCGCAGCGAAGCTGAGCGACGTGGCGTACCACGTGAACAACCTGCTGTCGCCGGTGCGGTTCGCGGACGCGCTGCGCGAGGTGCCGGCGCGCGCGCTGGTGGTGGAGGTGGCGCCGCACGCGCTGCTGCAGGCCGTGCTCAAGCGCGCCGTGCCCGCGCCGGCCGCGCACGTGGCGCTGGTGCGGCGCGACCACCCCGACCCGCGCCTGCACCTGCTGGCGGCGCTGGGCAAGGCGTTCGCGGCCGGCGCGCAGCCGGCGCTGGGCGCGCTCTACCCGCCCGCCGCCTTCCCCGTGCCGCCCGGCACGCCCGGGCTCGCCTCCAGCGTCGTCTGGGACCACGGCATCGAGTGGGCCGTCGCCGACTTCTCCGGCGCGGCGCGCTCCGGCGAGAACGTCATCGAGATCGACCTCTCGCGCCCGGAGGACGCCTACCTCGCCGGCCACGAGATCGACGGCCGCATCCTCTTCCCGGCCACGGGCTACCTGGTGAGTCGGCGTCGCCCTCGCTCCGGCCGAGCCGCGGCTCGTCGGCGCGAGGGCGGCGTCCCTGACGGCGGCGCGTCGGCTTGCAGATGCTGGTGTGGCGCACGGTGGCCAAGCTGCACAACCGCAAGCTGGAGGAGACGCCGATCGTGCTGGAGAACGTGGCGCTGAAGCGCGCCACGATCCTGTCGCGCGACACGCCGCTGCGCTTCCTCGTCAACGTGCTGGAGGGCACGGGCGAGTTCGTGGTGTGCGAGGGCGGCGCCGCCGTGGTCACGGGCCAGGTGCGCCTGGTCGACGACCCCGCCGCCGAGCGCCTCGACATCGACGACGGATTCCTGCCGCCGCCGGCTGAGGAGGTTACTTTTTACTCTTTACTTACTCATTTTCAAATTAATTTTTCATTTATTTGTAATTTTACTGATTTTAGCGATGTTACCTACGTAGGTGCATATTTTTTTTAAAGATCGATCAATTTTATTATTTTCGGTCCCGTTCGGTCCGTCATACTCGATCATCGCTGTGATGCTAGCGTGGGCGAGTTCTCAATGGACGACCGTCGAAGGATTCGACGAGTTCCAGCGCTGACCTTGCATGAATCGATCATGATCGGTTCGGAAGAGAAATTTTGTCAAATTAACGTAAAGCCGCTTATGAACGACTTCATGTTTACCGATAGACCAAAGTTTCCAGAAAGAAAATACACTCGATTATGCAACAATACCTTATTGTGAATCGCACAAAATAGGAATTCCTCAATTGCTTTTTAATTTTGTAATTTTAAAATATTGATATTGGTTTATGAGCACAATAACTTTAATTAGGTCTTGTTTATTACTTTTAGGTGACCTTTGAGCTTTCTGTAGGAGAAGACTATAGCAGAGTAAGTAAAATCATGTAGTGGAATCCATGGAGGATGAAGGTTGGCGCTTAACGGTTGTGGTACTCGTATATACAGCGATTTTATTCAGGTCAGGTTTTTCTTGGCTCTGGTAGGAATCGATCCCATCCGAAGACGGTGTGGACGTTTTGGTCCGCTTAGCGTTCGAGGTATATTTTGTTTGGAGGAGAGCCGCCAGGATGGTGGTTCATTTGATGGACATAAAGTGTGGGCTGGAAGATATGGTGGAAGTGGCTTAATTTTTATTTGAAATATCCTAGGTGTTTGGTATACAGCCTGATATAGAAATTCCTCAGGCGCCGCCTTCGATCGCATTCACAGATGCAGCCGCTTGGGTAGACGCAGTGATGTTTGAGACAATTGCTTCAGGAGAGATGCCCGCTCGCCCGATTGTGGGGCACAATTTTATTTTCCATGTTTAAGCAGAATACGGACAAGGTGATTGTAATTAGGATTTGAAAAACTTGTTAAACGGAGGTGCTGGGTGTGTCCATGGTTGCTCGGGATTTTCAACAGGAGTTGTTCGTTGCGGCCTGAGTGTGGTAGCAGCAGACCAGTCTTCCAAAAGCCGCGTATCCCCGCGGAGCCGCGTGGAGCATCGGGCCCATGCAGGCATCGGCAAGGAGGAATCATAGTCTCGGCAAACACCGAGAGGATTATTTTTGTGTGCAACGTATGCTTAAAGAATAAAAAATGCGTGTGCTGTACGGCATGAGTTGACTGAAGGCTCGGTGCAGGTCCCGCTGAACGAGAACGACGTGTACAAGGAGCTGCGCCTGCGCGGGTACAACTACTCGGGCGTGTTCCGCGGCATCCGGCGCTCCGACTGGCGCGGCGAGAAGGGCCAGATCGCCTGGGTCGGCAACTGGATCTCCTTCATGGACACCATGCTGCAGTACGTCATCATCAAAAAAGTGAGTTCATTATAACTAGTAAAGCGGGGATGGCTTAAAAGTCTATACAGCAAAAAACTGTGCCAATTAATCCTATTTCATGTAAAGATCAAATGACTCAATAGGACCATTTGAGGTTTGAGTAACAAACATTTTTCAAAATTCCTAAAATTGCAGAAAAAACATGCCTTTCGATCCTATTTCATGCACGGATCAAAAGACTCTATGGGACCTTAGGACTAAAAATCTTCGAAGCTTATTTCTCGCATTTGTCGCATTTGTTGATCCCTGCGGGATTGATCGGACTGAAAAAAAACAGGAATATATATATTCTTCTATATATATTCTATATAATTATAATAAATATATAAAAGGAGATTCTTATCGAGGATTCTTATCGTCGATTCCACAATGCCTTAAGACAAAAGTCTTCAATCAGTGCGTCCTACCCGTAATGACATATGGAGCTGAAACGTGGACACTTACGGCACGGCTGGTTCACAAGTTTAAAGTCGCTCAGCGGGCTATGGAAAGAGCTATGCTCGGCGTTTCTCTGCGGGATCGCATTCGAAATGATGTGATCCGGCAGAGAACTAAGGTCATCGACATAGCTCACCAGATTAGCAAGCTGAAGTGGCAGTGGGCTGGCCATATAAGCCGCAGAACCGACAACCGTTGGGGTAAACGAGTTCTAGAGTGGATACCGCGTTTCAGCAAGAGTCCCAAAAAATTGGCCAAGTGCGAGTCGTACTCCCGCACTGAGGGTTCCGTACAAATTCTTTTTTTGACGTATTAAAAAAACTACTGAATAGATTTCGTTCGAACCAATTTTCGTTGGTAGTTTTTATGGTTATATACATTATATATTTATTTCAGATTTATCATCCTCTTACTTTAGAAGTTAGAGGGGGGGGACACACTTTTTTCCACTTTGGAAGAGTCTGGCACGCAAAGTATTCACTTAAGAAAAAAATGAGCTTAGAAAGCTCAATATCATTTTTAAAGACCTATCCATAGATACCCCACACGTATATGTTAGATGAAAAAAAATATTTTCAGTTTCAGTTCTAACTATGAGGACCCCCCATTTTTTTATTTTTTTTCTATTTTCGTGTGAAAACCTTGTTGCGGTTCACAGAATACATCTTCCCACCAAGTTTCAATAGTATAGTACCTATAGTTTCGGAAAAAAGTGGCTGTGACAGACTGGCGGACAGACAGACAGACAGACAGACAGACAGACAGACATGACGAATCTATAAGGGTTCCGTTTTTTTGCCATTTTGGCTACGGAACCCTAAAAACGTAGTGTAGGACGCCCTCAGGCCAGGTGGAGTGACGATTTGCGCAAGATGGCTGGCAGGAGCTGGATGCGAGTCGCCGAGGATCGGGCTAATTGGAGAGCCCTAGGAGAGGCCTATGTCCAGCAGTGGACTGCGATAGGCTGATGATGATGATGATGATGATGATGATGATGATGATATAAAAGGAGAAACTGACTGATAGTCATATCAACGCACAGCCTAAACGGCTAAACGTAGGCACTTGAAATTTGGAAAGGGCGTAGCTTAGGTACCATAGAAGTGACTAAGAGAGGAATTCCTAAAATTCCCTCGGGAACGGGAGTTAGCAGGATAAAACCTTTGTTTGAAAAGTCGAAACCGTTCAAGTTAGACGCTTGAAATTAGGCTTGCAGATAACGTAGTAAATGTTTAGCTTAGCTGCAACAGGATATTGCGGAATTCTTTAAAATCGACCTGTAATACCTACATATTTTCATAGATAAATTACTGTGTCTATAGGAACCCGTTATTTTCGGGACAACGTTTTTTGTCATGCACCTTCATAATAAGCCGATTTTATGTATGGATTTTGAGCAATCTCTTTTAATAGCGTAATTCGTTTTTTGTTAAATAATAATATAATAATATTGTTGTAATGCGTGCAGGAGACGCGCGGGCTGTTCCTGCCGACGCGGCTGGGGCGCGTGCTCATCGACCCGGCGCTGCACGCGCGCGTGGCCGAGGGCCGCGACTCGCTGGAGGTGACGTGCCCGCTGGACGTGAGCGTCATGCGCGCCGGCGGCGTCGAGCTGCGCCACGTCAAGGTCAGCATCGCGCCGCGCCGCCTCAACGCGCAGGCCGCGCCCAAGCTGGAGCGCTACGCCTTCCGCCCCTACGACGACTCCGCCGCCGCCAAGGACGCCGCGGGCAAGGACGCCGCCCGCTCCCGCCGCGACGCGCTCACCGTGTCGCTGCAGCTGGCGCTCGAGAACTGCGGCACGCTGCGCCTGCGCTGCGTGGAGGCGGCGCTCGACCGGCCGGCCGAGGCGCTGCTCACGCCGCCCACGCTCGCCGTGCTGGAGAGCGAGCCCGAGGTGCGCGTGGAGGCGGCGCTGGCGGCCGGCGGCGCGGCGCAGGCCTACGGCGCCGCCATGAAGCCGCTCGGCGTCAAGGTGACGGCCAAGGACGCGCGCGCCGGCGCGCCCGACGCCGACTGCCAGCTCGTGCTGGCCGCCGACGTGGTGTCGCGCGGCGACGCGGCCACGCTGGCGCGGCTGGCGGACGCGCTGGCGCCGCGCGGCCTGCTGCTGCTGGAGGAGGCGCACCGCGCGCTGGACGAGCCGGCGGCGCGCGACGCCGTGCAGCGCGCCGGCCTGCTGGCGGTGTCGCGCCAGCCCGCCGCCTCGTGCGAGTACGTGCTGCTGCGGCGCGCGCCCGCCGCGCCCGCCGCGCCCGCCGCCAGCGTCGTCATCGAGGTGCCCGAGGACGAGTCGTTCGGCTGGGTGGACGCGCTGCGCGAGGCCATGGAGCGCGCCGAGGCGGAGGAGGAGCTGCGCGTGTACGTGTGGTCGCGCGCCGAGCGCAGCGGCGTGCTGGGGCTGGGCACGTGCCTGCGCGCGGAGCCGGGCGGCGCGGCGGTGCGCGTGTTCCTGCTGCCGGGCGCGCGCGACGCCTTCGCGCCCGACCACCCCGCCTACCGCGAGCAGGTGCGGCGCGACCTGGCCTGCAACGTGCTGCGCGCCGGCGCCTGGGGCTCGTACCGCCACCTGCCGCTGGCCGAGGTGACGGAGGGGCAGCTGCAGGTGGAGCACGCGTACGTGAACACGCTGACGCGCGGCGACCTGTCGTCGCTGCGCTGGATCGAGAGCGACCTGCGCTTCGCGGGCGCGACGCCGCTGCCGCCCGACGCCGAGCTGTGCCGCGTCTACTGCGCGCCGCTCAACTTCCGCGACATCATGCTGGCCACCGGCAAGCTGCCGCCGGACGCGCTGCCGGGGAAACTCGCCGGACAGGTGCATATTTATTAATATTTTTGTGCTCACTTGTTGAAATAATCAAAATATGAAAATAATTAATTGAAACCGAACGTTGTACGTGCACCCGTCTAGGATTGCATCCTCGGCCTCGAGTTCAGCGGTCGGTCGCCGAGCGGCAAGCGCGTGATGGGCATGGTGGGGGCGCGCGGTCTCGCCACCTCCGTCATCGCCGACAAGGGCTTCCTGTGGGACGTCCCCGCCGAGTGGACCCTCGAGGAGGTAAGGGAGATGATATATTTGATAGCGCCCCGCTCCATTTATTCTAAAATACACGCATTGTGTGTTTCACTGCTTTGGAAACGTGTACATATTACGTCCGATTCGATTTCACTCGTGGTTTTGTACCTTCTTTTCATAAACACTATATGAATCAGTTTGTTTTAATAAGTATGCGATGGTGTGTCGGTAGGCTGCGACGGTGCCGGTGGCGTACGCGACGGCGTACTACGCGCTGGTGGTGCGCGGGCGCATGCGACGCGGCGACGCCGTGCTGGTGCACGCGGGCACGGGCGGCGTGGGGCAGGCCGCCATCACCATCGCGCTGCACGCCGGCTGCACCGTCTACACCACGGTCGGCACGCCCGACAAGCGCGCCTTCCTGCGCGAGAGGTCAGGCGCCCGCCCTCCGCTCCGCCTCCCCGCCCCCCGCCCCCGGCCCCGCGACCGCCCCCTGACGTCCGCCGTCTCTGCGCAGGTTCCCGGCGCTGCCGAACGAGAACATCGCCAACTCGCGCGACACGACGTTCGAGCAGGTGGTGATGCGGCGCACGCGCGGCCGCGGCGTCGACCTCGTGCTCAACTCGCTCGCCGACGAGAAGCTGCAGGCCTCCGTGCGCTGCCTGGCCGAGGGCGGCCGCTTCCTCGAAATCGGCAAGCTCGACCTCTCCAACAACTCGAACCTGGTGAGCGCCGCGCGCCGGCCGCGATCCCCCGCCGCTCCGAGTCCGCGGTACTGACCGGTCCGTTCGCTCGCAGGGCATGGCGGTCTTCCTGAAGAACACGACGTTCCACGGCATCCTGCTGGACGCGCTGTTCGAGGCGGGCGGCGACAGCGAGGAGAAGGCGGCGGTGGCGCGCTGCATGCGCGAGGGGCTGGCGGCCGGCGCCGTGCGCCCGCTGCCCGCCACCATCTTCGCCGACCACCAGCTCGAGCAGGCCTTCCGGTGAGGACGCCCGCGCGCCGATGCTCTATACGATGACTCCTCGGAGCAGCGCCCGACTCACCGTAACCCCGGTCCGTGTGCAGGTACATGGCGACGGGCAAGCACATCGGCAAGGTGGTGCTGCGCGTGCGCGAGGAGGAGGCGGCCGGCGCCAAGCCCGCGCCCAAGCTCATCCCCGCGCTGCCCAAGACCTACATGCATCCCGCCAAGACCTACGTACTCGTCGGTCAGCACTCCGCCATTTTTATACTTCGTTATTCACTCGCTTGCATTATCAAATAGCTTAATACTCACTTTTTAGGTTCTGTAGCTAAGGAACCCTTATAGATTCGTCATGTATGTCTGTCTGTCCGCCAGTCTGTCACAGCCACTTTGTTCGGAAACTATAAGTACTATACTTTTGAAACTTGGTGACTAGGATATTATGTATTCTGTGAACCGCATCAAGGTTAAACACAAAAATATAAAAAAAAAATTGGGGGTCTCCACACTTAGAACTGAAACTCTTCTTAATATATAAACTTTGAAAATGATATTGAGGTTTCTAACATCATTTTTTACTAAAATACTTCAGTCTTCGTCAGAGACCCTTCCAAAGTGGTAAATTTTTGGTTTATTCTCGTTTGACTAATGTCGTCGTTGGCACCCCAGGCGGGCTGGGCGGGTTCGGGCTGGAGCTGGCGCACTGGCTGGTGGCGCGCGGCGCCAAGCGGCTCGTGTTCAACGGGCGCAGCGGCGTGCGCACCGGCTACCAGGCCTTCAGCATCTCGCACTGGCAGTGGCAGGGCGTGCAGGTGCTGGTGTCGCAGGCGGACGTGACCACGCCGGCGGGCGCGCGCGACCTGCTCAAGCAGGCGGCGGCGCTGGGCCCGGTGGGCGGCGTCTTCAACCTGGCCGCCGTGCTGCGCGACGCCTACCTCGAGAACCAGACGCCCGAGGACTTCAAGATCGTCGCCAAGCCTAAAGTGGACGGTCCGTATGACGTATCCTTCGCTCGCTTCACCTCGGTCCTCGCGAACTGAAACCCCCAAAATTTGTTTTATGATTTTTTAGGGTTCCGTAGCCAAATGGCAAAAAACGGAACCCTTATAGTTTCGTCATGTCTGTCTGTCTGTCTGTCTGTCCTGGCTCGTTCTCCGCCGTTTCTGAACCGATTGCCACGAAAATTGGTGGAGAGATGTATAGTGATAATTCAAGAATTGGTTTTTAAAATAATCGAAAAATAATTATTTTTACCCCCCCTCCCATACATCGAAAAGTAAATTCGAAAAAAAAAATTGACTTACCCCATCGTGTGGGGTATCGTTAAAAAGGTATTTTAAATACAATAAAACTTGCCTTGAAACCATGTGGATCAAACACCCCAGTCTCGAGATATATTAATACAAAGTTAAAATTAGAGCGTCCCCCCCCCCTTAACTTTTGAAATACTATTACAATAATTCTGAAAAAAATGTTCTGTATACCTCCAAGTAAGTACTTTCAACGAAAACTATAGCGAACTCTGTATCATACATAGTTATTTTTATACAACTCGACCAACTTATGACGTGCAGTTGCCCGTACTAAATGGTGTCTTAAGCGGTCGGGCCATCTTTTAGCTACGGAACCCTTTCATGGGCGTGTCCGACACGCTCTTGGCCGGTTTTTCATCCATCGACACGGTCCGGGCCGGCGTTATGAAGTTTAGAAATTAATTATGTAACCGCCCGGCACAAAATGTAGATAAACTCGATGTAGAGGAGTATCGCTCTCGAATCCCGGCGGCCTCCCTGACCTTCGGCGGCGTCTGCGCAGGTACCAAGGAGCTGGACGCGGCGACGCGCGAGCTGGCGCCGCAGCTGGACTACTTCGTGGCGTTCTCGTCGGTGTCGTGCGGCCGCGGCAACGCCGGCCAGACCAACTACGGCTACGCCAACTCCGTCATGGAGCGCATCTGCGAGCGCCGCCAGGCCGACGGGCTGCCCGGGCTCGCCGTGCAGTGGGGCGCCATCGGCGAGGTCGGCATGATCGTCGAGCAGATGGGCGGCGGCGGCGACGAGACCGTCGTGGGCGGCACGGTCCCGCAGCGCATCGCGTCCTGCATGGAGGCGCTGGCCGCGCTCATGGCCCTGCCGCACGCCGTGTGCGCGTCCATGGTGGTGGCGGACAAGCGCCGCGCCGCCGCCGCGCCCGCCGTCGACCTCGTGCACGTCGTCGCCAACGTGCTCGGCCTCAAGGACCCCACCAAGGTGTCCGACACCGCCAACCTGGCCGAGCTCGGCATGGACTCGCTCATGGGCGCCGAGATCAAGCAGACGCTGGAGCGCGGCTACGACGTCGTGCTCGGCGTGCACGAGATCCGCGCGCTCACCTTCGCCAAGCTGAAGGAGATGTCTGGCGGTGCCGGCGGCGACGCCGACGACGCGACCGACGCGGCCGACGCGCCCGCCGCCGACGCCGAGCCCGAGGACCAGCTCGTGCAGCTGGCCACGCTCGGCGAGCTCATCCCCAAGCAGGTGAGCGTCGCCACCAGCGAACAACCTATCGCCGACTGCATTCCCGCGTACCGTGTCGCTGACGATCCGCGCGCGTCCGCAGGTGGTGGTGAAGATGCCGTCGGCGGGCGGCGGCGGCAACGTGTTCATGGTGCACCCCATCGAGGGCGTGGTGGACGTGCTGCGCGGCGTGGCGGGGCACGTGGCGGGCGCCGTGTACGGCCTGCAGTGCGTGGCCGCGGCGCCGCTCACCGACATGCAGGCGCTGGCGCGCTTCTACCTGGGCCACGTGCGCGCGCTGCAGGCCACGCCGCCCTACACGCTGCTCGGCTACTCCTTCGGCGCCGGCGTCGCCTTCGAGATGGCGCTGCAGCTGGAGCGGGTGAGTGTCGGCCCTCCCCTGCCCTCGTCCCGTCCGGGTCCGGCGCCGACTGACGCTCTCGCTCGTTCCGCAGGAGGGGTGCGCGTCGCGGCTCGTGCTCGTGGACGGGTCCCCGGCGTACCTGTCGACGCACACGACGCGCGGCAAGAAGAAGGCGCAGCAGCCGTCGGCGGCCACCAACGAGGCCAACGCGCTGGCGTACTTCGCGCAGCAGTTCACGGAGCTGGACGCCGCGCGGCTGGCGGGCGAGCTGGAGCGGCTGCCGAGCTGGGCGGCGCGGGTGGCGCGCGTGACGCAGCTGGTGGGCGGCGCCTCGCCGCACGCGCCGGACGCGCTCGCCGCCGCCGCCGAGTCCTTCTACCGCAAGCTGGTGGTGGCGGACTCGTACCGGCCGGCCGGCAAGCTGGCGGCGCCCGTGACGCTGTTCAGCGCGCGCGACAACTACGTGACGCTCGGCGACGACTACGGGCTGCGCGACGTGTGCGCCGGCCCGCTGGAGACGCGCCAGCTGCCCGGCAACCACCGCAGCATCCTGACGGGCGAGGCGGCGCGCACCATCGCCGAGCGCGTGTCGCAGCTGCTGCACTAGCGCCGCCCCGCGGCCGCGCCCGCGCCGCCGCCCCGCCGCCGTCGCCGCCGCCGCCGCCGCCGCCGCCGGCGACGCTAGTCTCCGTGGACTCTGAATCTCCGACCGGCCCGATCGGTCGATACTATTACGGATATTTATTCGAGCCCGGCTCGAGACTTGTGATAACGGACGCAGCCGCGGCCCGGCCCGCCCGGCCTCCTGCGGGTCCGGTGACGCCCGCCCCGCTATCGACGACTTCGATATTCTAAACTAGAAGCTGACTAGGATACACTCGGTGAATATACATATGTATATATGGATGGTATCTAATCTACGCGAAATACCTTTCGGAGCTGAAAGGATCGATTCGATCCGTTCTATACTGGGAACGGTGAAAGTTGTTAATTAGATTATATTATTATGTATATTTATTATACAGATGCATATCGCAGTTCTATACGACACATATTCATATAGATACTTGTTTATTTCAAATGTGAAGACAGTTCTTTCCTGCCTTTATTTCTAGAATATCAAGGTATGTACATTGTAGTAACATATTAGAAGTATCGTCGTCGAGAGCGGAGGCGGGCCGCGGGCCGCCGCGCGCGTCGTAGCGTAAGTAGGTAGCGAGTAAGCGATTCTGACATCACATGTATGTATAGTGTGTAAGTAGGATATAAATAATTAAGTTCATGTGTATGATTGTTGTGGTAATTTATTTTGTTACTGACCAGGCGTCAGCGCCCTGTGATTAAAAGTGCATTATTTTTACCGTTCGTTTTGTGATTTCCCAAACCTTATCGGACTCATGAGAAACACAGATTCAATAAAACAAAGGATTTTGATAAATTTTTTGATAAAAGTAGATTACAAAAATAATAAATGATATCCTTGGTGTACACTATTTATCTAAATATCTTAAATATATCACAATTCAAGCAAAACGAATAGCGGCTCTTTATTCGGAAATTTCTGAACTAATTTCTTCCCCGCGAGTTGGTCGGGTTATGGGATCGTCCGGGTCGTTGAGGACCCACTAGGAGCTCGCTCCGCATGATGTGACAACTATAAAGTCACCAGTCATAACACGACTTGCATTCTTTTTGCCTCGTATAAAATTACATAAAAATAAAAATACCTAACTACCTATTTATTTTGCGGACAGAGAAACGGCTTCGAATCTTGCTCGTACCACTAACAATTTCGGGCGAAACCTCCCGCTTTACATAGTGGTTAGGATAGGGTGAGGACGAGTCGCGGCGCGGCAGTGTGCCGGCGGCCGGCGGCGCGCGCGCTCGTCCTGCGCCGACCCGCCCCGCCCCGCCCCGCCCCGCCCGCGCCCGCCCCGCCCCGCCGCGCCCGCGCCGCGCTTCCCCGCGTCGAGCCGCGCTGCTCGTCGTCGCTCTGGAAAGGTACCCTATCATGACTTGAACATTATTGTTGATTTAATAATTTATTACCTACGTAAAAAGTTGCTTAAACTCGTGCTCAGCGACCGACGCGAAAGCACAGTCATATCTTTTCGTTAAACGTTAACCTTTTGAACGCCACGGTCGGCACTGGACGACAAATGAAAAAGTGCCCAACACGCCACCGTCGTGTATGGCCGACGAGAAAACGACATTTTTAAAACACAAAATAAACATACTAAATCAACTTTTCTGTGGTTCTTTTTCCTATTATTTAAAAGTACTTTAATGATGTATTGTAAAATGGCACGAAGATATATCCATCAGTTACATTTCACTAGCAAAAATTATCACTAAATATTGCTAACCAAAATGGTGTTCTCCTCACGCCACAGTCGGCAAGACACGACAGCTAGTGATGGGTAAGTTAGGTAAATTAAATTTTGAATTTATGAAATATTTTATTGAAAGCAGCTTACTACTACATCGATAATTATTTTTTAATAGCAACTATTTGTATCTGAATATTCTTAATGCGTAATATTTATGAAATTATTGAAAAATGATTACTATTTATATCTATCGATCGATAGTTAACTGTTCACTCTTGCGCATCCCTACGGAACAGCGCATAGACAGTTACCTGTACGCCACAGTCGGGAAGACACGTCAAGCGGTGACGTCATTAGCGCTACGGGAGACTGCTAGTGATGTCCTATCCTATTATAATTTATAACGGGGAGTGTAGTATGAATAAAAATGGATAGCAGTCAAATGACTACCGAAGAACTCCTTCGTGTGTTAGGAAGTGTAGAAGAGGATGATGAATAAAACTTTCAAGATCTGAACGCTTTTGTTTCATTGGGTTACCAAAATACCGACTTATATTAGAAATTTCATTAAGTGCGCGAAGGCACTTTTGAGCTCCTAGATTGAACTACTGTTCTAAACAAATGAAATTAAAAAAAATAGAATGTTATATCTTAAATAGTCGAATAGTTCGTAGCGGCCTCTGATTTTTTAGATGTCATTGATTTTACTTAGAAATTATTCTTAACCAAAAAACGTCGAAAATCGCTTTAAGATCGCTGTGAATCTCACCTATACCATAATATTATTGAACAAAATTTATACCAGAATAATTGTTACTTCATAATATTTTATAATGAATTTATTATCTTATTTCGATAAAAACTATAAATACAACTGCAAAATTACTACAAAATATGTGCCGGCCGTCCGAACTCAGCTTTTTCTCGCAGAGTGAAAATTTGTTATACTAAGCATGAATTTATTATCCTATTTCCATAAAAACGATAAATACAACTGGAAAATTACTATAAAATGTGAAAAGGGGCATTTTACGCAAAAATCATGATCGAGATGTAACAGGCCTCTTTAAGTAAAAACGGAGAAAATCAACTAAAGCTAAGTAATTAATTCGTACTCCTAATAGGCAACCCTTTCTTTACCTTGTTGTTTATAATTTATAATAATAATTATAAGTTTACTTGAAATGTCACATCATTACCTCGCACGCAAGAAAGCTGTCAAGGTCGTGCCAACCACGCCAGAGTCGGGTCTTCCCGACAGCGAATGCCTACACGAACGAGATTAGTGATGTATCTTATTATTACCTGATTTATTACGTGATTTATTCGTTTGTAGTTCTAATGTCTACTTTTACTTTGTATAGAATTTTGTAACTGCTGTTAAATAATACGAAATCAAAAAAATATATTTAATTTCAAAAATATGTGACGAATAGCAGAGATTAAATCGGTTATTGACAACTTATCGATAACATCGTTGGCATTCCTATTTTATTTGTAGGTATTTGCTCTGAATTTATGGCTTGGCGTGGGAAGGGCGCCGATGCGTTTGAGCACTGGCGTTCATAAGGTTAAACGCACGTTATTGAGTACAAAATTTAGAAAACAATTTGATGAGTTACTTTAACGCAAAAAAATCATACCATTTTTATTCGTGTAAAACACTAGTATTCACTGTTTGCGAAGAAAGGGGTGCATTCCGTTTCGAAATCGGACATTCAGAATCCATCTAACTGAAAAAATCTCAATTACTTACGATAAATATAATTACAAAATTATATCTGATTGATACTAATGAAACTATGCAAGTATGTAATTGCCGGCCGAGTGCAATGGCAAGTACTTAATGCAATGCGCTAGGTTGGTCGGTGCGTAGGTATTACCCCAGAGGTGCTGGCGGCTGATGCGTGCGACCCGCGCCCGGGCTTGCGTCGCTCCGCCCCGCCGCGCCGCCGCCGACTGATCCATCGAAAATGTACCTACTGTAAAATTTATTTTGGGTGATTTCAACTATTTTTTTAAGTCATATTTAACTGATATTTGAAGAAATGACCATTGATTTGTACAATATCAATACATTTTGGGCGTTTTTAGACAAAGTTTACCCATAAAGTAGGTACCTATGTTTTTTAGCAAGTCACCCCGTTGGTAAACAATTTTTTTGTCTTTAACCAAGAAGTAATGCCTTACTCTACATCTGCAATTACTGCTTAAATGCTTATTGAAATAAAAGAATGTAATTGATAAATTAATTAGGTAATATGTGTTATACCAAATTTCTTAGTGCAAGATCTACCTTATATTACTATCGGATATCAGATATCGGTGGTTGAATGAAGTAGACAAACTTATGTTTAAGGGGTGGATGGCATGGTGTCAGACCTCTGTATAGAGGCCTTTCGTCGTAATCTAGACGACTTACCTCGCTGTTGGCTGCGCGCGGCCGAGGCGCGCCGGGACCCGCGTGTGGCGAGGAAACCCTAGACACCTCGAAACCGCAGACTCCGGCCGTGGTGCACTGGTGCCTAGCATAATATGCTATGATGCACAACAAAACAATATTACAAAAAAAGATACTAAGGTACTTTGTAAAAAGTGCTGTCCGTTTTCTATTTATCACCACTTATATTATTGCGAAATCAGGGTTGCTTTCTACATATATAATATTAGTGGTAGTCTGTCTGTCAAAATGTGAAACCTTCTCTATCTCTCCGTAGAAAAATTTTTCATCTGAATTTTGATACAAGGATTAGGAACCTTCTGCGTAGTAATCTTATTGAATCTGCGTAGTAATCTTATTGAATCTGTCTTATTGAATAAGCGGCGGCAACCCGCTCGGCGCGGCGTCGGGGCTGCGGGCTCCGTGGGAACGGACGCGTCATCGGTGCGCGAATAAATCACGCGATTAAACTCATTATATAATTTCGCGCGGGTCGTGCGTGCGTGCGCCGCGCCGCCCACGTAATGCGCCGCGTGACCCCACTCCAGGCACGGCAAGCCTAGGGAAAAAAACAACCTGCCGAGGTATTCGTAGCTTTTACAACCATCCTACAGGATAGGAGAATTTCAGCCACAGTGCCCTCTCTAACCTATTTAAAGCAGTGAAATATTTTTTCTATGCGTAGGATATGTGGGTTCTCCTTTGTGTGTGTGATAAACCGGCGCAAGGAACTGTGATGTTGTTTGGTCCGCGCGAGCCGAGGCGGGCGCAACGTGACACGCGTTTTACTACTGCGCGGAAACAATTGCGCTCGCTTTATGGCTAATTAACATTTAAGGCAGTGGCCGCACCCCCGGCTCACCGCTACTGCTCCGCCGAACGGTACCTAACCCCTTATTACCAACTAAGAAAAGTTCTATTATTCATATTTGAATTTACAAATTATTATATGTAATTGTATTATGTATACCTAAGCCGTGGTATAACCTAAAGCATAAACAAACATGATAATATATAGGAGGATAGCTACGGCAGATTACTCACGTTTTGTAGGTACCTACATATAGCTTTACGTCTTCAGTAATCTTATATAAAAATCTATCGCAAAATGTAAGGTAAGCGCATAACTCAATAACGCCCTGGACCAATTTAGTCAATTCTTTTTTAAATTGTTCTTTTATGTCCAGGGTTGGTTTTTAGGCAAGAAAAATTTATGAACTAAGGGACGAGACGGCGGGACGGGACGGGACGCGGACGAAGTCGCGTGCGGAAGGCTAGTTGCCAATAAAAATTTAACGAGCTTTATCTAACATTAGAGAATGCCTTGTCCTTAGTACAAATATCCTTTCTATCTAAATGGGATATACTTATTCTTACTGTGACTATGATTGAAGACACCGTCTAATATGAAACGAGTTCAAAATATGGATTTAATCCACCCCGGCAAATAAATAAGTATAATTAAATGTATGTACTTTATATTTTTTTAATGTAACTTTGAAGCATACATGAATGAGTATCAAAGGTCGTCAAAGTGTCATCATAACTCGACTTTTGCGTGACCCCTAGTTCAAGTTCGGTACATGGACATGGTACATTCAACTCGACACATTTACAGCGAAACAAGAATACATATTTGGTAGCATCAGTGAGTAACATACCTCATCATCATCCTGCCCTTATCCCACACTAGGTGGGGTCGGCGCAACATGTCTTCTCTTTCCACTCCGTGAGTAACATACCTATTTTAATTAAATTAATTAAATCTTTGATGCATCTTTATGCATCACTGAGTGATCCACCGAGTAACCACGCGCCGCCGTCGCCGCGCGCCGGTGGCCAGAGAATCAACCGACGACGTAAGTACATATTAACTACTTACTAGACAGAACTTGTGTAATGAGCACGCAGCCGGTTGTGTGTGTGCCTGTCGCAGCGACGCACGCGCGTGATGCGGCGTGACAGCCGACACGGATGGAGCTGGCTCGCAAAAACACATGTAGACCAGCGTGAGGCACAGTTACCCGCCGAAGACCGCCGCCGCGCCCGCGCCGCCGAGGAAAGCGGCTCGACTTTTTAATTAATCCTACTACTATTATAAAGGCGAAAGTTTGTATGTATGGATGTTTGTTAGTCTTTCACGTAAAAACTACTGAATGGATTTGAATGAAACTTTACCACAATATAGCTTATACATCAGAATAACACATAGGATATTGGAAATCGAAATCCACGCGGACGGAGTCGCGGGCGGCCGCTAGTACATTATATGTAGGTACCTCGTACAAATAAACAAGCATACAATAACTGCATCTAGGACGGTAATTTTTCGATATAGTTACCTAAATTGTCTGATGCGATTGTTTTTATTTTGATTCTTTAGGACTACGATGGCGCAGTGGTTAGCGCACTCGGCCTGCGTTTGCTTAAGCAACGTTCGCAGTCATCGGATGAGTGACCGAAAAAAATCATCTCGAGCTCCTCCGTGCTTCGGAAGGCACGTTAAGCCGTTGGTCCTGCGCCTGATCTCTCTACGGTCGTGTCAGATTGCTGTCCCACCGAATTATGAGAGTGAAGGAATAGAGAGTGCACCTGTGCTTGCGCACACACTTGTGCACTATAATATGTATGTATATCCTACGTACCTGCTTTTGAAAGGTCGTTTAATGCCATAATAAATGGACGCGGCTTCGAACGGTGGCACAAATTCTTTTTTATAAATAAATAAATAATAAAATTAATTGTTTACCGAACTGGTCTCATTATTGGTTACCAATCGTTGGAGAGTAGACTTTAAAGGCAAGCGGCCAGATCCAATCAAAAGATGACCAGAAGTCTTGTGGTCAGGGAACTTCAGTCTTGACTAACAGCTGAGAAATCGGCTGAGAAGTGAGGCAAGCCTCAATTTGACCAAGAAAAGTTGTCATCTCCTCAAAAGTGAGCGTAGAATTACCTACCACACGCTTAAGATATTTTTTCGGACCTTACCTCTGCCTCATTAGGTCTCATTGGCATGATAATTAATTATTATAAATTAAATGAAAATTGTTACTTAATATGTATATATTACATCCATATTATACAGTTGAACCCTGTTTTACACAAAACTTTAAGTAAAATAATGGAAATCAGTTTATGTATAGTCTAGGTATCAAATGTGAAAAGTTTGGATCTTTGTCTTGCAATGAATTGTTTTGTAATGGGATCTAAGCCGGTAATCGCAAAAGGGCAGTGGCCCGGTCCAATTAGTGCCGACATACTGGCAGGCATTTGGCAAGAACCGCTGCGACTCTGCGCCTCCCGGGTCTCGAACCCGCACAAAAACTTTGGCGACATTCCGCCTCCGCCGCGGCCTCGCCCGCCGCGCCCGCCGCGCCCGCCATCGCAAGACGGTTTTCATTGGAAAGTATGTCACGTGAAGTCTTCCGAACCGAAAAATGTCCTCGTCATCCCATACTTGTAAGAAGCGCATCTCAGGGCTTTGTCATTTAAAGCCGTGTTTACTCATAATTATTTTATTTACCTGACCAATGTTTTAAATTTATTGAGAATTTTGTTAGTTTTACATTACCGACTGTAGGTACGTATATAAATTCTTAGACCAAAATATTGTCAGTAAAGGTATTTTAGAGTGCAGAGCCCTAGGAAAGCAGCAGTGGACTGCGATAGGCTGATGATGATGAAAGGAGTTTTTGTTAGCTGTTTTATATGAATAAGAAATGCTGCTTATTTTTGTTTGCCGACCGTCGAGAGCTGTAAATATGTATAGGTACCTACATATAAGATCGCTTAGCACGTTATTAAGTAAGGTATTAAGTTTCCTTTGCAAGGCTTACACACAGGCAATGTATAATCTTTCTTTTGTGATATTATGCTTGACGATTCATAAAAACCTCCCTGAGGCCTTCATAAATACAGTACATTTTTTATTTATTTTTTTAGGTTCACCAGCGTAATTTAAACTAAAACAAAAAATGGAACAAAAAACTTAAAGAAAAACTAACTAAGTGCAACTACTTTATGGTAAACACCACATGCAAAATGAAGGACATTGATCACATTGAGCTTTACAAAACAAACATGCATTATCAATACAAAGAAATAACATAACTTCTCAGAATACAGCTGTATTCTGAGCATAACTTAGACAAAAACTAAAATAAAAATACATTTTCATTCTTTTACTCCTTATGCCATATATATATGACTTTAGGTCTTTTTGAGTTTGGAAAATGAGTCTGCGTGCAAATCAATGATATTCCTTTTGGTATATTTACTTTACTCTATGCAATGAGATTACTGTCATGGTGGAGCAATTTTACAGACAGTATCATATTTTCCATTTGTAGGGAAAACAATAGGGAATATGCATGTATTTTTTTTATATTTTTATACGATAGTTCATAATTATCATTTTCATACTCGTGAATTCCAACGCCAAAAAACTAAAATTTAACTAGGAAAAAATATTTTTCCAAGCTGTCAAATTTGCCTTTAAACGGCCTCTATCTTGGCGCCTAAATGTAGCATGTATTTTGGACGTCACACTACGTGTTAGGGATGTGCGCTATTTGTAAAACATCGATGTTTTTGATAAAAAATATATGTACTATGAATGATATTTACAAATTGTTTAACTGCCTCTGTAGTGTAGTGGTTAGAGCGCTGTGCTCAAAAACTACGAACTCGGAAGTCGTGGGTTCGAATCCCGCGGGGAACACTTTCACTTTGTGTTGGTTTTCCCAGTTTGGTTAGGACATTGCAGGCTTAATTCACCTGATTGTCCGATATGAATGATGATTCCGTGCTTCGGAAGGCACGTTAAGCCGTTGGTCCCGACTATGATCCAACTGGTCTGGTTTCCCTTGTGGTTACGGAGGTCAGACGACAGTCGCTCCATTGTAATAACCAGGCATGTCAATTCAGGATCATAGTCGCAGCGTACCCTGGGCTCCAAGGCAATGCCCGAGGATGCAACCGGGAGAGGCGCTAGGATGATGATGATGATATTTACAAAATGTGATTATAGTAGAAGAAAGAGCAGAACAGCGGAAGAGAAATATTAACATCCCAGTGTTTTTGGAAACACTCTGTGAAAAAATACTTTGACAAGAGTTTTCCCTTTTGTTTTTTTGCTCGTTCACTTTCACCAGGAAAGACGCGAAAGAACATTGAATTGAAGTTGATAATAGAATATACTTCCCGCCTGAGCCGCGAGATCTGATGAATTTTTCTTTGTTTCCAATTTTAACATTATAGAATGTACTAGATTTAATATAACTCCACGTTTATATATTTTTATTTCAATTTATCAATAAATAATCTCAATAAATGTTTAAAATAAATAATAGTAAAGCTAAAAAAAAAATCTCAATAATTGGCATTATTGGATTAGATTGTCATGAGATATCGACAATATTAATTTGAATAATAACTTGATAATTGTTTTTATTGTATTAAATAAATAAACTTCCAATTCGTACTTAATTTTCGACACTCTACTTTGAGAGTTTATCGATAATTTCAAAAATATCAATATACTAGCGGCCGCCCGCGACTCCGTCCGCGTGGTTTTCGGTTTCCTCTATTTCAACCCCTTCATCCCTTTTTTTCGAAATAAAAAGTAGCCTATGCTCTGTCTCAGGGTCTAAAGATTGTCTGTACCAAATTTCATCAAAATCGGTTGCGAGCTTTAAGCGGGAAAGCGTAACAGACAGACAGACAGACAGACAGAGTTACTTTCGCATTTATAATATTAGTTGGGATTTTATCATTTGTTCCCATCACTACATTGTTGTCTACTTTGTCGTCACTTCCGTTTTAACTCCATTGAAATTCGCGCGTATTTTTAGTACTTTTAAATAATTATTATTGCAATGAAACAACTATAATTAAAAAATATTGATGTGGGCAAAATTCTGAATTAATAAAGTTCATGAAAAAAATTATTTTACCCTATTTAGAATCACATGCATATTCCCTATTACTTAAATATTATGTCGACGCAAGAAGCCTTAAATTATTAATTTAATTAGTATTGATTAGTTCGTGTAATTTATAGTGAGATTATTCAATTCAATTACCTTCAATTCAAAATTATTTAATAATTTTAAGTAATGTGTTTATTTTTTTAATTTCCGTATTGAACATGCTGCTTACCAGTTTTAACATCCGTCGCCACTATTTAGTGCATTACCGGATGTTTCGAATGGAAACTTGTTTAAAATGTATTAATTGTTAAAAATTACTTTTAAAAATAATTAATGAATTTACAGTCTAATTTGGTTATTGTAAAAAATCGTAATTCTGATTTGCAAATCTAAATTAAAATTGATGTTTAGTAGTCGCAACATCCGGCGCCTTCACTAAGAACGTTACCGGATGTTTCGAATGGGAACGTATTAAAAATAAAAGAAAGGCTAAAAATAACTTCTAAAAATGTTTGATGAATTTAGAATAATATTTGGTTATTGTCAAAAATCTATTATTTAGAAAAGCTATTCCAATAAAAAATTATGTTTGTAACCAGCGACAGTGCTGCCGCCAGCTTCCTTCCTCGTTGATTGGATTGTGTTTTTAAATTAGTGATTTTGGCGGCGCGGAGGCATTCTTGCTGGAGTGGAGAGCGGTGCTAGACTAGAGGCAATTCTTAAAAGTGTGCAAGTGTGGAGTGTAAGCCCTGTGAGTAATTATTTTGTTATTTTGATTGTGATTTAGATTTTGATTGTTAATTTTCAATTGTTGTTCTCATTATTTACCATGAGCGAGCCTAGCTAGTGAGAGAAACAGTGACGGCAGCGACGCTGGCGTCACTCTAAAAACCCCGCTGGGCCAGACCCCCGTTATATATAATTTAAAAAAATCTCGTACGAACTGCTTTCATCTCACGTTTTGTTAAGTTTCGAGTGATATGTAGAATGAAATGAACGTTAGCCCCTTGTACCGCGAGGAGCGCTTGCACAATGGCTTGTTTTTGAGGCGCCGCGCGCGCCGAGTCACCGCGCGTAATGACGAGCGCGGCCGGTGCGGCTCGTTAGCCATCACAATCACTTCCACAACACCAACCGCCGGCTCTCTCACGCCTCTTGTCAAAATATTAATAATCAGAGACGCTTATTTTAAACGTCATTACGACTGAGGAATAATCCGTATTGACCACGGCCATACCGCGAGACGAATGTGAACCTTCCGTGCTAATCGAAACTGTTACAGCAAGGTAAGACTCTCGCTCTCGAAATTCCACATAACAAGACACTTACAACCAGCGTTGCCAGACGTCCCGATTTTTTTACTGAAATGTAATGTTCGCGCCGGACAGGCCCAGTCCCGCTTTTCGGGGATAACTCGTCCTGCGTGCATAGATTCGTCATGATGTCTGGTGTGTCTGTCCGCCAGTACATATGTCAGAGCCACTTTTTTCCGAAACGATTATGACATATTCTGTGAACCACATTAAGTGGGTGGGTGGGTTTCCCAACAAACCAAATTTTTCATTAAACCTATATAGTTACACTATGTCCCGCTTTCAACGAAGGAATCCCGCTTTTAACACTCAAATATGTACTTCCAAAATCCCTACTTGGCCGAAAAAAACTTGATATCAAAAATAAAGCAATGAAAAATACCTAGTTGTCACATTATAATGATAATAATTTATCATTACGAGATCACCGACAGTGCTGTAGATGATGATTTAGTTCAATTAACTAAGTTGTTATTTCTTAAATGTTGCATAGTACCTAGGCTGTTTCGACCTTTTGTATCAAACGTGTTCTGGTGGTTCAATTCAGCTAGTATAGCTTCACTATCACTACATAGATAGTATAAAACAAAGTCGCTTTTTCTGTCATGTTGTATGTTGTATGTCCCTATGAACGCTTAAATCTTTAAAACTACGCAACGGATTTTCATGCGGTTTTTTTTAATAGATAGAGTAACTCATGAGGAAGGTTTTTATGTATAATATCATCCATTAAATAGTGGACAAGTACCACGGGCGAAGCCGGGGCGGCCGCTAGTTCGTAATAAAAGATGCGTGTGGTGTGCGTCGCAGGAGGACCGGCGGCGACCCGGCGGCGGCGACATGCGCGCGCCATGCTGCTGCCCGACCAGACGTACGAGGGCGCCGCGCCCGCGCCCGCGCCCGCGCCCGGCCTGCCGCTGCTGCTGCGCGCGCATCGAGTGCGGCCGGACTTCTTCTGCGCCTACCGGCCGCGGAGGCAACGAGACACACGCAAGTATGAATAACATTTTAACCGATAATGTTAATTAAGTATAAGTACCTACAACTAATTGAAGGTTTCTTTTTTAATAATTAGTAAATGGGCATGTACAGCAATTATCACATTCACTGCCACTATACAGGTGGTCCAACTAGTGACGTCAACCATATTTTTTTAGGTTCCTCGCACCTGGGGCTTTCCAAAAATACCCCATGTGTGGTCCGCGATTTTTTCTTGGTTTTCGAATTATAATCTTAGTACAAAAAATTTCAGTTTCAATTTTTCAGCATTTTTTTTGGCTTAGTTATTATTTTAATAAAAACCACATTTAAGACAGTCACCATCAAAAAAAAAAGACTGCAAAATAACTACTACGAAAAAAGATATGAATTTTTCAAACCTCGCTGACAGTCATTTAACCTCGCAACCGATTTTGATGAAATTTGGTACAGACAATCTTTAGACCCTGAGACAGAACATAGGCTACTTTTTATTTCGAAAAAAAGAAATCCACGCGGACGGAGTCGCGGGCGGCCGCTAGTAATTAATAATTCGAAAACTAAGAAAAATCACGGAACATACATGGGGTATTTTCGGATAGCACCAGGTGCGAGGAACCTAAAAACAATTTGTTGACGTCACTAGTTGGACTAACCTGTACTATTTACATTCATTTGTTGTATGCTTGACTAGCTTTTGCCCGCGGCTTCGCTCGCGTTAAATTCGGGGTAGCACAATTTTCCTTTTCTCGACACAGAGGAGAACGTTTTTTACACGTTATACCTACGTTTACTCCCGTTCCTGCACGAATTCCTGCACGAATTTTGCAATAATTTGTTGCAACTAAGCTAAACGCTCACTAAGCTATCTGCATGCCAAATTTGAAGCGTCCAACTTAACGGTTTCGACTTTTCAGACAAATGTTTTTTCCTGCTAACTCCCGTTCCCGAGAGTATTTCGGGAATTCCTCTCTTAGTGCGCCTCTACGGTATCTAAGCTACGTCCATTCTAAATGTCAAGTGCCTACGTTTAGCCGTTTAGGCTGTGCGACGATATGACAGTCAGTCAGTTTCTCCTTTTATATATTTAGATTTTAGAGGAGTATCTTCTAAGAGGTTCATTAAAATTAAGTGATGTCAGGAACAATTATGTTCACAATTTGATACTTCTAATCAACAACACATTTGATTGGATCAGAATTTATTCTATTTTGATAAACCTCTTTCGCAAATTTCGAACAAATCTGATTAATCCCCTATTTCATCACAATAGGGGTAAAATATATCAAAATTATTTCTTAGGTAATGCTAAAGACAAAGTTGCTTTATGCATGCAAATTTTCAGCTCAAAACATTTGAAATTGACAAATTTTCATACTAACGATGATCCCCTATTTCATCCCCTTCAGATAAAATATATCAAAATCCTTTCTTAGGTGATCTTAACGTCATAGTATCTTTATTCATGCAAAGTCCCAGCCTAATCGGTTTAAAATTGACAAAATTTCATACAAACATTAATCCCCTATTTCATCCCCTTGTGGTGAAACATATAAAAATCCTTTCTAAGAAGATCTTTATGTCATAGTAGCTTAATGCATGCCAAGTCCCGGCCCGATCGGTTTAAAATTGACAATGTTTCATACAAACTTTAATCCCCTTTTTCATCCCCTTGGGGTGAAATATGTCAAAATCCTTCCTAATGGGGTCTTTATGTCATAGTAGGTTTATGCATGCCAAGTCCAAGCCCGATCGGTTTAAAATTGACAAAGTTTCATACAAACATTAATCCCCTATTTCATCCCCTTGGTGTAAAATAATAGGTATATAGATACTATAGCCTATAACCTTCCTCGTCAAATAGACGATCTAACACAAAAATATTTTTTCAAATAGGACCAGTAGTTCCTGAGATTAGCGCGTTCAAACAAACAAACAAACAAACAAACAAACAAACTCTTCAGCTTTATACATTAGTATGGATTCAAATTGACGCTGTGTTTGGTAACCTGCAGGTCACCTTCTCCGGGCGAGGCGGCGCGCGCCGACAGCCGGCGCCGGCGCCGCGCGCGCGCCGCCTCCGCCGCCGCCCCCGCCGCCGCCGCCTCCGCTGCCGCCATCGCCGCCGCGCCCGCCTGCGCCGGTGAGTACCTCCTATATGTGCGCCTAGGCCACCTAGCAGGCTAGTAACCAAGACCTTCAGCCGTGCGTAGGCCTCGCTCGAGATTAAGTTCGTCCCAGTACTCACCTTCCTGTCTGGGTTCCTTCCTAAAGCTGATCTCGTATGAAATTATGATTTAATCCAATCCTACTCGTTCACAACTTGGACATTGAGTGCGACTTCCCATAAACTTGACCTTCGCAGCATCGCGCGGGTTTATATAATGGCACGTTGATTTCCTCTGATATGCTCTTGCTGGTATGCAAAAACTTGTCTTTCATAGCAGCGTGTGCAGTTTTAATCTGTGGCGACTCTCTACCATCTGTGTGGCGACAAGGAGTATTTCCGATACCTTTAACTCAACAGATGAGGCTGACAATATCGCAACAATTTTTTTCCATACAAACTGATATAGCCCCAAACAAACCTACACCGCACTCGGGCGGGGCAGGGCAGCAGCGCGGTCCGGCATTGCTCGCGTCAACACCTCGCCTCCTGCCGCGCTCGCGGCCGCGGGCCTTGGCCCTCGTGTCGCGATAATTTTTCACTGCACTCGACGCGACTCTACTTTGCCAGCCGCATTCTGTACCTATGTATATGTCACCGGAAAATAACAAAAACCGTAAGTTTATAAACTTACGTATTTTTTTCATAAAGTTTATAAACTTTCGTAAGATCATAAACTGGAGATAAATTGTACTATTTTACGCCTTTATTTTCGTAAGTTTATAAACTTACGAAAATCTCAAAAAACGTGCTTTTTCACGACATCACATTAGAAACCTCCAAAATTATCAGTGTTTCTCTACTATAGTATGCAAGTATTATACATGTAAACCTTCGTTATGAATTACTCTATCTATTAAAAAAAACGCATCAAAATCGGTGATGTATATACGAAAATACGACTAACAAAGCGACGGAATGGACGCAGAAACACACCAAACGCGTACGCGTCGTATGTTTTTGTATGGGCGAGGAGGGGATGTGAATGGAGGGGAAATGGACCATCAGACCCGGCGGCAAGATTGGTTTTCTCATTATTGAGGGTCTCAGGAATAAGAATCCGGTCATAGTTGCAGTCACTCGGTTTTTGCATACTCACATACCTCCAGCGCCTGCACTAAAATAAATAATACCTAATGTGGTCTTAAGAAGCGTTTCTTTATTGTCCTCAGATATTTTCCCCTTGGTCGGTTACAGTGAACACGGCCAGTTTGGAAGTCTAGGTTACGTTTGAGGTTTACCTATTCATAAAAGAGAATTTGCAATCTGTCTTATTGAAAAGATACGGCTCAATTCAATTACCTTTCTGCAATCAAAAAGGCATACATACGCTACTATGCTTATATTTGCTAGGCAATCTACTTTTCCTATTTGTGTTTCTACTACTTATTTTGTTGAACTCCAAAGTTGTCTTCACGCAAGTGCAGTAGAATAACAAAGCAAACCGCTACGAGTATATATGTCACCGGAATATAATCCGATCCGCTAGATTATAAACCACCTGGGAAGTTTATAAACTGACGTAAGATTGTAAACTAAGGAAACGTCGTATTATTTTACGCCCCCATTTTCGTAAGTTTATCATTTTACGGCGTCTCGCGGTAAGTTAATAAACCAACGGATATCCAATCGTAAGATAATAAACGTTTCGACCAATCACAGCAAAGCTTTTGATTTGACGCTTCTTCATAATACGGAAAATAACACACTGCGCTTTGATTGGTCGATGTTGATGTGATGTTGAAACTGTCCATAGACTTATGTGCAAAAAGACCTGCCAAACTATGTATAATCTTTTAATGTAAAGTGTATGTCGAACATGGATTTTTAAGGCATTACAAAAAAAAAATAACCCTAACCTACCTACAACCTTTGGGAAGAATAAGTAATGTGATTGATGTACCTAGATTATGTTTTTTTTTGCAAACCCTTAAAAATCTTAGACATTTTACATTATTTATGTCATCTTCTTTGTCCAACCCTTTTCCCATTATTTGGGGTCGGGTCTCCTCACTAATTTGCGCCAGGTTAATCTGTCCTGGGTTGTCACATTGGGAAGTTGGGCTTTCTTGAGATCTCTCTCGATGCTTGACCACCAGGTCAATGGCGGGCGGCCTCGTCCTCTCTTAGCCTCCGGTAGGTTCAAGGCGACTTGCACCACATGGTCCTCGCTACGCCTCATTATATGGCCGTACCATCTGAGTCTTCCCTCTCTGGCCTTTTCTGCAATAGGTGCGACTTTAAAGCTTCCACGGATGTAATTATTGCGAATCTTATCTAGTCGTGTCACACCTCCGGACCATCTCAACATCTTCATTTCATTGACGTGAAGTTTCTGTTCATGGGTCTTTTTGGTCGTCCAGCATTCGGAACCGTAGAGCATCGCAGGGCGAATTGCCATCTTATACACTTTCCCTTTTGTTTTTATGGGCATGCGCGGGTCACACATCACTCCCGTAAGTGTGCGCCATTTGAGCCAAGCGACATTAACTCTATGCGCTACATCGGCATCAACGTTGGCGTCTTGCGTCAGTATAGAGCCAAGATATTTAAATCTGTCAACTGTGGGAATGGGTGTGCTTCCAATGCATATGTGTTCAGATTGCATGTTACCGCTAAAGGGACATTTCAGATACTCTGTTTTGTTCCTGCTAACACGAAGACCGTATTTCTCCAATGCGTGTGTCCAGGTATTTAGACGGTCTTGCAGTTGTTGCGCTGTATCGGCGACAACATTTATGTCATAGTCATTATAAAACTTTTACGTCTAACAGGGATTTTTAAAGCTATGTATGCCTTTTTGATTGCAGAAAGGTAATTGAATTGAGCCGTATCTTTTCAATAAGACAGATTGCAAATTCTCTTTTATGAATAGGTAAACCTCAAACGTAACCTAGACTTCCAAACTGGCCGTGTTCACTGTAACCGACCAAGGGGAAAATATCTGAGGACAATAAAGAAACGCTTCTTAAGACCACATTAGGTATTATTTATTTTAGTGCAGGCGCTGGAGGTATGTGAGTATGCAAAAACCGAGTGACTGCAACTATGACCGGATTCTTATTCCTGAGACCCTCAATAATGAGAAAACCAATCTTGCCGCCGGGTCTGATGGTCCATTTCCCCTCCATTCACATCCCCTCCTCGCCCATACAAAAACATATGGCGCGTACGCGTTTGGTGTGTTTCTGCGTCCATTCCGTCGCTTTGTTAGTCGTATTTTCGTATATACATCACCGATTTTGATGCGTTTTTTTAAAAGATAGAGTAATTCATAACGAAGGTTTACATGTATAATACTTGCATACTATAGTAGAGAATGTTCCCACCCACCCACCATAAGCATTTTTATTGCTTATGGTGGGTTATCCCTAAGAGATAGACATATACCATTCTGGTCTTTTTTGTGGAACATTTCAAGGTGTACAATACTGTAGTACATTATTTTGGTCTATCTAGTAGGGTTTAGCCAGCGTTATCCCAACTAATATTATAAATGCGAAAGTAACTCTGTCTGTCTGTCTGTCTGTCTGTCTGTCTGTCTGTCTGTCTGTCTGTCTGTCTGTCTGTCTGTCTGTCTGTCTGTCTGTCTGTTACGCTTTCCCGCTTAAACCTCGCAACCGATTTTGATGAAATTTGGTACAGACAATCTTTAAACCCTGAGACAGAACATAGGCTACTTTTTGACCCATTCCAACCCCCCACTTCCCCGAAATGAGGGGGTGGAAGTTTGTATGGAAAATCTAAACTACTTGAGTTAGACGCTTGAAATTTAGCATGCAGGTTCCTTAGTAAACTTGATGCTTAGTTGCAAAAGGATATTGCAAAATTCCCACGGGAACGGGAGTTAGCGGGAAAAACATTCGTATAATGAAAACCGACATCCACGCGGACGAAGTCGCGGGCGGCCGCTAGTTACAATATAAGCTCAAAAAACGTGCTTTTTTACGACATCACATTAGAAACCTCTAAAATTATCAGTGTCTCTCTACTAAATTATGCAAGTCTTATACATGTAAACATTCGTTATGAATTATTATTCTATCTATTAAAAAAAACCGCATCAAAATCGGTGATGTATATACGAAAATACGACTAACAAAGCGACGGAATGGACGCAGGAACACACCAAACGCGTACGCGCCATATGTTTTTGTTTGGGCGAGGAGGGGATGTGAATAGAGGGGAAATGGACCATCAGACCCGGCGGCAAGATTGGTTTTCTCATTATTGAGGGTCTCAGGAATAAGAATCCGGTCATAGTTGCCGTCACTCGGTTTTTGCATACTCACATACCTCCAGCGCCTCCTCTATTTGTAGGAATATAAAACCGTGATAAAACAAAGCGGCGGCGGCAATAAACAAGTACCCGCACGTGTTATCGCGCCGCGCTTAATTGGCGTTATCTGCGCGAGAGTGCGTGCGCCGCGTCCCACCGCTGGCCCGGCAGTACCCACGTCTATAAAACTAATAGAAATCACAATAGCGCTTGAAAAGCATTGATCGTTGACTCTAAGTAATAAATATTATGTAAAACGGTACAAATGAAAGTGAATAAGGTGACGGGCCTGTTGGCTCAGTGGTCAGTGACCCTGGCTACAAAACCAAGGGTCGCGACTTCGTATCCCGCCTAGGGGCAAAAGTTTGTGTGATGAACATGGATCTTTATAAAAGCATTTAAGTATGTCTATCCATGCCCTAGCTTCTTAGTACCTACAAGCTTCGAGCTTAGTTTGGGGTGTGTCAGTCCAAAGAATTTATTTTTTTATTTAGTGATTTGTAGTATAATCAGTGCACAGTTGCACCATAGATCCCTCCCTGTCATAGCAATAAGTGGCACATTATCTTTCTCTTCTGTGTCTGATATCGCGTTAACTCGTACGAATGCATGGCACCGGCCGCGCCCGCCGCGTGTGGCGCGTGTGGCGCGGGCCGGATAGCGATCGCGACTCCGAGAGCGCAGCGGAGTAATTGGCAGGCATGATACATCGCCGGCGTTTATTCTTTAACAGGTGACCTGCAAGAAACGCACATTCTAAATTAATATGAAGCGAAAGCTCACTAGCCAGCCCGCTGATATAAGGAAGTTCTCGTACAAATTGAAAAAAATAATTATGTGCTGGATACTCCATATGTCGAGGAAGGCTTTTAACGCTTTAACACGAAGTTGTGCGGAAACCGAAATCCAACCATACGAAGTCGCGAGCAGTCTCTTTGTTACAAAAACGAGAGTTTGAAGCATTCGTATGGCGAGACATCAACATAACCGTTCAAAATTTTAATCTTAATGTAGTGTAACAAACGAATAGATCACACCACCGTCGCATTTATGAAGAAAACGTGGATAGTCGCGTGCTGCGAACACATTACGTCGCCGCACCAACCGCGCCGGCGCCGCGCCGCTTGAACATTCAACTTCTTGAACCGAGCAGACTTGAAGTCGCAAGAAATCTGTTGCAACGCGGTGAGGGTCGTCGGCGCTAGCGCCCGCACGTCTCACCCGGGAGAGACACCTTTTAGGTATGGAAGAGAAGACAGGTTAGTGACTATTTACTCAGTATTACACTATTTACTTCTTTAAGCGTTAAAACTAGCATGCTATAAAACATTAGATATTGATCGATTTGGAATTGTAGCTAGAAATGTGATTTCGTTGACAATTGAATGCCCATCCATGACGGAAGGCGGCGCGTGCGCAGCGACCTGCGCTTTTATCTCCAAACTTGGCATTCATTATTTTTTATTGCGGTGAGTAATCAGTTGCGACTGTTGCGTTGTTGCCGCCGAGGGCCCTTTGCACTGTGCAGCGCAAGCGCAAGTGAGCGCTATGATCCATGTTCGACGCTGGTATATTTATTTTGTTGCTCGCTGATTTTCAGCAAACCGGACATTTGACAAACCAAACAATCTCAAAGTAGCATACGATAACAAATTCTACAACACTGCTCAAGAGCAGATTCACTGAAACAGTTGGGGCTAAGTATTTAATCAATCTGCTAACGACCTTGTCACAGACAGAAGTAATTGCTCCGAGTCTGAGCTGATAGGATTCACTCTAGTCACTCCCAGAAAGGCTCCATCACCATCGACTGCAGCTTGTTTGCGCAGATTTTGAAAATGCTTATAAAAATACGGTACTGTACAATAATAACCAGTTAAAACGATCAACGTACTTGGCACTGTTCGTGTTCATTTCATCGTGCTGCGTCCAACCTCCGCTTCGGTTCCTTCCCACTGAACTACACCCTGCATAACTTTCCTTCTATCATGATATGATGGGAATTTTTCTGTCTCTCACGTGAGCAATAACATGTTTGTATACAGGGTGATAGGAAATGCAATACATTCCTTGAAAGGGGTTGAAGTAGAGCTTATTTGCAATCATTTAGGTCATATAACATTCGTGCTCATTTCTGAGTAATTCGAGATTTTAGTGTTTTTTGAAAATTCTCCAGTTTTTGGGTTACAATGTTACCTTGTAGTGAAGAAAACAGCAAAATGTTAGTTTTTTTGTTGTATTCGTATAGCTAAATGATAAGTACGATATTTTAAATAAAAAATTGCAAGAAAAAAAGTCATTACTTAAGTAAAAGCTAAAAAAACTCTGAATAATTTTGCCAAAATTTAATGTTAATGGTAATTAAACGAAGAATTTTCCAAAAAAATCTGTATGGAATGTTGCGTACAAAATAAACTTCCTTGGTTCATTAGCTTTCCAAAAAGGTGCAGATGACAACAAAAAAAAACATATTTTAACTTTAACTGCCTAACTAACTAAATTGAATTTTAACTGCCGACTGGACGCTCAAATTCAAAAATAATAAATAACAAATTTAATTTATTTTGGGCCTTAATACTTGAAACAACCCCTTTCAAGGAATGTATCGCATTTCCTATCACCCTGTATACACCTCGACTCTTATGTCAAAGCAGAAAAGTTAATATTTCAATGTGTTTATGTTGTATACATGTATGTTAGTGCTAACGACTGTACTAGTATGGTATTCTGCGGCACCTGTTTTTTTTTTTTTTTTATTTAAGATAGGCTTGCATTTGACCTCGATCACACCTGATGGAAAGTGTAGATGAGGCCTAAGATGGAGCACGCTTGCCTAGTAGATACCTGTTCACTCTAGTCTTGAAGACATCCAAATTATAACGTTCGGGAAACACAGAACACGGCAGAGAGTTCCACTCCTTAGCAGTTCGCATTATGAAAGATGAAGCAAAACGCTTCGTGCGAGAAGGAGGAATATTAACAATGTAAGGGTGAAAGCCCACACCGCGTCTAGTTGTCCGAAGGCGGAAGGGAGCTGGAGGAATAAGGTCATGTAAGACCTGTGGTCCTCAGTTCGCGTACTCGGGGTGTGTTGACGCGCCGGCGCCGGGTGCTGCCGCTGCACGCTGCCATGGCACGCATGACGTCACGTTTAATTTGTCGTAGTGTCAGTAAGTACAATATGCTTGTGGCAGGAATCTACACTTTTCTTTTTCATCGTCGGTTCCTGTTTGTGCACCTTCCGTTTTGGGCTGTGGAGGTGACGGGAGCCCTCAATCCCTGGAAAATCCGACCTGCAAGTAGCGCTTGGTGAGTTGCCAGCGACGCCGCCCACTTCAGCGTCCAGAACGAAACTCTGGATTGATCAGCAGTACGGTGATTCCAAGTGGAGGCAGGTGATGATGGGGGGTCGCGTCGAGCCGGTGTGGTTGTTCTAGTACGGTTGTTTAGATCCCGCGTGGCAGCGCCATCTCGCGGCAGCGCGCGCAGGGAAGTCGCAAGCTGCGCCAGCGCAGGCGGGCGGGATTACCGGTGCGTCTAGTCTTGAAGTACTTAATCGCACAGCGCAGTCGCTAGGGTGCGTAGTAAGCGTACGTCCTACTACTATTATAAAGGCGAAAGTTTGTATGTATGGATGTATGGATGTTTGTTACTCTTTCACGTAAAAACTACTGAATATATTTGAATGAAACTTTACCACAATATAGCTTATACATCAGAATAACACATAAAAAGTAAAATAAAGTATCAGCCTATTAATGTCCCACTGCAGGGCAAAGGCCTCCATCATTTTAAATCATGTTTTCGTAACAAAGATGGGTTTTGGCTTAATCACCACGCTTGCCAAATGCGGATTGGTGATCACAAACCCGGGCTGTGTTCAGAAAAATCAACACAAAGTTTGAGAATAACACATAGGATAATGGAAATCGAAATCCACGCGGACGGAGTCGCGGGCGGCCGCTAGTTATGAATAAATGAACATAATGACAAACGTCATACGTTAAGAAAGCTTTTACAACCAGTATGTTACGTAGAGTATGCATTCAGTAGTGTTACCTTTAAAGGGTAATAATATTTTCATGACGGGACGAGCACATTTTAAGATGTAAAACATGGTTGAATTCCTTTCTTAAACTTAGCTAACCCACTCCCGGGGAAGTACCTACTCTCCAAGAAGAAAGTTTCCTTCTCTTCATCTTACAACACCTAAGACAGATTACTGCTTTCTAAACCAAGTGTTCGCATTATTCTGAAAAGTTGATAATTGACATTTAAGTGTTTTTTGAAGCCTACTTTAATAAAGAATAGGTATTATGATGATTATAAAATAATATAAACTCTTTGGACTAACACACCACTTGCATAGCTCGGAACTTGTACTAAGGAAACTAGGGGATAGAAATACTTAACTACTTTTAAAAACATCCACGACCCGAGTAGGGGAGACCGGGGCCGGTAGTGACATTTTTTTTTCAAATTGTCATATTTTTTCGTAGAATTGATTGATTTACCTGAGTCTAGGCTTGTTTGATGAAGAAACTATCTTAGATCTTTATTCAAAATAAATGTTATGTTGTAGACTAATAGTTAAGACATAAATGTGTGATTTGTGGAAAAAAACCTGTGTAACATTCAACCCCGTGCTCGGGGCAGATTGTTACACTACATGGGGCAAGTTGTTACAATTGAAAACAAACGTATTATATAATCTTTTACTAGAAATAATTTATCAAAAATAGTTACTTTTCTTAATTTAAATAACATAACATATGAAAGCAGTCCTGCCTGCCTCATATCAAGGAAAACATAATAATGCATCAAAATGAAACGAAATTACAAATTTAATATTAAGTCTTCTACTGCGCAAAAACAAAATCCAGATAATTTCTCAATTTATATATAGACTAGCGCGCGCCCGCGACTCCGTTCGCGTGGATTTCGTTTTCATACAAAATTTCATCCCCTATTTTATCCCCTTTGGGGTGGTATTTATCAAAATCCCTTCTTAGGGGATGTCTACGTCATAGTACTTTTATGCATACAAATTTTCAACCCGATCAGTTTTAAATTGACAACGTTTCATTCAAATCTCACCCCCTATTTTATCCCGTTAGGGGTGGAATTTATCAAAATAATTTCTTAAACGATGCCTACGTCATAGTAGCTTTGTTAATGCAAAGTATCAGCCCGATCGGTTTAAAATTGACAAAGTTTCATACAACCGTTCATCTCCTATTTTACCCCCTTGGGGGTTGAATTGATCAAAATCCTTTCTTAGCGGATGCTACGTCATAATATCCACCTGCATGCCAAATTTCAGCCCGATCCGTCCAGTGGTTTGGGCGGTGCGTTGATAGATCACTATGTCAGTCAGTCAGTCAGTCACTTTTGAGTTTTATATAATATATATATAAGTGGTTTGGTTGGGCTGTGCGTTGATAGATCACTATCTCAGTCAGTCAGTCAGACACCTTTGAGTTTTATAAATATGTAAGATAGATAGATTATTTTTGTTATACGTATAGCTCTGCATTAATCAAAACTATTCTATTAGTATGTTATAAACTAATAGTATGTATTTTGATGTAATGTAGGATCTTCCTTTTGCCGCAAGTTTTTTTGTTATTTTTTCTCTGTTTCTTATTGGCATAAGACACATTTTCCGGATCTGCCCTCTTCCCGTTAGATTTTCCCCCTTTGCCCGACTTTCCTTTCTTGGATTAACCTTTTTCTTGTTCTGTCTCAGTGCTTAAGGATTTTTATCATGCGTATCTGTTAAAACAACTGTCACAACCTGCCCCGAGCAAATGTAACTTTTAGCCCCAACCCCAAATCTAAGCATACAAAGTTATGTAGTGAAAACATTAATAATTTTATCAGTAAAACTGAATATTCATTGCAAAGCAAAACCATTAGGGATAACATAGCAGAAGCAGGGCATCTCTGACATTATGAAACATGCTTGTAAACCAATATTACTAAAAGAGAAAAATTTTACTAAACTGCAATTTTAAGGGGGGCATGCGCAGGCTCCTCTCACAAAAACGCTGGCGACCCCGGCTCTCGCACCATGGTAGCCGGTGGTGGGGACAGTATTTGGCTCTTTTTGACGTTAAAATTGCGCTCTCTGTTTCGCGGCCAATGTCTCTGTAACAACCTACCCGTGTAACATCCAGCCCCGGTCTCCCCTACAAATGCCAATGTTCATCATTCATTAGGTAGTTCACAAACATTTGCCCAAGCGGGATTCGAACGCGCGATCCTTGGTTTTGTAGCAGAGTCTCTGACCGCTAGACCTAGACTAACGGGACCGTCAATTTTATTGACGGATTTGATTCGACCACAGTGAAGTAGCTCGTAATCAGGTGTTAGGTATATTATTATATGTACATACAAATACGTTATGCTTGAGATTGCTAGAGCACTGCTGGCACTGTGGGCGTGGCTCTATCTGTTTTGCATGGGGTTATAAAGTTGGCAGAATTTTAGTTAATGTTTTGGCGGTAATTACAAAAGCAGAGGGTCAGAGGGTGCTGCGGCCGCCCCGTGCGCGCGTGCCGCCGCGCTCGCCCCGGCCGCGCCGATGCCGTGTAACACACTAACCAAGTTATGGGGCAACATGATCGTTCGAGAAAACGTTCACTCGCCGGTCTAGTTTTAATCGGTTCTTTGTTAGACGGCAAACGTGCGACCATGGAGCATTAGTCTGTACCTACGTAGAGCGGCAAGTAGCGTTAGATTTCAATCGGGATTAGGAAAGGCTTCGGTGGAGTCGGGGGGAGAGGGGGTGGGCTACTCGCGCATAGCTTTCGGCGTGAGCTTACAAATAAATAAACCAGTTTCCCGTGTCGAGCCCCCCCGCGCCGCCTGTGCCCCCGCCCCGCCCGGCGCGCGCGCAGCCTCCGCCGCTCTCCGCTCGCTCACCCGTTTATGCACCGAATGAACTCTTACCCTCCCACGAAATTAGTTCTAAAATATGTCGCAGTCTATTAAACACAACACGTGCGTCCGACGGAGGTTTTGTTGAATTAGGTGTTTCGATTTCTAGAGGCATCGACGCTGCAACGAATCACATTTGATTGAATTCCCCACATCGAGTATGAAGTTTATTCTATCTTTATTCTAGCTGTGACTTTGCACTTCCTGAAGGTTCCTATCCTGGTAGGTTTATAGAAGTCGTCATCAAATATTCAGGTATTTCAGCATGTATCCAGTGTGTGGCGGGCGGCGGGCGGGGGTGCGGGGGCGCGGGCGGGGGCGCGGTCGGGTGCGCGGGCGCGGCGGCAGCAGTAGCGAGGCTGCCGCGCGCGAGATTGGTCGCCGCAATCGCCCGGAGCGGCGCGGCCGCGGACTGTGATGCGAGCGCGCCGCCCGCCATGGCCACGCTCGGCCTCTCCAAGGTGTTCATCCTCGACAAGTATTTCACCGAGCTGCAGAAGTTTTGGGAGACTGAAAAGAAATTACAAGGTGAGCGGCGCCGCGTCCCGCTCCTCCCCCCGCGCGCCCTTCTCATTGTTGCTTCTCATCGTTATCTCGTGTTCCACTCTTGAAAGCTCTGATGTTCGTCTGTGTGCGTCGTATGTTGTGTGTCGTACGTATCCGAAGCTTCGGGCGACGGATGTTCACGGTTTTCTCTGAATGAGGATGTGCTCGCGAATATTGAATGAGTGTCAATCAGTTGGATATATAGCTACGTGGAGGTAAGGTATCGATAAAAAAATATGAATCATCGCTACGAGCGCTGCCAAGAGATGCAATGATACAAAGTCGTGTGAGAGGGGGCAAGAGTGAGTGTACAGTTAGTGCGGCGCAGGCGCAGCGTCGATGCATACTCAGTGCACAAGCGATGTTACGCAAAATGCAGGAGAGTGCGGTTAACGGCACGTAATAGACGGCGCAGGTGCGGGGCGGGGCGGCGCCGTACCTGCGCCCGCGCCGCCGCCGCCGCCGCGCGCCGCAGGTAGCCGCGCCTCACCTTTGACCAGCCGCGGCGCGCCCCGCCGCCGCCGCCGCAGGTACTGCGTCCGTGCTGTGCGCTTCTTGTCACTGCTTATTCACTATATTCTTTGGAGAAAATGGTCAAAACCAAACGGACTTCTTAGTTAAGATAGTATTTTACTTTGGAACGCCTTTGGTTCTATTAAAGCTCGCGCCCTGCGGTGTAGTTGTTTAATACTCAACGGTTTCGCGATAATTTATGCCGTACACATGCGCCTAGTACCTAGTTATAGTGCGTTGTTTATAAGACGTAAACTTAATAATATTACCTATATGTAATAAATTATATTTATAACTACATAGCAACCCACTCTACGTCGCTGGCTTAATAATGCGATCGTCGCAAAATTACTCGTTACATGATATGTAAGCATTTCACACATTAGATTCACAACAAAACAATATAAGTAACCTCGGCAAGCCGAGGTTACTTACAGATTAGTCGATTCCAATCAATACTCGTCGACTTGTTCGAACTTTAACTAAAAGCCTTAGGTCGGGACGCCGAATACAGTACGAATGCGAAGTAAACGATGCAACACATTCTGCAATAGTATAACGATAATACAATGATTTTTGGAGAATTAGCTTCACGGTTATGAATGCACACAACACAACATTTGATGTAAAGAGAGCCAGACCGGCGCGGGCGCAGCGCCCTGTGAAAGACATCAACGCGCTGCTCGCGCGGCGCACGCGCATTCCTTTCCGATCTCATTATTTTTCTTGTTATTTACAACTCACTTCTTTCTTAACAATGATGACGTTATAATTTTTATAACTTGACCCCGGGAACTTCATTTTCTCCGCATTGCTAAGCGATGAAAGAATATGGTCTAGGGTTCCGTACAAACCTGCAAGGCGAGTTTCAAAATATGCAGCTTAAATTGCTGTTCCTTTTGATTGCGTTGACATAGAAGTTTGATTTTGTTACAGCTTGAAGGTATTATAGACCTGAGTATTTGGTATGAATTTCAATTAAATACCTCTATAGTCCAGGAATTTTAGATTTTATCTGCGGAATAATTCCTAGTGAGCTGCATTTTTGTATACACTTTTATTATGATATTGTAATGATGATGTGAAAAATCGACATTGATATCGTGCCGGCTAAAAAAGTTATAGGGGTCCAAACGTCACGAAAATCAGTTTTTCGCAAATATCTCGCGATCTATTGCTCAGAGGTCAATAATGGTTTCATAAAAGTTGTTCGTCGTAAAATTGTCTACAAAAAAGGTCTCTTGCATTTTTCTGTACAATTAACAGTTTTTGAAATAGAGACTAGAACGCACTCACATATGGTATTGTATACCGTACGGCGCATACCAAGGCATAAACCCTATTGTTTGTTTTTTCCCCTTTTTCGTTTGTGTGTTTTTTGTTAGTATGATGATCTACATATAGAAATAAGCGGCTTCGCCCGTGGTACCTACTTGTCCACTATTTAATGGATGATCAAAATTGCTGAAATTCACATTGCATATCTATATCATTACTAGCGGCCCGGTACGTGCTTCGCGACGTATAAAGTGAAGCGACCGATTTTGTTCAAACTTCACATAAAACATATACTAAATAGTCTGTACAAACAAACCCTGAAAATTTGCTTTGGATCGGTGAGCCCGTTCTTGAGTTATAAAGTGGCAAAAAATTGCCACTTAGTTTTTTATAGCTGATATTCCTATTTTCCTTACTGTACTAGTATTACAAGTCCTTTATATTTCTATATTATGTAGAACATCAAACTAACAAAAAACACACAAACAAAAAAGGGAAAAAAACAAACAACAGGGTGTATGCCTTGGTATGCGCCGTACGGTATACAATACCATATGTGAGTGCATTCTAGTCTCAATTTCAAAAATTGGCCAAGTGCGAGTCGGACTCCCGCACTGAGGGTTCCGTACAAATTCTATTTTTGACGTATTAAAAAAACTACTAAATAGATTTCGTTCGAACCAATTTTCGTTGGTAGTTTTTATGGTAATGTACATTATATATTTATTTCAATTTTATCATCCTCTTATTGTAGAAGTTAGAGGGGGGGGGGACACTCTTTTTTCCACTTTGGAAGGGTCTGTCACGCAAAGTATTCACTTTAGAAAAAAGTGATATTAGAAACCATAACTTTTAAAGACCTATCCATAGATACCCCACACGTATATGTTCAATGAAAAAAAATATTTCTAGTTTCAGTTTTGACTATGGGGACCCCCCGCTTTTTTTATTTTTTTTCTATTTTAGTATGAAAACCTTGTTGCGGTTTACAGAATACATCAACTAAGACTAACTCAGAATACTCACCAAGTTTCAACAGTATAGGACTTATAGTTTCGGAAAAAAGTGGCTGTGACAGACTGGCGGACAGACAGACAGACAGACGACAGACAGACAGACAGACATGACGAATCTATAAGGGTTCCGTTTTTTTGCCATTTTGGCTACGGAACCCTAAAAACGGTCAATTCTACAGAAAATTGCAAGAGACCGTTTTTGTAGACAATTTTACGACGAACAACTTTTATGAAACCATTATTGACCTCTGAGCAATAGATCGCGAGATATTTGCGAAAAACTGATTTTCGTGACGTTTGGACCCCTATAACTTTTTTAGCCGGCACGATATCAATGTCGATTTTTCACATCATCATTAAAATCCCAACTATATCCCAACTAATATTATAAATGCGAAAGTAACTCTGTCTGTCTGTCTGTCTGTCTGTCTGATACGCTTTCCCGCTTAAACCTCGCAACCGATTTTGATGAAATTTGGTACAGACAATCTTTAGACCCTGAGACAGAACATAGGCTACTTTTTATTTCGAAAAAAAGAAATCCACGCGGACGGAGTCGCGGGCGGCCGCTAGTAATACCTTTACTTATACCGTTACCTGAGTAATTGATATAAATTTCAGCGTCATACCTCCCCGCGTTCCTGAAAAAAAGAGTCTTGACGGACGGTCGGACGGACAGACGGACAACAAAGTGATCCTATAAGGGTTCCGTTTTTTCCTTTTGAAGTACGGAACCCTAAAAAACTGGGTACATATTCTTTAATTGGACTTATTATACAAGTATCATATAAAGTGCATGAAAGTGTTATTGAGTTTCCTAAGTAAAAATTTACGGGCGAATTGTTTAGTAGAAATGTAATCTAAATATATTAAAGGTGAAACGTGAAACTGACTGATGGTCATATCATCGCACAGCCTAAACGGCTAAACGTAGCTACTTGAAATTTGGAAGGAAAGTAGCTTAGGTACCGTAGAGGTGCACTAAGAAAGTATTCCCGAAATTCCCTCGGGAACGGGAGTTAGCAGGAAAAATGTATGAAAGTCGAAACCGCTCAAGTTAGACGCTAGAAATTAGGCATGCAGATAGCTTAGTAATCGTATAGCTTAGCTGCAACAGGATTATTCAAAATTCTCACGGGAACGGGAGTAAACGTATAACGTGTAAAAGTCCGTTCCGAGTTCTCCTCAGAGTCCAGAAAAGGAAAACTGTGCTACCGCGAATTTAACGCGGGCGAAGCCGCGGGCAAAAGCTAGTATATTATAAAAGTCAATTTTAATTCGGCATATCCTGCATTGGCCAACTTGTTCTATTCGCCCTGTTCCTGTAAGCTTCGGTTTTGTTACATTTCCAGTATTTCCACTAAACAATTAGCCCTTGATATATTTGTAGTATATTTTATTACACCTAATATTTAATGTGTTACATAGGTAACAAATAAGCCGATTGATAGGGGTTGATATAGAAAAACCCCTATCAATCAGACATTATAATCCTGTCGACGCTGGTTTTTTGAAGTATTCTCCTTCTTAAAGTATGAAATGCCCGCTTGGACAGTGAAAATTAAGACATGCAGATTGCAGGTAGCATTTATCTCAATACGCCTTGTCTTGCTCGACTTGACGGGGCAGATAATATCAACAGATTTCTTTTAATACAATTAGGTAATAATTTCTTAGACATTTACTCATAGTGATAAAAAATAACAATCGCATTGAGAGTGAAGTCGTGTTGCAAATGATGAACAATGGCGAGCGCGGCGCGCAGGTAGCGTGACTCAGCCGCGCCCGCGCATACCACGCGGACCCACGGAGCCAAAGGACATGTCCATAATTGTATGGACAAAAAACCCAGAATCGACAGGAATGAAATGTATACCAGTGGATTGGCATTCAAATGTAATGTAATGTTACCAAGGGGGCAACCCTGAAATCGTTATAGTATAGGAGCTAGAAGCAAAATAAAATAAGGAAAAATTCGTTCAAAACAATAATAAAATAAGTTTACGACATGTTGTGACTTAATATGACGTTGTTTTAATGTTGTATCACTTGTGATAATTATCATCATCATCTTTCACAAGCAACAGCAACCTAATATCAACATCATATTAAATCACATCATAACAAACACTGTTTTTTGAATATTTTTTTTTCTGGCCTATAGATACTTCAAACGTTACAGTACTGTGTGTTATTGGTAATTCTGTGGCTAAAGATTGCAAATATAAAAATAGTTTTTATAGTATAGGAGCAAAGAGCCATGTTGTGGGTGAGAATATCGTTGTTATTATTATTATTATGTTGCTGTTGCTTGTGAAATGTGTTGCTGGTAATCATCACAAGTGGAACAACATTAAAACAACGTCATATTAAGCCACAACATGACGTAAACTTTGTTTAGAACGATTTTTTTCCTTATTTTATTTTGCTCCTAGCTCCTATACTATAACGATTTCGGGGTTGCCCTCTTGGTAACATTATATTATATTCCAATGTCAATCCACTGGTATACATTTCATTTCTGTCGAATCTGGGTCATTTTTTGGACATCACCTTTGCTGTTTGTTAGTTTTGTTGATCTATTGTAAATATTTTAAATGTCTAAATTATTATCTCCAGATTTTTGGATACACTTTAACAAGTGTGAGTTTGAGCCTCGGTGCTCGCTACTGGGCTGTTCCACCTGTCCTCCCGGTCCCCGTGGCAATCCTCGTCCCTCTTATTCTATCTGGCTCGGCGATTATTGACGCCATTACACTTAAGTACCTAAGTATATGTAAATTCTACCGTATCGACGGCACCGATCTTTTTCGAGGTATAAAATATGATCTTTGGAAAATGTAAATAGCGTTACCAATGTGACTTGTGAGGACCAGACGTTAATTTAGTGTTTGACGCATTCCGTCCCATTAGCATTCGGTCCCATTCGCATTCGGTCCTATTCGCATTCAGTCCCATTCGCATTCCGTCCTATTCGCATTTGGTCCCATTCGCATTCCGTCCCATTCGCATAATGGTCACAATGAGGTAAAAGTTGTTTCTAACATTTTCAACCTACAAGTTGAACTATTGGTTACAAAAATGGAAGACATGAAAATAAAAGCATTTAAATAATTATGAGTATTGTTTCAAAATCATAACTCTTACTAAATCAACATAACAATAAGTATTAATCTGAAATCAACATTAATAATAAAAATCCAAAACGTCCTGTTCATTGTAAAAAAATATGATGATATACTTAGGTATTTATGATTTTTACAACTGTAGAAATGTATTTTTTTAATAAATTGTTGCAGAGTCATTATACTACAATTTAGTTTTCTCAAAAGTTTGTTATATTTTTTATAAAAAAATTAGATCCTTATACTTTCTGTTGCGTCTATAATTTCCAAACTGTTTTTTATTTGTATATCCCATTGTGTTGCTTCCTTTGTCAGTTTGTTAATGATTAAATACAAGTTCGGTCTTTTTTCTATCAAAATGTTAAGTCAGCGGTGCCAACCTTTTAAGGCGTTTCTGGTTCTGTGCCTTTGACCAGCACAGCTTAACATTGTTGGTGATAATTTAGGATACCTACCGTTGATTTTCGAAAAAATGTACCCTAATTAATATCTATGTATATCATTATATTTTTTAAAATGAAGTGGGCGTTTTGGATTTTCATTATTAATGATGATTTCAAAGTAATACATATTGTTATGCTCATTTTGTAAGAGTTTTGATTTTGAAACAACACTCATAATTATTTAAATGCTTTTATTTTCGTGCCTTCCATTTTTGAAACAATAGTTCAAATTGTAGGTTGCAAATTTTAGTAACAACTTTCAGTATGACCATTTTGCGATTGGGACGGAATGCGAATGGGACCAAATGCGAATGGGACGGAATGCGAATGGGACCGAATGCAAATAGGACCGAATGCTAATGGTACCATTTTTGAATTCGTGACCAAATGCGAATGGGACGGAATGCGTCAAACCCGTTAATTTAATCTAATTTCTTCCAAGGTTTGATTTGTTATAATTTGTCAAGGGCTGACTGAGTCGGTCGCGCGGCGGCGGCCCCTGAAAGTAAAAGCGAGGCGCGTGGCCGCGCGTGCATTTTTTTGTCGCGTGCGATGCCAACCATGTGCGGCGACATTTCTATGTCGATGAAGCGCTTGTAGATAACTTTTATGTCATTTTATGCGCATTCGATTCAAGTCGTTTCTAGGAAGCTACGCGCGGGCGCAGGAGCTCGCGTTTTTGCGAAGTCGCCGCTCGGCACCGCTCGCGCCGCGTGCTCGCCGCATTCCTGCCTATTACATGTTTTGCCTAGTTTTTTTTGCACAATCCTCATATCCATTTCATTTAAATGAGGGTGAAAATCCGTTGGCGCTGGAATCTAAACACATTAGCAAAGACGGAGCCGAACACTTCAAAATGAGGGTTTTCCGAAATGAAAAATCCACTAGATGGCAAAACGTGGCGTGAGGTCTAAGTATGTGATTGGTGAATTTTGACATGATATTAATAATAATAATAAAAATAAAAATCAGTTTATTTTCCACCAAAACACTACATATTGTCTTAGACACTAATAATTGAAAGACTTAAAACTAAAAACTAGACTAAGTAGGTGTATAGTATGTATATTGTATATACTATTTGGAAGGTGCCAGGCAACATGCAATGTTCGGGAGGACTGGAGCCTAAACTAGGATAGTCCTGTATTTCAGGACACCCGAACTTTTACTTCTGGTTGCAGTATGAATATAGGCAGATATATTTACAAATTAAACAGCTGGTGATAATAGTGATAAGAGAGCCGTGTAATGCGTAATAGATATCAGTATGCGAGTGAATGAATGAATGAATGAGTAGGTACCTACTTATGTGTAATTGTGATATTGACAAATACGTCAAAGTTCACCAATGGCTTAGCCGGTGCTCCTTTGGGAAACCCCTCATTTTGACGTGCTCGGATCCCTCTCTCATGTGTGATGAACATCGGCATTTGTACTCTAGTCATGAATGTTTGTAAAAGTAGGTATTTAAGCATGTCTTTCCGTTCATCCAAAGCTCTACAGCCTTCGAGCTTAGTTTGAGGCTAGGCAATGGGTGTGTTAGCCCAAGGAATGAATTTAACTCTACCTATTATTTATTTATTAGTCAAATTTATTATTATTTGAGGTCTGTGTCCAGAGCTTGGTAGTGAAGAAAAGGGGCGAGGAATTTGTTCACAAAGGAACATAATTAAATTCTGAATAATACCTTCACATCATATATGTTTGCTTATTTTACTTTTGTAAGTTTAGTGTATCGAATGATAATTAGATAACGGTTTCGCCAGAAGGAACAAATCACAAGAGACACGGCGCCTGCACCTGCGTGCTTTCTGGTTTGAGGTGACTTGTCAAACATGTGCTACTTCTGCTCATTTAAGAAACTTAGAAGATAACCGATTGTAGGTATGTATATTGATCCGCCGGCCACTCCTACCGCGAGCGCATGGATGGTGCTGGAGTGCCAACTGCAAACAGTTGAATGAAACTTGAACCACATAAGTACTTATAAACCTCCTTATACAAAGTGACTTAACGGTTTATTCACATTAGTATAAAGATTTCTACAAAGTTTCATTAATTTCAAGACCAAACCTTTTACTTGTTTGAATCTGTGTATAGCTGTATACATATTATTCTCACTGTGTACGAGCCGGGTGTTATCTTCAACCAGTTATGGTCGACACTCATAAATGTTTAGTAGGTTGGAGTTCGACGAACTCAAATATTTATTTTGGCAAGGTTTTCTACGATTCATGTCAATCCTTCATCTTAAATAAATAATTTATTTGCACAACAGGTTTATGTGTGCTTAAATTATCTGTGACTTAAGCGCATGTGTACTACACTTTTTACAAAAATAATATCATAGCGAAAACCTCAGATATTTTTAAAGAATATCTGCGCGCTAGCGCACGTTCCGTCCCCGGGCCAAATGTATTGACAATTGTCAAATAACTACCTGCCCAAACTGCCCATTTCTATTTAGATGGTAAGTGGAAATATACATATATTGTGTTGTTGTTGAATGTTAGTAGGTTAATTATACCTCAACCAATTTTACTCAGTCAAGAATTCAATGAGAAAAATAAGACCCTACTTATCACTTCGGAAGAAACATCAAAACGATAGTTTGTGGAAAAACTCAAACACTGCATCTTTCTAACTCATTCAAGGTATTCAAGTGATCCGTAGTTGTGGTCCGGAAAGATCCGTTCTAAACATAAATCCTTGTTAAATGGCAGAGCACGTAAATGGATACTTTCACAACGCGGCCTATGGTTTCACTGTATGAACCAACGAAAGCTCTCCCAAATGTTTTAAGTTGGTTTCAAGTGATCGCGGGTCGTGTCCTTCGATTGCGAGCCTATAAAAAGGTTTTTGACGCAAGCCAGGCGATATCGGACGCCAAAAGGAGTCCTATTACACCGGATGCAAGGTGCGATTTGGCGGCGCGGACGCGCGGCAACCGGTTCCTGCCGCCGCCACCCCGCGCCACAGCCTACTATTATAATAATACAATCAGGTGATCATTCCATCTCCGCGTTCGTTAGCATCGCTCGAGACTCAACCGGAACGGTGTAATGCGAGCTCCATTCGTGTTGTGACACCGCGCTCCGTTGAAGCCAGTTATTTGAAACGTTAAACGGCTCCGCGAGCTTGGACGTGAACGACTTCTCATTGTATGCCACGTATGTCTGATTGGCCAAAAGTAGCTGCGGTGCTTGACATTCCACATAAATTATATATTACCTACTCATCTACATTTATGATTTTGTTATCACCACGCTTGCCAAATGCGGGTTGGCGATCACAAACTCAGGCTGTGTTCAGAAAAATTAACACAAATTTTTGCCCGACCCGGGAATCGAACCCGAGATCACGGCTTCATCCAATCACCATCGAGGCGTCTAAAGAAGTTGTTAATATTATTGAAATGGATTTTTGCATTTCTCATTCATTATGCGGAGAGAAAACAACGATTAGGCTATTATTGGGTTCAACGTATTTTCCGTATGTCATTCTTTTCGATATAAGTATATAAATCGCACTATTTTCATCGATATAAGTAAATCGATTAAAATGTTACGTTATATTACGGTAAAAAAAAATCTCGCAAATTCTCCATTCACTGTCTTGTTCAAAGCAACATTCACACGAGAGAAGCAATCATAATAGTATTTATTTATTTCTATTATTTGAAAAATCGACAGCAAATAAAACAAGTCAAAAATAACTTAAATTATAACGACATAGCCATTCACAGGTATTTGCATGTGGACATGGATGTATGTACTATATGAAGAATTATACCATTTGCGCAGACGCATCGTCGTCAAATGAAGCGGTGCACCTCCAGCGGCGGCTGCTGAGCCTGAGCTCGGAGCTTGTGACGCTCCGCAACCACCTGCACGTGGGCGCGGGCGGCGCGGCGGGGGCGCCGGGGGCGGCAGGGGCGGCGGCGGGGGCGGGCCCCGGCGCGGCGGGGGGCAAGCCGCAGCCCGCCGTGCCGCCGCGCGCGCCGCAGCCGCCGCCCGCCGCCGCGCCCGCGCCCGCGCAGCCGCCGCCGCCGCCGCCGCACCCGCATCCGCACCAGCACCAGCACCCGCACCCGCACCCGCACCCTCCTCCGCCAGGTAACATGCTTTTTATAGGTATCACACAAGCGACCCGTACCGTTTTCGCATGGGTGGACGATTTATTTTAAACTTTCAAGAGAAGAAACAATGTTGTTTACTAATGGTGAAATCATTATAGAAATCCTCAACGGATAATACATAGTTTCTGAATTTACTCGTAACAAACGTGCCTTTGCAGTTTCCCCTTTATGAAGGTAATTAGCGTAGACGCAGTAGCGGTTTTAGATGGTTTTAGAGTAGAGAGAGAGTAGTCGCAGAGGGCGCCGTAGAAATCTTACCCTGGGCGCTGGTAAAGTTAAAACCGACAGTTCGTAGATGCAGATGAACGACGCTACTCATCGTGTCCGTAGGATCAGTTCGTAGTTCGTACATACCGTACCGTATCTATGGCTTGTGCTATGGAGGGTCACGAGACAGAATTGTGCAGTACGTGTATTTGACGCGACGGCTCTTGGCGCAGAAGCGCGCTGGCGCGGCGGCGGCGGCGGCGGCGCGGCGGGCGCAGACGTCGACGACCTCATCCACCTGCGCGGCCCGCTCACCGAGGATGCCGTGGTGCGCGCCCTTCAAGCTAGATTCTACCAGAACAAGTTTTACGTATGTATCCTCATTAAATCGAATTTACTCGTGACAATTGTACGGCGGACCTTATTTTCATTTTAGTTTCATGTAGGCTTACACATACTTACGTCATACTGGGCGTCACCTTTCGGCAGGGACTCGATCTATCCATAAAATATTTAAATATTTATACCTTGTTCTATCCGCTTCTTCTCGATAAGTAACTGCGTTACGAAGTTGTTGGTAGAATAATTCTTTGTGATATTATTGAAGATTTTTAAAGACAGTTTCTCTTTCTTAGTAACATTTCTTAATTTATTGCAGCTTCCAACTTAGCGTTCCTTTTGGCACGACGCACTCAACGATGTAGCATTACAGGAGATCGGCTGTGATTTCAGACTATGATCGGGCCGATTCTGGTGGCTGTGAACCCGTACTCGGACGCGAGCAACTCGCTGACGCTGGCGGCGGCGCGCGCGCAGCGGCCGGAGCTGGCGCGGCTGGTGCACGACGCCGTGCGCCACCAGGCCGACACCGGCTATCCCCAGGCCATCATTCTCTCCGGTGAGCCCTCCGCTTCCACTCATCCTGATATATCGGCTCGACATCAGGCGGACCCCCGTCTTGTAACTACAGTCGTTTTCTGTGTGTGACGCAGGCGTGTCGGGGTCGGGCAAGACGTACGCGTCGATGGTGCTGCTGCGGCGGTTGTTCGACGTGGCGGGCGGCGGGCCCGAGACCGACGCGTTCAAGCACCTCGCCGCCGCCTTCACCGTGCTGCGCTCGCTCGGCACCGCCGCCACCGCCGCCAACTCGCACTCCAGCCGCATCGTGAGTGCGCTTTTCTTTTACGTTACGCTCGGGGAGATGTAATCTACTAATAAAAATATGAGGTAATAAAAAACATGATTCGTTTCCGTCAGGGTCACTTCATCGAGGTGCAAGTGACGGACGGCGCGCTGTACCGCACCAAGATCCACTGCTACTTCCTCGACCAGACGCGCGTGGTGCGGCCGCCGCCCGGCGAGCGCAACTACCACGTGTTCTACCAGATGCTGGCCGGCCTCACGCCCGAGGAGCGCACTCAGCTGCACCTGGACGGCTACTCGGCGCAGGACCTGCGCTACCTGGCCGCGCCGCAGCACCGCCGGCCGGAGCCCGAGGACGCGGCGCGCTTCCACGCGTGGAAGACCTGCCTCGGCATCCTCGGCATCCCGTTCCTGGACGTGGTGCGCGTGCTCGCCGCCGTGCTGCTGCTCGGCAACGTGCAGTTCGCCTCGGGCGGCGGCGGCGGCGCCGAGCCGGCGGGCGAGGCCGAGCTGGCGGCCGCGGGCGCGCTGCTGGGCGTGCCGGCGCCGGCGCTGCTGCGCGGCCTGGCCACGCGCACGGCCCGCCGCCGCGCCGCCGCCGCGCCCGCCACGCCGCCCGCCGCCGCCGCCGCGCGCGACGCGCTGGCCAAGGCGCTCTACTGCCGCACCGTGGCCACCATCGTGCGCCGAGCCAACTCCCTCAAGCGCCTCGGCTCCACGCTGGGCACGCTCAGCTCCGACTCCAACGAGTCCGTGCACAACCAGGACGCGGCGTCGCGGCGCGCGTCGTCGGCGGGCGGCGGCGGCGGTCGCGGCCGCGCCGGCGCGCGCTCCATGGCCGCGCTCAACGACGCCGTGCGCCACGCGACCGACGGCTTCGTCGGCATCCTCGACATGTTCGGCTTCGAGGACGCGGCGCCGTCGCGCCTCGAGCACCTCTGCGCCAACCTCTGCGCGGAGACGATGCAGCACTTCTACAACACGCACGTGTTCAAATCGTCGGCGGAGTCGTGTCGCGAGGAGGGCGTGTCGTGCGCGTTCGAGGTGGACTACGTGGACAACGTGCCCTGCATCGACCTGGTGTCGTCGCTGCGCGGGGGCCTGCTGGCGGCGCTCGACGCCGAGTGCGCGGCCCGCGGCACGCCCGAGCAGTACGTCGCCCGGATCAAGACCGCGCACAGGTGGGACCGCCGATCCGCCCGCCCTTCGCTCCGGCGACGAGGATGCGGCGCTAGTGAATCCGTCGAACGGAGCCTGTTTCGATACGGATCATAATATATCGGATCGGTTCGCAGGGGACACCCGCGGCTGGCGGAGGCTCGGCCGCCGCACCCGCGCCGGTTCGCCGTGCGGCACTACGCCGGCGAGGTGGCGTACGACGCGGCCGAGTTCCTGGACGCCAACCGCGACGCGGTGCCGGACGAGCTGCTGGCGGCGTTCGACACGCGCACGTGCGAGTTCGGGTTCGCCACGCACCTGTTCGGCGCCGAGCTCAAGGCGCTCGCGGCGCACGGCGGGCCCGCGGGCGCCGCCTTCCGCGCCTCGCCCACCGCCGCCGCGCCCGAGGCCGCGCCCGCGCCCGCCTCCACGCTCACGCAGGACTTCCACACGCGCCTCGACAACCTGCTGCGCACGCTCGTGCACGCGCGCCCGCACTTCGTGCGCTGCCTGCGCGCCAACGCCACCGAGACGCCGATGCTGTTCGAGCGCGCCGCCGTCGCGCGCCAGGTGCGCGCGCTGCAGGTGCTCGAGACGGCGCAGCTGATGGCGAGCGGCTACCCGCACCGCATGCGCTTCCGCGCGTTCGGCGCGCGCTACCTGGCGCTGTACGCGCGCGGCGCGCGGGGCCCGGAGCGCGACTCGGCCGAGGGCTGCGCGCGCGTCCTGCGCAGCGTGCAGGCCGCCGCGGCGCCGCTCGCGCCCGCCTCGCCCGCCGCCGTGCGCTGGGCGGCCGGCAAGCGCCACGTGTTCCTGAGCGAGGGCATGCGCCAGGTGCTGGAGCGCGTGCGGCGCGCGCGGCGCCTGGCGGCGGCGGAGCGCATCCAGGCGGCCTGGCGCCGGCGCCGCGCCCGCCCGCGCCCCGCGCCGCCGCACGCGCCGCCGCGCCCGCGCCCCGCGCCCATCGCCGGCACGCCGCCGCCCGAGCCCGCGCCCGAGCCGCCGCCCGCGCCCGCCGACTGCGACCCGGCGCTCGTCAAGCGGACGTGCTCGCTGTTCGGCCTCGACCTGGTGAGTCCCGCGCCCGCGCCGCCGAGCGCCCCCGCCGCGCCGCGACTGACGCCGCCCGTGTTGCAGGAGCGGCCGCCGCCGCTGCCGCCGTCGCGCGCGTACACCGTGTCGGGCGGCGTGAAGCTGGGCTACCCGCAGCAGCGCGCCGTGGCGGCGGACTGGGCGGACGACGCGGCGGGCGTGCGCCTGCGCGCCGGCGACACCGTGCTCGCCGTGGGCGCCGCCCGCCGCGGCCTCGTCGCCGTTCAGGTACCTCTACCTTCCGACTTTTCGGGCTGTCTTCCGTCAATTAGGCGAGCTATTAAAATAGGATCCGAGGATTTTTAATTCCATATTTAGCGATTTCTGCAATTTCTGAAAGAACGCCCATAGCCCCATACAAGAAAACTTTTTAACGGAAATACATGTATTAAACTCAAACCTTCCACGGTCGAGTCTTTTCATTCAAACATGAAATAGGACTGAATTAAATACCTACCTACTTGAAAAATAATTTTGCCTGTTTCAGCACTTTTTTTGCTGACTGTAACTTTTTTCCAAAATCTGTGAATGTAGGTCATAATCTCAAAAAGTTAGGGATGGTTGTCTAACGACGTTTTCTTGTAACTGTAACGGTTAATGTACCTGCCCAACAAAACCCATTTCAAGATTCCACCCTGTATATGCCTACGTATATAAGTATATTACCTATTATATACATATATTGGATTTGTTATGTTGCCTCATTTTTTCAAATAATATCTTTGAATGCAGATCAAAAAATACTTACCTATCTACCTAGAAAAGTCGTTTATGGTCGCCTTACAAAGTTTTCATATTACATTCAACGGTTAACGTATCTGCCTTTCGAGATTTATTTCATAAATTAATTTTTTGCTCTTAATTATTTACTACTAAGTATAGGACAAGTAAAAAATTACAAATAGTAATTTGAAATCGAGAAATTCATCGGAAACCTCTGCACGATCGTAGATATTTTCAAATAGTTCGTCGACCGCTCGTCGCTAGCTCGGCGGGCTCATACGTGACCGGGCGCTCGTGTTGCAGGTGGCGGGGCGCCGCGTGTGCGTGCCGCACGCCGTGCTGGGCCCGCCGCGCGCCGCCGCGCGCCCGCCGCCGCCGCCCGCGCCGCCCGCGCTCGCCTGACGCGCCCGCCTGACGCGCCTGCCTGACGCGCCGGCCTGACGCCTGACGCGCCCGCCGCTCTGCCCTGCCGCAGCGACTTGTATTTTTATGACAAACGTCGGTGCCTTATACGTAGATTTCGTATTTTAAGTGTAAATAAGTAGATTTTATTATTTATAGCGGCTATGCGGGGCGGTATACCGGAGCGCGAGCGGTCGCCCCCGACCCCTCCGCAGTTCGACGCTTCGTCGCGCCGCGCCGCGCCTCCGGTTTATTATTCGAGATTCATTTCATCATCGCCGTTGAAAATGTTTTTTCTCAAAATGTCCCTCCGGTATGCAATGCGATACATTATTCATACTCTGTCCATTTTTAAACGATATTTGACAGAACACGCCGATGTACCTTCGTTTAATTTTCGAAACAAACATTGCACTTCAGGCCCACTACGTACGAATAACGATCAGGTTATCAAAAGGTTCAACGATTGTGCCACCGATTACAAATGATTGATAGAAATAAGAGCTATGAATGAAACTAAACTTCCACATAACATGTTTTGCAAAATAGGCAGAGTAGGTAGTAGTGGTAGTAGAGATGCGCCGAATATTCGTTTGGTGTTCGGTATGCGGATTTTTTTCCATTTATTGTTTTCGGTCGAATTATAGTTTTAGTGGCCATATATTCGTTTTGAGTACTTCTCTATGGAATAGACAGGAACTGGAACTGACAGACACGCTTCTTGTAAGTTTGAAAATAACATGTTAGTAATATAATTTATAATCACGGGCCCGTTGGTCTAGTGGTCAGAGACCCTGGCTGGCTACGAAACCAAGAGTCGCGAGTTCGAATCCCGCTAGGGGCAAATGTTTGTGTGATGAACATCGGCATTTGAACTCAAGTCATAGGTAGATGTTTATAAAAGTATTTAAGTAGGTACGTCTAAAGTATGTAATTTAATTTATTTATTTTTTTACATAACGTGTTTTTTACAAGTTTTTTACAAAATGTTTTAAACAAATTGACAACGCGGAACTCGCGGGAATGCAGTGAAATCGTAAACCGAATAATTCAGACGAATATCAAGTTCGGTAAAGATTGAACCGAATAATATTCGGGATTCGGTGAAACCACTATTCGGCGCATCTCTAATATAGTCACATATTTTCATTATAATACAGTACACTGTACCTACATGTATTTAATATTTTGTACTTAACTGAATGCCTGACAACTATAAAGAAAGAAAGCAAAGAAGTAATAATCATGAATCAGTATCATTATTTGCAGTGAGAAATGTAATCAACAAAAAAGTGCCTATACCTACACTTCATTCAGTTTCTCTCTTTACCTCCAAAATATCAAATTTAAAGAAAATACTTATACATGAATACAGTGCCTTTCTAATGTTATTGTGTTTTCAAAGGACATTGCGAGAAAAAGACAGATTGCGTCAAGATAATAATATAATGACCTCTGATGACTCAGTTACGGTTGTGATATGAATCGTATGAACAATCGTCAATCTATGGGATTTTTTTCGTTTTACCTCAGCATCATATAACAAACCAGTATTAAGTACCTATGTATCTTTTGCATGAATATATTTATACTTTATTTTTATATTATGTGCTTAAAATTATAACCAACTAAAATAAAATATTTGTGAATTCAAAACCAATTTACACAAAAAGATAACCAGACAGCAGGGCGAACACCGAGCACAGTGCCGCACGCAAATGCTAACGATAATTTTACAGTGGCGGACAGTATCGATACTGTTATAAATCTATCGCAACAACACTAGCGCAAACTCGCGCTTGTCCGACACGCCGCGCGGTGCTCGGTAGGGTTCTCCCCTGATGGTCGTTAAAGTGCAATGTTCTAAAGTACTACCACGGTAATATTATTATAAGGTGATTATGGTGTTTCAGAATTAAGTGTAAATATTTTAAGGGTGCATTCTGCAGTGGAAACCTCCGTCACGTACGTCACGGAGGTACTCCCACCGTCACGTAACTTTTTTCATAAGTCAAATAATTAAGAGAACTGTCTACGACATGATGACATAATTCCTAATCTATCATACAGCTGGAATATTTTCATAGTTTTTGTTTCATTTAGCACTCATATTTTTATAATTATATAGGTATTCGTGTTTTTTATATTTGATATTACCAGTTCAGAACACTCGCATTCAGATGAGTTTCTTCTTTCTCGATCATCTTCCACATATTTTCATACGATCTCCTGCAGAATTACAATACTGTACCTACTTATATAATATTACCGTTGTACTTCCCTCGCTTATAAAAGTGTTATTGATAATGTAGCAATTATTATGTTAAATAATGTCTTGTACTTGCCAACATGAGTCTGACAAATATGATAGTATTTTCCGAAAATTAAAACAAGTTAATGTTAAGGAAGGTATGTGTATGGAATAAGGTAAATAAGAATACAGTTCAAAATAATTGTTTTATTTTACAATAGTAATGTACACAAAATATCAATGTAAAACTCTGGAATGCGTAATTATTTAATACATAATAATTTCTGAGATTTTGTCACTTTTTTCAACCAACTTGTAACGAATTTGTTAAAATAAGCTAGTGTGAGGTGTGACTTCGTATGTCGAGGCGCCGGCCGCAGCACGGCAGAGTCGCTCTGGCTTGATTGAATTTCTTATATATTCACTATTTTTCATAATCATACTCAAATCATTGCACTGAGGTAGAAAGAAACACAAGTGCCCTGGCTCATCTTAACCGTAAACGTACTTACTCCAGAGTAATGGCGCCAAAGGGATTCATCGCAAGTCTTAGGAGGTGGCAGTGACAAGACAGCGAGAACATACAAGAGATTTCGCCTCCGAGAATTTGATAATATTTAATCTAAATACACACTACGTTCCTTTCTTCCACTAAACATCTTAAAGTAATGCTCTCTCATAACAATACTATAGAATATAAAACGACATCACACAGATAAACTACTTTTTTTTAAATATAACGTTACACTTGTATTAAAAGAGATTATTAAACTTTGAAGTTAACAAGAATAACAGTTAAGGTCCCATTAACATATGGATCCAACAAATACCTACGCAACCATTTACTTTTGCTTCGTTGATACAATATCACGCGCTCGGCGCCTCGCCGCCGCCGCCCGCGGCTTAGGTACACCCAAGTATTGGAAGAATCCCTAGATATCTTAATGTGGCGAAGATTACAAAGACGACGCAGGCGCGGCGCAGCGGGCGACAGCACAGCCGCTCCACAAAACTATACAAAATTTGGCAACAGTCATAGTCATCCGCCGTGTCGCAACACGGCATGTGCAGTACTAGTACGAAGCGCAGACGCACTCGCTACATATTTAACTCTTGAAAATCTTTACTTAAGTATTTAACATTAAGTTTCCTAACATTAACGCGCGAACTGATTGTAATCAAATTACAAGATGCGCCAAGCATAAACATTACATTAAATTGTAAAAAGATCCAAAACCTATTCAGTGCTAAATTACATAAAGGCAACGTGCAGCACAGCTTCCCCCGCCACCTGTGCCACTCCACGCGGTAGCCTGGAATGGTACAGATAATGGTTTCCTCCGAGTACATCCTATCTGCAGAACCTATCTGCAGAAAGCTAATGTAATACTTAAACTATCTATCATAATTATTCTAACACAACGCCTTTAAAAGTTTTATTGTAAAATGCATCCGACCGCCAGGTCCTTAATAACAATGGAAATCATACAAAATACATTACAAACAAAACTCGCTACAGAGCAACTCGAAGCCGCTCTCATAAGGGTCATTCATAACAGACCGGTTTCTTTTTTTTATTATTTCATCGTTAAAATAGACATAAAATATTATATTCTTTAACAAAACATACAAATGTTCATCTAAAAAATGTATACGATTAAATCTTCGTTTGTTTGTGATCGTCAGAATGGCCGGTCAACAGTCATAATTAAATTTGAAATTACGTCTAAGATTTGCTTATTAATTGCTTATCACGATTAGAGAATTGCTTATTGTATGATTTAGAAGAATTTCAGCATTTAACCGCGGTTGACCGGCCATCCTGACGTCATAAGTAAACTATGCAGAATTACTAAAATGTTTGTGCACGAAAAATTGCTTATCAATTGCTTATTTCACAATATATAGAGAGCTTTTCATTAGTTAACATCGCAAGCGCCTTTAATATTTTATGAGCAATTTCAACATCAAATTTAAACGCAATTTCCTTTACTAGTTACTTTGCTCATAAAATATTAAAGGCGCTTGCGATGTAAACTAATGAAAAGCTCATACTCAACTAATGAAATAATAATAGGGTATAAACTTTATATATTGTGAAATAAGCAATTTTTCGTCCACAAACATTTTAGTAATTCTAGTTTACTTATGCGCAGAGGTTGACCGGCCATCCTGACGTCAGAATGGCCGGTCAACCTTAAATGCTGAAATTCTTTTAAATCATACAATAAGCATTTCTCTAATCGTGATAAGCAAATATAAGAAATTAATAAGCAAATCTTAGACATAATTTCAAAGTTAATTATGGCTGTTGACCGGCCATTCTGACGATCACGTTTGTTTCCATACATATTTACAGATATTACAATTATAAATAGAGCTCACGTGCTCCCAAATTCAAACAACACGGATAAAGTGATACATCAATTGCGAAACGTTTCGGCAGTTAGCGCGAATTGAACACACGCATTAAGGCAGTGCAGCGCTCGCGCCAAGGGCCGCGCCGCGCTCGAGTCGATCGACCGACGACGCCGCATCATTATAAATAACTATCACCCGTCTCGAGCGCATCATCGATTTCGACCGATCGATTACAGAATCATAAAAATATAATCAGAACACGCCAAGGCCACCGATAGCGTCGACGCAAAGTTTAACCATAACTATTTATATAGCGAAACGGACGGTGCGCCCGAAACGCGAGATCCGGATCCCTCCGACCGACGTCTACCCGGGCGAGGATCCCGCTCGCCTACGAATCGGCAACTCGGCACGTATGCGATCGTCTTCCACATTGAGCACTGCCCGCCGAGCGGCGGCTGCGGACGAGCTGCCGCGGGCGAACTAGTCGCGCGCGATGGGCGTGCTGCACGCGGCGGAGGGCGCGCGGCGCTCCAGCGGGGAGCGCGCGTCCGACGCGGCGGCGGCGGCGGCGGTGGCGGACGCGTCCGCGTCGGCCGCGTCGTCCGGCTCGCACAGCGACGCGAACACCGACGACGACGACACCTCCCGCACGCAGCGTCGCTGCTCCGCTGCAACCGACGTCTCATTTTACTAATTCTTACGTAATGCTATTCCGTCGACGTGACGATCTCCGGCCGCTAGTTTATATGAAATAATTAAATGGGAAACCGATTATAATATTTTGACGGCCAGCGAAATTGAACTTGAACCGAGCGATGACCCGTTTGTGCTGAGTTTAGCAGTATTATAAAATATGTACAAAACTAGCGGCCACCCGCCACTTAGTCCGCGAGAATTTTAGATTCACAGAACTTTCATCACCAATTTTATCCTCTTAGGGATGGAATAGGCTAGTTGCCACTATTTTTATTATTTGATAGAACGGTTCATTACGATTATATAACAACATAAAAAAAATATGAAAATTTTTTGAAGCACCTATCCAACTGTATTTTGAATTTTTAAATTATTAATTTCACTATACTACCGTAAACGCCGTCCGCCATGATGGTCTGTGCCGTGGCGTCACTGTTCTTGTCAACAATACGCGTGACATAACAAAAAAGTGTTTATCGGAATTAAAACCATGTCTTCGTAGAGATTACATGATACATTTATGAATTACCACTATTGTATCGTGCGTGAATGTAAGAATACATCAATAAGAAGTTGTGGATTAAAGTAACCAGTGATGAGAATTTGCGAATCAGAATTTGAAGCAAAACATTTTGCAACCATCAAAGTAGAAACTTTGATGGTTAAAATAGAAATTTTGGGCAGGTTTGCTTTCAATAAATGTGAAGTGTATAATATTTTAATAGTGAAATAAACAACAATCAACGCATTTAAATAAAATACCACGAATAACCTGTTGAAACTGTCGTTTGAATTTGTGTTGTTTACAATATTGGTGACGTAGAATCATGGCGGACGGTGTTTTCAATCAAGAGAAAAAAAAGTAAAAATTTATCGGGTTTAAGTTGAATTTTTGCAGCAATCCCATATTTATATTTAATGAAGTTTACATATTTTGTACCCTTGTACGGAATAATATTCGAATTAAAAGTGATTTTATAAATGGTGATATGAGGCAACTAGCCTATTTAACAAAAACTTTGGATTACTGAAGCATCCCACGTCCAAAGTCTCAGCCAGATCGGTTTAAAATTGACAAAGTTCCATATCTATGTTACCGGCAATCTGTACAATCCGGCATTACACACAATACCTAAGCAATGAATAGAATCCCAAAAACGTATAGGTGATGTATGAAATATTATACTTTGTCTAGGTATTCTATACAATACCAAATACGCAGCCGGTAATGTACGCAATACGAGGGCAAGGAATGAGTGGCACGTGGTTAGTAATGTTGAGTATCATTCGAGAAGTAACGAAACGATTGAATATTAGTGAACCTTTAGTAAGATAAGTTAATTTTCATTAAATCGATTTTATTACAATGATCCTACTACTATTATAAAGGCGAAAGTTTGTATGTATGGATGTTTTTTACTCTTTCACGTAAAAACTACTGAATGGATTTGAATGCAACTTTACCACAATATAGCTTATACATCAGAATAACACATAGGATATTGGAAATCGAAATCCACGCGGACGGAGTCGCGGACGGCCGCTAGTTATATTATAAATCAAACATTTTAAAGGGTTTACAAAAGAAAAATAACCCTAACCTACTTTTATAACAATCAAGTTAGTCTTCCGTCCCAAAGTTTGTAGGTTAGTTAGGTTTTATTCTGCAAGACATTTAAAAATAAAGACTACGATCTATTCATTTACACATTGCCTGTGCCACAACAGGTACTCTAAACAATCCCTAGGCATTGCATAGATTACCTTGGTAAAGTATGCAATGGAAAATGTAATTCATAGTATTTCATACATTGCCAGAACACCTCAGGTATTCAATACATTACCTAGGTATTGGATAGAATACCTCGATTATATGCTTTGCCGGTAACATATATATAATTATTTTCAATAAATAAATAAATAAATTCCATCCCCTATTTTATCTCCTACGTCATGATATCTACCCGCGTCTCTTCAGAGACTATCTGAAAGTTCTACTTTCAGGGAACTTGATCTCAGATTATCAATAGATGAAGTGAATAATTTGACAGTTATGTTCCCAAATTACATTGTTATATAATTACATTGTTATATAATAAATAAATATTAACCTGTACACAAGAACTTCGAATTTCTTAACTTTATATTTTTGGTCGTCATTTTCTGTTCAGAGAAACAGACATAGGTTAAAAAAACTTTTGACGCTTTTGGTACATTCATATACCACCCAAACTTGAACTCTGAACTTGACCATTTGGGAATTTGTCATTCTAGAGTCTAGACAACAAGGCCTTTTTCTCGAATAAGAACGCATTTAACCGCACGACAAACTAGCATTTAGTAGGGAGTCTCTCGGAATTAAAGTTGAACGAAAATATTACCGAATTTGTCATAACAAAATTAAAATTTAATTGTTGCTCCAATAAGATTATTATTGAGAGCGATTGACGTGTCAACTAAGTAGTTATCATTTAAAGAGTCACTGTTGCTGCAGTTTATAAAACTTTGATTCAGATTGTTGACTACGTCAAGAGACACTGTAAAACTTGAAGGCCGATGTAATAAAATTGTTATTGCGATCGTTTAAATGTTAAAATTATAGTAGGTACAAATTTGCAGCCCCGAAACTCATCAAAAACGCCCACTTGCTAAGAAAATTCAAAAGAAATATAAATTCTGATGTCAGTAACTATACTGACATCAGAAACACAGGACAACAGGAACTATCCTGGAATATGAAATCATCGTCAAGCGTGTTAGACAAGCGATCTTTAATGCGCTCAAAAGAGTGAATGTTTCGATCGCTGGTTGCGGTGGTGGGAGCGACTCACCGATCATGTTGTGCAGGTTGTCGATCACCACCTCGGTGTTGTAGGTGGCGTCCACGGCGCGCTGCACGAACGACGTCCACGTGTGCAGCTCCGCCTCCTGCAACAAGCCCACTCGTCACTCGCCACTCGTCACTCGCCACTCGCCACTCGGCTCCGCTGCCGCACAGCAAACCTACTATTTACACAAACGTTCAATTAACTGGATCCACAGTTATACATATCTACTGATAGACATATTTGTCTCGAATATAAATTGTTAACGAAGTTAACAACAATTTTAACAGCGAAGCACTGTGCGAGGCTTTTAAGAATAACTGGCTTTTAAGTGTTGTCATCGTAGTCAGTTCTCACTGCTAAGAGTACCGTCACCTCTGGGCAAAGCTCTCAGTAATGTAATCTCAGTCGCCGTGTTAGAGACCCGAGCCAAGGTGCTATCCACCAAGTCTTGTTTATGAAAGGGGATACGAGCACGAGAACCGTTCGATGAGTGATCGCCGCCTCCTTGGAAAGTAAAAACTTAACAAAAGAAGGCGTCAGTAGAGAAAGCATTACCCGCTATCTTCTGCCCTCCCCGGATGAACCCGGGGAACGTTATATACACCTCGAAGACAATAATGAAATACCTTTATCACAATTATTCACACCCAATGAATAGTGAAGGGCGAAGATTGTACGGGACAACGTGATTCCTGGAACCGTGCATTATTAATTCTTTATCAAAATTTCTGAAAACCTGATTTGTATTCTTTTTAATTTCTGGCTTAACGGTGTAAAAAGTAAGTAGAAAGTAGGTATTTTTGGAGATGATTGCAGTTGATATACGTACACCCACTAGCGTCTTTGTTTTCAAAAGAGATAATGACGTTTGCTAGGCTACGAGTAGTTGTGCGGATAGTAAAACTAATTGATATGACCACTACGGATGTAATGACGCGTACGCCGCGCCGCGAGAGCAAGGCACGCGCGGGGCGTCGCGTGCGTGCGTGCGTGTATTAATAGACGTGACGTGACGGTCACGGCCGCGGCCGCCGCGCCGCGCGGCCTGCGCTCCCGCACACGCACCCGCGCCCGCACACCGCTCCGTGCGCAAATATAGCGGTGACCGCCGCCCCGCTGGACCTGTGACCTCTTCACCCGAACACACCCGACCTACTTGGCACATAATCTTTAAAATAACTTGGTAGGAGACAAGAAGACGAGCGCGATGAATGATTGCGCAGAGGAATTCCAATATGACGCGTTCAAGTCACCTTCATTTGAAAATATACTAACACGATCATTATCTTAACGTATTTATCTCACTTTCAGCTCAAATAAAAACTCTAAATATTCTTTAAAAACTCTAAATAGTTTTATATATATATATATATATATATATATATATATATATATATATATATATATATATATATATATATAAAACTCAAAGGTGACTGACTGACTGACTGACATAGTGATCTATCAACGCACAGCCCAAACCACTGGACGGATCGGACTGCAATTTGGTAAGCAGGTAAATGGTATAACGTAGGCATCCGCTAAGAAAGGATTTTGATAAATTCAACCCCCAAAGGGATGAAATAGGGGATGAACGTTTGTATGAAACTTTGTCAATTTTAAGCCGATCGGGCTGAGAATTTGCATACATACAGCTACTTTGACGTAGGCATCGCTTAAGAAATCATATTGATAAATTCCAACCCCCAAGGGGGTAAAATAGGGGATGAACGTTAGTATGAAACTTTCGTCATTTTTTAACCGCTCATAAAGTTACTATGACGTAGGCATCGCTTAATTGATGAGATTGATAAATTCCAACCCCCAAGGGGGTAAAATAGGGGATGAACGGTACTATGAAACTTTGTCAATTTTAAACCAATCGGGCTGAGACTTTGTACACATAAAGCTACTATGACGTAGGCATCCCCTTTTAAAGATTATTTGAAAAATTCACCCCAAACGGGAAAAATAGGTGATAAAGAAACTGAAATCCACGCAAACGAAGTCGCGGGCGCCCGCTAGTTAAAATAGTAAAGTACTTATTCATCGTCCGAAAACAACAAACTAAAATGACTCTACTACCGATTCGGAAGAAACGAGAAACTCCTCAGTTACTAAAGAGTAATGAAAATTTGAATTTCAAAAGTCTACTGCCATATTTTAATTAACAATAGCATTCATATATCTGAAGAGCGATGGTGGCCTAGTGGTACGGACGGCGCCTCAAATACGTGAGGTCCGCGGTTCGAATCCGGGCCCACACCTCTGGATTTTTTTAAAACCTATTATACCATTGTGCCATTAGCTCGGCGGTGAGGGAAAACACCGTGAGGAAACCTGCACATTCCGTGATTTCTGAATTTAGTTTAGTTAGATCTGAATGTGTAACCATGATCCAATCTGTCTGGTTCCCCTCTATGGGTTACGAAGGTCTGATGGCAGTCTCTTCAATGTAATAACGAGACTTGCCAAATCCTGGATCATGATCAAAAGCGGACCCCGTATAGAAACGGGATAAACGCTAGGAAGAAGAAGAGCATTCATATATGTATCTCAATTAAAAATAAATTTACACTAATATAATAAAGAGCAAAGATTTGTATTTTTGTATATTAATGAAATAACAAAAACCGGCCAAGAGCGTGTCGGACACGCCCATGAAAGGGTTCCGTAGCTAAAAGATGGCCCGACCGCTTAAGACACCATTTAGTAAGGGCAACTGCACGTCATAAGTTGGTCGAGTTGTATAAAAATAACTATGTATGATACAGAGTTCGCTATAGTTTTCGTTTAAAGTACTTACTTGGAGGTATACAGGACATTTTTTTCAAAATTATTGTAATAGTATTTCAAAAGTTAAGGGGGGGGGGGACGCTCGAATTTTAACTTTGTATTAATATATCTCGAGACGGGAGTGTTTGATCCACATGGTTTCAAGGCAAGTTTTATTGTATTTAAAAATACCTTTTTAACGATACCCCACACGATGGGGTAAAAGGTTTTTTTTTCGAATTTACTTTTCGATGTATGGAAGGGGGGGTAAAAAATAATTATTTTCGATTATTTTAAAAACCAATTCTTGAATTATCACTATGCATCTCTCCACCAATTTTCGTGGCAATCGGTTCAGAAACGGCGGAGAACGAGCCAGGACAGACAGACAGACATGACGAAACTATAAGGGTTCCGTTTTTTGCCATTTGGCTACGGAACCCTAAAAAGGTACTAATTTCAATAAATCTTTCACTTTTGGATAGCTACACTATCCCCGGTGAACATAGGGTAGGTACTTTTGATTCCGGAAATATGGGGGGTGGGGGATATTAAGAAAGAAATTACGCGCGGGTGAAACCGCAGACGAAAGGCTAATTATCTAATATATATATTAAATATGACAAAAACATCTGCATAGCCCAACAAACAAATTGGTTGTATAAAAATTGTTTATGCGACGTACGGTTACATAAATGTTGAATAGATACAACAATAACCTTGTCTAACAGTAATTCCCGCAACTATTTAGTCCTGTGACTAAAATATCCTATTAAATTAGTTCAGTAAACGTTTTAACGACCATTTTATACAACATCGTATAATGGTACGCAAAATTTGTTAAATAAACGTTTATACGACATTATTATTCAACATCTGAATTAGAGAGGAGGATTAAGGAGAATTTATTGAAGAACACCAGAACTTCGCATTATTCAGCAAAGGTGACATTGAAGGACAAAGAGGGGTTGGATAAAAAGTACCTAAAAGAACACATAATAGAATTCATTGGAATAAATGACCGAATTGCCATACTCAACATCAAAATTCACTTTTTTCAAGCCTATTCAAGCCTATTCTCCTACGGAGCAAGCTGATGATCTCAAACATCAATCTTTTTACAATGACGTATCCCAAGCTATTATAATTAATCACTCAAAAATATATTTGTACTTATGGGAGACTTTAATGCGCAAGTGGGAATTAAACAATGTAAAGAAGAATATGTGTTGGGGAACTTTGGCTACGGCAAAAAAAGCAAAAATGGGCAAAGACTGGTTGAATTCTTATTAGAACATAATCTGACCCTCCTAAATAGTACTTTTATGAAAAACAAAAAGAACAAGTGGACATGGATCTCTCTAGGCGGGAATCATAGAAACGAGATAGATTATATTATAAGCAACCACCCAAATCTATTTACAAACACAGCAGTTATACCTAAATTAAACTTCAATACCGACCATCGTATGGTAAGGGCGTCAATCAAAACTATACCACCCAAAAGACCCAGAAAGTTTGCCATGCAGGACACACTGCCGACTTGCAGCACAGGACTCAACAAAACTATAGAGAATGTCTTGTCAATACTCAACAGACAACTTTTGGAAACCGATGCAATAGATGTCAAAGCAAGTTACAGCGAACTTCAAAACAAAATTATTAATCAAAGAGACCAAAAAAGGACACAACATAAATACAACTTAAGTAATTCGACACTACAACTTATAAAAGATAGAGAAAGTTTACTGGACTGCAGCATAAGGAAACAGAACATCCAAAAAATCCCAACTAATATTATAAATGCGAAAGTAACTCTGTCTGTCTGTCTGTCGTCTGTTACGCTTTCCCGCTTAAACCTCGCAACCGATTTTGATGAAATTTGGTACAGACAATCTTTAGACCCTGAGACAGAACATAGGCTACTTTTTATTTCGAAAAAAAGAAATCCACGCGGACGGAGTCGCGGGCGGCCGCTAGTAACTGATATAAGTAAAAAAATCAAAGAAGGCATCAAGAAGGATAGAAAACTCAAAAGGTTACAAACTCTAGAAAAACATTTAGCGAAAACAGGAGAAACAAGAAAAGCTCTGAAAGAACTCCGAGAATCAAACCAATGGATCCTGAAATTGAAAAACAACCAAAAAAACGTAACAGGCCGAAAGAACAAAATAGCTACAAAATTTTACCGCAATCTTTATTCCAACTGCAATGGTGTTGCGCGCGGGAGACTAATAAAAGACTATTGTGGTTAGATGTCCGAATTATAATGAATAATAAATGTTTACAATTAACGCTTATATACTAAGTTACACCTAGCTAGTATGGGTGAGGTGACGCACACACTACAACTCCCCCGTTTTTTTTTTTTAGAAAAAAAAATCATTTTTTATTTTCTAAATAAAAAAAAACGGGGTGAGTTGACGCACACACTACACAACCAAGACACCACTACAAACGAAATTCAGGAAACCCTTAACTGTAATCTGCTTCCAGTGAAATCAGAACCTGATATATTACCTAGCGAAACTAGGAAAGCCATACTAAGCCAAAAGTTAGACAAAGCACCAGGTCCCGATAAAATCACAAATGAGCTACTGAGAGGAACAGTAGAAACACTGGTCCCCATTTTAACTTAAATATTCAACGGTATCCTGAGATCGGGACAAATTTCAGAACAATGGGAGACATCTCACATCATTCTCATCTCATACATAAAAGAGGACAAAAGGACGAAATAGGAAACTACAGACCAATAAGTCTGATAAGTTCTCCAAAGTCATTTTAAACCGAGTAAGCAACACCCTTAATGAACACCAACCAAAGGAACAAGCTGGCTTTAGGAAGGACTTCTCCACGATAGATCACATTCACACGGTCAAGCAAATTATGGAGAAATATAACGAGTACAACAAACCACTATACATGGCTTTTATGATTATGCTAAGGCATTTGACAGCATTAGCCACACAGCCATATGGGAAAGCTTACGAAACCAGGGAATCCCGGCAGTGTACTTAAGAACATATACTCCAACAGTAAGGCAAGAGTACAACTGGAATCCTTGGTTGAGACATTCCAAGTAAAAAGAAGCGTCAGACAGGGCGACCCGCTGTCCCCAAAGCTATTCTCGGCGGGGCTGGAAAACATATTTCGAAAGCTTATCTGGGACCAACATGGCTTAAACATAGATGGTTAAAAATTAAACCATCTTAGATTCGCTGACGATATTGTTTTGTTTGAAGAACGACCAGAGATCCTAGAGAAAATGATACATGATCTAAATAAAGAGAGCGAGAAAATGGGCTTATCTATGAATATAAACAAAACAAAGCTATTAACTAATTCAAAAAATATTGAAATAAAAATAAACAACCAACCTGTTGAATATGTAGATGAATATATATATTTAGGACAAATCATTTCACATACAGACATAACAACAAAAGAAATCAAAAGACGAATAGCTAACGGATGGAAGAGATATTGGTCACTGTCATATATTGACAGTACCATGGAAACGGACTTTGTTATTCTATTATTGTCATAATTATTGAATCTTTTTTTAACATTTTGGCGACGAGAATGCCGAACAGTAAAGAAAAGTTAATAAAAGTACGTGCCTCCTCAAGAGGCACGCTTACAAAAAACCGAAATCATGTTTTTACACAAGAAAACATTTCAAACGAGGAAATCGAATCTCGACTTCAAATCCTGGAAAATACGTTCCGAAAGTTCCAGGATATCCAAGAAGAGATAGAGCTACACAGGAGGTTGACATAGAAAAAGAAATTGAAATAAGGTACAGTTTTGAAGAATCTTATACAAACATACGATCGAAACTTTTGACATTCAGGCGATACAATACAATTTTAGAAACTCACAATACACCGAGTACGAGCACAGCACAGAATAGCACAAACCAATCGCCTAAATTGAATTTCCTACCGCTTCAAGAAAAAGAATCATTACTAGCTTTTGCTAAAAGATTGAAAATATATTTCTTACTTCACAAAATAACCAAGTCAGAAACGCAAGCATTAACGTTACTTTCTACAATACCTCCAGAACTACATGAACGAATCTACGACCTATGCTCACCTGAGGATCCACTAAGCAAATCTTTCGGAGAACTCGTCCAAATTTTAGATGAATACCTCGATCCAAAACCTAGCATATGGGCTCTACAACATAAATTCATATCCCGCATTCAACAACAAGATGAATCAATTGCCGTTTATGCATCGGAGCTAAAAAAACTGGCTTCAGTCTGTGATTTTAAATGTGAAAACTGCAAAAAGAATACGTTTGAAAATTTTCTGACACTACAATTCATACGTGGACTGAAAGATGGAGAAATACGAACGAGAATTCTTCAAGAAAGAGACACACCAACATTTCCTAGACTGCTAAACAAGGCTATTACAATGGAAATGGGAAAATCAGAGAATCTGAAAATATCTACAGAAATACATCATTACCATGATACAATAAACAATACTGCCACAGTACATAATAAAAGCCAAGACAGATTTCCACCTCGGGACTCACCTTCCAGACCACCCACCACGATTAAAGACCTACAGGGTAAATGTTTTAGATGTGGCAAAAACGACCATAGAGCCAACAAATGTGGCGCTATTAAGAGCATCTGCAGAAAATGTAATAAAGAAGGACATTTAGCCAGAGTATGCCTACGCAGGAATAATGGTTTAACCAACCAGCTGAACGATTCCCTGAGTACATCAATCACGGGTAGTACAAATGAAATTAACATTATTAAGACTGAAATATCCAATAAGTAAATGATTCCCATCAGAATAGAAAACGAACTTATTCGAATGGAATTCGACACTGGTGCCACCTTAACAACAATGTCATTAGAACATTACAAACGCTCAAAAATTAATAGAAAACTTTACAAGACTGGAGTGCAATTAAAAACATACACAGGTGAAATATTAAAACCAGTTGGAGTTGCATACGTCAAGTGCTGCTACAAAGATCAATCATTCCATAGTAAGCTGTACGTAATAGACAAAAACGTCGACCCGATTTTCGGCAGAAGCTGGATGAGTGAAATAAAAGTCGAACTTGCAGATGTACGTAAAATAGAAACAGACATAAGCAATCAGTCGAAACTAGAACAATTATTCACAGAATTTTTATCGTCAGTCTTTCGTCCAGATCTGGGAGAAATACCAAATTATAAAGCCCATTTAAATCTTAAAGATAACACTCAACCTATTTTAATCAAACCCCGAAGAATACCATACGCCTAGGGCTTGCAATTCGAATATTCGAATATTCGAATATTTTATGTCCTATTGGGATTAATTAGGAAATGCAATCTCGATAGTCTCAAATCTCAAAAAATAGCCTAGGTGTTTTTCGATATTCTATCTCGACGGTCTATTATCTAACTATATGTGATATTGATCGAGATCTCGACAGTTTTGATCGAGATTATCGAGATTTTAGACCGATATTAAATGACCCTAAGCAGATTAAACTTTAGCGACTTTAACTTCTTAAGTTTCATCAAAAATGAATGTGATTGATCTCGTAAATAATAGTGTCTTTGTTTAATGTTATTTCACCCCAGACAATGCTGATTTTTGTAGGAGAGGTGGGGTTTTTTAATTTTCGAGCGTCTATCAACCAAGCATGGAAATATGCTTGAGGGCATCACAAACGATACTTGCTTTGGCAGTATAGCTGTAAACTCAGTCCAAACTGAGTGTGACAGGTTCAGACTTTACACTTTAGGCCTACGCTTCATACATTTTTCTATTAATCCAGTCTGTGGGGACTTATAAAAGCCTTTGCTATACAAGTGGAGTAATAGCGGTTTTGGCCTTATTTTGTTTAGGTATGGGGACCTAATAAAAATCCAAGTTTTCGACCTTGGGAGGAAAAGGCGCGAGCCACCATCTTGAATTGAATGTGCCAAAATTAGGTTTTTTTTTAATAATGTCTCAACAGTTGACTTTGTGGCAAAAGTGTCTATGGGAAATAGAAAGAAGACAAAATTACTAACATTTTTCTGATACATGTTTATTCTGTAAGTCTTATAGGTAAAAAGTTACATCTGGTAGAAGAAAAACAAAATTACAAAAATCATCAATTTACTTTAGGCAAATTAGACCATCTTGGGATGTTTTGATCGGGTGATACGGCATCATAAGGGGTTACGCACTGGTTAGCTCCTTTAATATGAACAGTATGCAAACCATCTATTGTATTGACATTGTGATCCGCATTATCACAAATAACTTGAGAGAATGAATCTGGGTCAACCAAGGTGCCAGCTGCATCAGGACGAATAACGGCAGATTTTTCGAAGAGTGTAGTTTCAAAGTACGACGCCGCGAAGCCCAACGAAGACAGTAAGTCGATAAGTTTCTTTGATCCAAACTTCTTGTACAATTATGTACTGATACCGATCAAAAGTGGCGACAAAAAAGATCTAGGTCTTGCTGCTGAAATTACAGCATGAGATATCGCTTCGCATATTTTATTCCATTTGTCAACAGAGCCACGTTTTTTTTGGAAATATTTTATTCCGGCGCTTGTAACTTTTTACCTATAAGACTTACAGAATAAACATGTATGAGAAGAATGTTAGAAATTTTATCTTCTTTCTACTTCCCATAGACACTTTTGCCACAAAGTCAACTGTTGAGACATTATTTAAAAAAAACCTAATTTTGGCACATTCAATTCAAGATGGCGGCTCGCGCCTTTTCTTCTCAAGGTCGAAAATTTGGATTTTTATTAGGCCTTCATACCTTAACAACATAACATCATAAACGCTTTTACTCCACCTTTTGCAGGGCAAAAATACCTACAGACTGGATTATATGGGAAATAGCATTTTTTCTCGCGTCTATCGGCCAACTATGGAAATATATATTTTTGAGGTCAAACGCTATTTCTTTTGGTAGTATATCTGCATACTCAGTCTGAACTGAGTGAGACAGGGTTAGAACTTGACCACAATGTACCCTAGCTTCAATATTTTTTAATGGGGAGCTCGATAGCGCAGTGGCTAGCGCACTCGGCCTGCGGTTGCTAAAGTTAAGCAACGTTCGCAGGTTCCAGTCGTCGGATGGGTGACCGAAAAAATTCATCTCGAGCTCCTACGTGCTTCGGAAGGCACGTTAAGCCGTTAGTCCTGCTCCTGATCTCTCTACGGTCATGTCAGATTGCTGTCCTGTGATCTGCCTCAGTTCGGACTGAGTTTATAGCTAAACTGTCTTTGCAAAAATTGTTTGTGATGATCTCTAGAATATGTTTTTCCCTGTTTGGTCGATGGACGCGAAATAATAAAGACGCCACCTTCCCTAGAAAAATTTAAGTAGCGAACGCCCAGTTTTTGTGTAAATGATCTAACCTGTCTTACTCAGTAAGGACTGCTTTTACATCCATACTGCCTGTGCAAATATCGTTCACTGGGCTCTTAAGAATATATATTTCCATGTTTGGTTGATGGCCGGAGGAAAATAAGGGACACAACCTCCTATTAAAGAATATGGAAGCGAGGATACAAAGTGTTCAAGTTTCTAGCCTGTTTTACTCAGTTCGGGCTGAGTTTGCAGATATACTCCCAAATCAAATAGCATTTTAAATGACCTCAAAAATATATTTTTTCATTTTTCATGATAGTTCGAAGACGCGATCAGAGAAAAGTATGCACTTTCCCATAGAAAATGTACGGAGCGTAGACTTAAAGTGTAAAATTTTAAACCTGTCTCACTCAGTTCGGACTGAGTTTACAGCTATACTGCCATAGCCAGTATCGTTTGTGATGGCCTCAAGACTAGATATTTCCATGATTGGTTGGTGGACGCTTGAAAAAAAATTTCGAATAATATTCGAATATTCGAATATTTTTCGAAAAATATTCGAATATTCGAATACCTGATTTCGTCGAATATTTGCAAGCCCTACATACGCCTTAAAGCCTAAAGTCGATGAAGAAAAAGAAAGATTATGTTCCATTGGCGTCATTACAAAAATAGACCAATCAGAATGGGGCACCCCTATTGAACCTATAGTAAAACCCAATGGATCGATTAGACTTTGCGCTGATTACAAGATCACTCTGAATAAAGTAATTCAAGATGAAAAATATCCTATACCCATTATTGAAGATATATTCTCGGAGATGAATGGAGGCAAAGTCTTTTGCACGTTAGATATTACACAAGCTTACTTGAATATGGTGATGGATGAAGAAAGTGCGTTACTACAGACGTTGAGCACCCATAAAGGCACTTACAAAGTAAACAGACTTATGTTTGGAGTGAAAGTAGCACCAAGCAAAAATTTATGGATCAATTACTTTTTGGACTAAAAGGAGTAAAATGCTTTTTTGATGATATCATTATACAAGGAGCCACAGAAGAAGAATTATTTCAACGACTAAGAGCAACCCTACAAAAATTGAAAGATAGTAACCTTCGCGTTAATAAAAAAAATGCCACTTCTTTAAGCAAAGCATCAATTACCTCGGCCATACAATTGATAAGAACGGATTACACAAAAATAAGGACAAAGTAAAAGCCATTATCAATACAGAACCACCTAAGAACATTAACGAACTACGAACATTTCTTGGTATGGCGAACTATTATAATAAGTTCATTCCAAATTTAGCGTCGATTACAAACCCCTTGAACCGGCTACTGAAAAAGGGAACCAATTTCACATGGACACACGAATGTCAAAAATGTTTTGACAAAATAAAAAGTGAAATTTTGAGCGAACGAATACTGACATACTTTGACCCAACAAAAGCATTAATTTTGGCAACAGACGCATCCCCTTGCGGTCTAGGAGCGGTATTGTCACATAGACTACCGGACGGTACAGAAAGGCCCATCGCATTCGCGTCACGGACACTCAGTAATAGCGAAAAGAGATATAGTCAGATTGACAAAGAAGCGACAGCGATTTTCTGGGGTCTTAAGAAGTTTTTCCACTATTGCTACGGACGGAAAAGACGATGCCGATTTTGTTAGGGCAGGTGGCGTCTTTTTTTTTTCGAGCGTCCACCAACCAAACTTGGTAATCTATATTCTTGAGGGCATTACAAACGATATTTGCTATGGCAGAAAAGCTGTAAACTCAGTCCGAACTGAGTAAATCAGGTTTGAACTTTTTTTCGATTTGTACATTTTTCTATGGGAAATTGTTTTTTTTTGTTTCTTGCGTCCATCGACGAAGCGTAAAAAATATATATTCTTGAGGTCATCACAAACAATATTTGCTATGGCAGTAAAGCTGTAAACTCAGTCCGAACTGAGTGAGACAACCAAAAAAATTCAATTTCATACATTTTTCTATGGGAAATAGATTTCATCGACGAAACGTGAAAATATATATTCTTGAGGTCATCACAAACAATATTTGCTATGGCAGTATAGCTGTAAACTCAGTCCGAACTGAGTAAATCAGGTTTGAACTTTTTTTCGCTTCATACACTTTTCTATGGGAAATTGAATTTTTTTGTTTCTTGCGTCCATCGACGAAACGTGAAAATATATATTCTTGAGGTCATCTCAAACAATATTTGCTATGCCAGTATAGCTGTAAACTCAGTCCGAACTGAGTGAGACGGCCTAGAACGTTTCCACTCTAGGCGTTCGCTCCTGCATTTTTGTATGGAAAATTGCAACTTTTTTTCTCGCCTCCATCGACGAAACATGAAAATATACATTCTTGAGGTCATCACAAACAATATTTGCTATGCCAGTATAGCTGTAAACTCAGTCCGAACTGAGTAAAATATTTTTACGTTTCGTCGATGGACGCAAGAAACAAAAAAAATCAATTTCCCATAGAAAAATGTATGAAGCGAAAAAAAAATCAAACCTTATTTACTCAGTTCGGACTGAGTTTACAGCTATACTGGCATAGCAAATATTGTTTGTGATGACCTCAAGAATATATATTTTCACGTTTCGTCGATGAAATCTATTTTCCATAGAAAAATGTATGAAATTGAATTTATTTGGCTGTCTCACTCAGTTCGGACTGAGTTTACAGCTATACTGCCATAGCAAATATTGTTTGTGATGACCTCAAGAATATATATTTTCACGTTTAGTCGATGGACGCAAGAAACAAAAAAATTCAATTTTCCATAGAAAAATGTATGAAGCGAAAAAAAATTCAAACCTGATTTACTCAGTTCGGACTGAGTTTACAGCTTTACTGCCATAGCAAATATCGTTTGTAAGCCTTCAAGAATATATATTACCAAGTTTGGTTGGTGGACGCTCGAAAAAAAAAAGACGCCAATTTTACGCATTGTCTTTTACCTTAGTTACAGACCACAAACCGCTGACCTCGATTTTTCATCCTGAACAAACGCTACGTGCATTAAGTACAATGCGACTGTTTCATTACGCACATTTTTTATCCGGATTTGATTACAACATTGAGTGCAGAGCATCATCAAAACATTCCAATGCTGACTACCTATCTAGATTTCCTGTTGACCAAGCAAAGGACACGTCGATCGACCAATACGCAATCTACCAACGTCAACAGATAAACCAACTACAGGTAAACCCAGATATTATAGCCAAGGAAACGAAAAACGACATAGAACTGAACACCATTTTACAAGCACTGAGAACGGGACGATCACTAAAAGAATACGGCTACAACGACAATGAATTCACCTTACAAGACGAGTGTATTTTCAAAGGTACAAGAGTCATGATACCACATACCTTACGTACATGTATTCTGGAAGAACTACATGCAGGCCACATTGGCATCCTTAAAATGAAACTACTAGCACGAAGTTATGTTTATTGGAAAAACATAGATAGAGATATCGAGGAAATAGTCAAGTCATGCAGAACATGTCGGTTGCAACAGAACGCACCAACCAAGGCACCGCTGCATCACTGGGAAGAGCCGACCGCCCCATGGCAAAGGATACATGTGGATTTTGCCGGGCCTATTATGGGGCACTACTTGTTTGTCGTTGTAGATGCCTTCTCAAAGTGGGTGGAGGTAGTACCAACTAAAACAACAACGAGCTTATGGTGCATCAATAAACTAAATTCATTATTCACCACCTTCGGAATTCCTTACATACTAGTCTCAGATAATGGGCGGCAGTTCACCTCACAAGTATTTGAAAACTTCCTCACCAATTGCAGCACTATTCATAGAACGACGGCCCCGTACCATCCAGCTACGAACGGACAAGCTGAAAGAACCGTCCAAACTATAAAAAGAGCTTTACGAGCAATAGAGGGGGAGGAGGGGCCACTGCAAACAAAATTGTTGACTGTTACCAGCCGCCTAAGACGTACGCCCAGAGCAGATGGCCAAACCCCGTACGAAGTGATGTTTGGACGAGAGGTGAGAACTCGCCTACACACTATGGTTCGGAAACCCCTTTCACCAAGACCGAAACAAAACAAGAATAGTAACCTCCCGAGAGAATTTGCTTGTGGTGACCGGGTACAAGCTAGAAGTTACTCCAGTCCTCACCGGAAGTGGGAATTCGGCATAGTGACCCGACGCATCGGGCGCCTGCACTACGAGATCCGCACCGACGCCGACGCCGTGTGGACCAGGCACGTGGACCAGTTGCTCGCCGCATCCCGAGTGCCCCAGCCAGGAATCGCGGGGGAGGACTGTCATACATTGACAGTACCATGGAAACGGACTTTGTTATTCTGTTATTGTCATAATTATTGAGAGAATGAATACACTATTTATTAAAGCTTAAAATCTTTATTTAACAGTCACTTAAAGAGATCATGAAATCCACAGATCTTAGTATGGGTATCAAAAGGAAGGTCTTCAATACCTGTGTTCTCCCTTGTATAACATACGGATGTGAAACCTGGGCTCTTACGAAACACCACAGAAACATGCTGGAACACTGTCAAAGAGCTATGGAACGAAGTATGATAGGTATCAAGAAACAAGATATAATACGAAAAACCGTGATAAGAAGTAAGACAAAAGTCACAGACGTACTTACCAGAATAGATAGTCTGAAGTGGAGATGGACTGGTCACATGCTGCGCGGTAACCAAGCGAAGTGGAGCAGCATCATAACAGACTGGTACCCTAGAGATGGGAGAAGGAACAGAGGAAGACAAAGCAAGAGATGGGAAGACGAATTAAAACTGACGGCAGGCCCAAAATGGAGACGGGTCGAACATAAGCCGCCCCTCGGCGGCTGGCAGCGATCCGTCCCCATGCGAGCGAAGGGGAAACCGTTGGAGTTTAGTGGGTAGGGGGCGTAGTTTTTCATACGCTCGAGCCCCACACACGGCCGCAGGCTACGCTGGTCCTGCGGTGTCATGGAGCGTCAAGGCATTCTCCAAAAAAAAAAAAAAGTCCCAAAATGGGAAAGGGTTGCTAGAGACAGAGTACAATGGAAATTTAAATTAATTAAATGCCTTGGACAGACACAAGCCTAGCCCCAAACTAAGCTCGAAGCTTGTACTATGGAAGCTAGGGAACGGATAGACATACTTAAATCCCAACTAATATTATAAATGCGAAAGTAACTCTGTCTGTCTGTCTGTCTGTCTGTCTGTTACGCTTTCCCGCTTAAACCTCGCAACCGATTTTGATGAAATTTGGTACAGACAATCTTTAGACCCTGAGACGGAACATAGGCTACTTTTTATTTCGAAAAAAAGAAATCCACGCGGACGGAGTCGCGGGCGGCCGCTAGTACGTTTATAAACAACCATGACTCGAGTACAAATGCCGATGTTCATCACACAAACATTTGCCCCTAGCGGAATTGACAACATTTAATTTTTTGAAAGGTGCTATTATTCAAAAACCATTTCGAGATTTTCGCTAAATTAACACAGAAAAAATGTTTTTGATTTTTTTCATTCAGTAACTAAAAAGATATTTTGAAAAATTTCCAAATTCAATGCTCGTCGGATCTACACACAGTCAGTCTTGGTCTCACTTTTGCCATCGTGAATTAAAAAAAAAGAAACGCAAGTTTGACATTATTTCTTGTCAAACTGACAGAAAACTGTGCATGTGTGTGTACATTTATCATACAGTGTTGACGGATTGGCAAAACTCCTGGGAAAACCCATGTTTTTAAATATTGCGAAAAAAAATTAACTCAGTTGATGTACCAGATTGAATTTTAGGATTATTCCACTTTGCCCCACCAAGGCCCCACTGGTGGGGCAGATTCCACTGTTTCAAATTTGTAGTGGAATATGCCCCACTGAATCAATTTTTTTCACTAGGGTCAGCACTTAAGAGTTTAAGTGGGTTTACTAGTATTGAATTTTGTTCAGTTTTATTTACCGCACTTACGTATTCCACATTTAATGCTGATTGCTAAAGGAACATAAACCTTAAATAGACAAATACTCAAAATACACAATACGAGTTAACCCACTTAAACTCTTAAGTGCTGACCCTAGTGTAAAAAATTGATTCAGTGAGGCATATTCCACTACAAATTTGAAACAGAGGCGCCTTGGTGGGGCAAAGTGGAATAATCCGAATTTTATAGCTTTATGAAATCTCACTAAAATATTATTTACGTTAGTTTAAATGACGAACTGGGTACTTAAGTGGCACTTTAGGTACTTGGACAACATTTTTCATGAATTCACCCTAGAGTCTCCTGGCAACATTTATGAGAACTTCCGTCATTCAAGTTTATTTTTTAAAATAGCAAAGATAAAATGTTTGTTCATCCGATGACATTGACTTACGCTCTTTTAGAATAAGTCGTTTTTAAATAATTTATTTTACAAAAAGGAAAGAAAATAAACGAAAATGAAAAAATACGTAAGTTTTAGATTTTGAAAATCTTTCAGAATAGTAAATAAAAACAGCACATAAAAAAATTTAAATGTTGCCAATTCGAACCCGCGACCCTTGGTTTTGTAGCCAAGGTCTCTCTCTGACCACTAGACCAACGGGCCCGTCAAAATTGTTAGAAGAGACCTTTGCCAAGAGGCACACTGAACTCAGAGATATCTTATAACATAGGAGACAACCACATCAAAATATAACGAAGGAGAGAGTAGTTCAGGATAAGAGGGTTATTATTATATTATTAAATAACTATACTATACATGAATAAATACATTATAAATAATAGATGATGCATGTTAACTACTGGGATAGTTAGACGACGGTTGAGAAGGATCCACAAGGAAGTACCTATGCACTAGAAACTTAAATGCTTGTTTACTCGGGGCCTGTCTAAAACTTTCGGGAGAGCGTTCCATATCTGATAGCTTTAAGAGTGAAACAGTTCGCTACAAAACCGGAGCGGTGAGAGGAAGTGGCAAGCGTTAACCTGTTGGATCGCAACTGCCGGTTATGTGTCGAACTTAGGAGTTGGAAATTAGATTTAAGATAAAGACGGGCATTTGGGTCATTGAGAAGAGAATAAAGCGTGGAAAGGATTCTGGCATTGCGGCGAAGTGGGACAGACATTTTGCATTTGGTTGCGATCCTTGCACGCTGCAGGTAAATTCATGGGGAGCAGATTCTGCTATTCAGCGTGCAGCGTGAATTTATCTGCTCAGCAGATGCTACTATTTGTAAAACGTACAGAAAAATATATTATAACAAAGAGAAAACGTGCTCTCACTTCCTGCGTTTCAAAATAATGATCAGAGCACATCACATCATTGGTGATACTCTGTATGAAAGCGCTAGGAGATTTAGAATAAAACTAATTGATAATTGCGGAAGCGCGGTTTCACAGCAATACACTTTTTTCCGTTTATTTTAGCATGTTCACTAACTGTTCTTATTATTTACAAATATTAAAAACTAGCGGCCGCCCGCGACTTCGTCCGCGTGGATATCGGTTTTCATGATACTAAGTTTTTTGTCGCTAACTCCCGTTCCCGAGAGAATTTTGCAATATCCTTTTGCAACTAAGCATCAAGTTTACTATGGGACCCTGCATGCCAAATTTCAAGCGTCTAACCTAAGTAGTTAAGATTTTCCATACAAACTTCCACCCCCCATTTTAGGGAAGTGGTGGGTTGGAATGGGTCATAAAGTAGGCTATGTTACTCTCCATCCCTTCAACTATCTGTAGATTGTAATGTGTGATTATGAACGAATACAAAATGACAGCTACTGTCTTTCGGGAGGAACAGGAAGGAACTTTCACTTAACCGCCAAGGTCACGGCTACATGAATAAATTGTTTAAGTAAAACATTAAAAGTTAAATCTAAATAGGTACAGTGTTTTATTAGATCAGTATCTACACTATCTCCACTAAAAAAGTCACGTCAATTCGTCGCTCCGTTTTGCCGTTAAAGAAAGACAAACATACAGACAGACACACTTTCCCATTTATAATTTATTATAAAAAAAATATAATTATAATTATAATATATATATATATAATAATAATCTTATAATCCTAGGAGATTTAATAATAACGTATAGTATGTTTCCAACGTACTTCATCATCACACGAATTTTAGAAATAATAAATAAAAATTAAATCGATCTATTCTAGCACCTCAACCTGCCGACAGGGGGCGCTCATTTATTTCAGAGTATTCCTTGACATTTTATTCTGCAAAATTATTAAAACAGGGGTTACTTGGGAGGGTAGGGATCTTAAATCTCTACGGATGCTACAACTCGTATAATTTTGGTTGAAGTTCACTTAAGGTAAGTTCAATTACCCATAAATTATACTTCGTTGTAGTATCCTAGGAGATTTAATAATAACGTGGATGTTCAGATCAATTTTTTGCAGAAAAATAATAAAAGAAACTTAATTTAACTATGTTAATTGCTTTCAAACAACTTTCCTAATACATATCAGTCTCTTAATCAGCATAATACTAGAGGTAGGCACATAGGAACTAATTATAAGATCACTTAAGTATTGTGTATAAGGTAAATTGTAAAATTTAGAAAAACAACTAGGGGAAGCGCTCCAGCCCGCGGCACGCCGGATGACGCCGGCGCCGGCGGAGACGCCCGCGCACTTTGGTGCCGCTATCTCCCAGCACTTGCTTTATCCAAAGGCTTATCCTCTGCGCACTAGCACCTCTCACCTGCTTTTTAAGGTAAGGATTACATTGAGAGGGCATTCGCTGGACAAATAGAATGAGATTCACCTTATAGGAGGTCATCTATACTAATATATAAAGCTGAAGAGTTTGTTTGTTTGTTTGTTTGTTTGTTTGTTTGTTTGAACGCGCTAATCTCAGGAACTACTGGTCCGATTTGAAAAATTCTTTTTGTGTTGGATAGTGTATTTGGCGAGGAAGGTTATAGGCTATAGTATATATCTATTATTTTATCCCAAGGGGATGAAAAAGGGGATTAATGTTTGTATGAAACTTTGTCAATTTTAAACCGATCGGGCTGGGACTTGGCATGCATAAAGCTACTATGACATAAAAATCCCCTTAGAAAGGATTTTTTTGTGTTCCACCCCAAGGGGATGAAAAAGGGGATTAATGTTTGTATGAAACTTTGTCAATTTTAAGCCGATCGGGCTGAGACTTGGCATGTATGAAGCTACTAACATAAAGATACCCTTAGAAAGGATTTTTATATGTTCCACCCCAAGGGGATGAAAAAGGGGATTAATGTTTGTATGGAACTTTATAGGTATAGTATATACCTACGTTTGCGGAAACCGGAAACCACGCGGACGGAGTCGCGGGCGGCCGCTAGTCTATAATAATACTAAAACTAGTTTTGTAAAATACTATGTTGTTACTGTTAAAAGTCTTAACGTCTGCACAAGTTGTCCAGTTCACAACGTGAGCAGAGCTACAAGCTTATTACATCTAGATCTAATGATTCCTTAGGAAATTACAAATATGAGATCTGCGTTACGAGTGTATTATAGGTATTTGAGTAGATTCGGTCTAGCCCTAAACGCACCATTTAATAATAAAAACGACTGACACACTCATTAATGATCTAAATGTAGTTATTGTGCCATACTTGGTACCTTTTTAAAATGATCAGATAAAACTTATCAGTAAGACAGAATAGCTACCTTTAGTCCAGGAATTTTAGATTTTATCTGCGGAATAATTCCTAGTGAGCTGAATTTTTGTATACACTTTTGTTATGATATTGTAATGATGATGTGAAAAATCGACATTGATATCGTGCCGGCTAAAAAAGTTATAGGGGTCCAAACGTCACAAAAATCAGTTTTTCGCAAATATCTCGCGATCTATTGCTCAGAGGTCAATAATGGTTTCATAAAAGTTGTTCGTCGTAAAATTGTCTACAAAAAAGGTCTGTTGCATTTTTCTGTACAATTAACCGTTTTTGAAATAGAGACTAGAACGCACTCACATGTGGTATTGTATACAGTACGGCGCATACCAAGGCATAAACCCTATTGTTTGTTTTTTTCCCTTTTTCGTTTGTGTGTTTTTTGTTAGTATGATGATCTACATATAGAAATATAAATGACTTGTAATACTAGTACAGTCAGGAAAATAGAAATATCAACTATAAAAAACTGAGTGGCAATTTTTTTTGTCACTTTATAATTCAAGAACGGGCTCATCGATCCAAACCAAATTTTCAGGGTTTGTACAGACTAATTAGTATATGTTCTATGTGAAGTTTGAACAAAATCGGTCGCTTCACTTTATACGTAGCGAAGCAAGTACCGGGCCGCTAGTAATGATATAGATATGCAATGTGAATGTTAGCAATTTTGATCCACGATCTGCGGAAAAAATCCTAGTGGGCTGAATTTTTGTATACGCCTTTATTATGATATTGTGATGAAGATGTGAAAAATCGACATTGATATCGTGCCGGCTAAAAAAGTTATAGGGGTCCAAACGATAGAAAACAAAACATGGACATTTGTTATAAATGCATGATGTAAATAAGTCTATTTCCAGTAACCAGAAAATGTTCACTATTTTTTGGAAACAACATTTAAGCAGTTCCCACAAATATATAAATATTTTTCTTTGTACACCACTGCCATTTCTCACTGGAAATATGGGAATTTCTCCCATCCTGTTAATATAGATTATAGAAGATGGCTGTGGTGTTATCTACAGTCAACAAAATCTCTGGATTTCTAATATTGGCAATAACATTTTATTCCCATAAAGGCTAACAGTAATTATACAAAATTAATGTCTCTTTTATTTACTCTTACAAAGACCAACTCCCATGAATAGTTGCTTCTTGATAAAAAAAAATCTACCCTGATATAGAGGCGTCGGAAAATATTTCCAATGAAACCAATAAGTACTTATTGGTTTATCAATAAATTCAATTTTATTGCTCCATCATTTAATGTTATCCTATAGTAAAAGCTTCATTTTCATATTCGTTTTGTAGCTTTTCTTGTGTAGCAAGGATTAATATTTCTACCTCAAAGAATTTAGTGTGCCTACAGCCAGCCATAAGACACCTCAAGGCAAGCTGCGGTTACGGGCCCAAAAAAACGAAATTCCCTTTACCAAGTGTCTAAATAAATAAAATAAAAATCTAGAATACCTACATATCAACCACCATTTCATTACCTTTATGACGTTTATCTGTTGGCAATTCTAAAGTCATGTACAATGAATTAAGGTTAAATAAAAAAAAACAAATTTGACCTGGCTGAAAATAATATTTCTTATTTTTAAAGAAACCTAACTTAATGAAAGTGTTTATAACCACTGTCAAAGTATTTAAACATGAAACCTGGTATTCAGATGTTCACCACAACTGTCTAAATACCCAACTAATTTATGTCTCTATTTAAGTTGACTTCCTAGTACAGGTCTCATTAATTTTGTGAAACATAATGTGCTGAGCATAGTAAGTAAAATATACTTAATAACGGTAAAAATATGCTTAGTCAGAGCAATTGTTGCCATTTAAGTGTCTTGAGACATTAACATATTGGCTGTTTGAATGTTCTCCATCTTAAAATGTCTATGTAAAGTAAATTTATAGTGCTTCTAATCTTATATATAAAAACGAGCTTTATATATTATTATATATAAAATGAAATCAAAAATGTGTTGGTAAGCTCATAACTCAACGACACCTGGACCAATTTGGCCAATTATTTTTTGTAAATTTTCTTTTAAGTCTGGGAAAGGTTCTTACCGCAAGAAAAAAGGACAACTAGAACAAATCAAAGCAAACTATTACTCTTTGGAATCAGAACTTAAAAATAGGTAATACAAATTGTACCCTCTGTACTACATGACATGACACAATTGCTGTTAATTTCAATAAGGTTTTCCATACCATCAAACCTATCATTTTTAAGCCAGGTAGGTAAGTCTGTTCTTGGGCTTGAACTGTGTTCGAGTAACCTCTAACTTACATAACTTTAACTAAGACCCGTGGGTCACAAGCAATAATTAATCCCGTTTAGCAAAAGATACTGAATGCGACCAGCATGAAGTATCTCCAGGGGCGTCTCTGTCCGCCTTCGGACATGGCGGCGGCGGCGGAGCGGCAGGGATAACATCTCGTGCTACCACTGAGGAAATCAATTACTACTGGTAGTGTGTTATTCCATTGTCGAACTCGAGTGATTTTGAATACTTTTCGGATGACATCTCGTGCCACCACTTAGAAAAGCAAACTTGCATTTCCGGATAACATCTCATGCTACCACTGAGGAAATAAATGACTACTGGTCACAATTGTTATTACGTAAATACTTAGAAAAAACACTTTACTGACCTTAACTTTATGTATTTCCACACAAATTAGTCCAAACCTTCATTTGAACAAAAACGCCGGGTATCCGTGACGTTTGTCGAGAGACAACTTCTTCTCCAGACGCTTATTTTTGCTCTGATTTTAGCCTCTGTTTTGGTTTTCGTCTTTTTCCCCATTTTCACTATCACAAACACACAAACTTTGCTTAAATTGAAAAAAAAAACTTAGTTTTAAAACGGCGCGCACGCGGATGATGCAACACATAGAAAACGAATGAGCTGAGCGCCCCCTGCTGTCGGTCGGCGCGGTAGTCAATAGATCGATTTAATTTTTATTTATTATGTCTAAAATTCATGTGATGATGCAGTACGTTTCAAACATACTATACGTTATTATTAAAGCTCTTAGGATGCTACAACGAAGTATAATATTAGGATGGATTTAAAAGTGTTGCCTTCCTTCTTATTTCCTTTTACCCATCAATTTACAAATAACTTGGTATTCGGCTAAAGTTTGAATATCAAAAGACTTACAGAAGCAGAGTTTATAAACATAAAACTTACAAATAATTTGATACGACCAAATAGAAAAGACATGTCAATGTAGAAAGTATGACATTAGGTGAATTTTAAATTGGTGAAAATGAAAAATACTTCCATTGCGGAATTAAAGAAACAACACGCGGCGGACTGCGATACCATCCGCACACCATCCAGCCAGACCAAGAGGTATGGGGTATAGTTCCTTTGAGTCAATTTTTGACTCAAAGGATCTATACCCCATACCTCGAAAATTGAGTCTGTTTGTTTGTTCCGCTTTCACACCGTAACTACTGAACCAAAAACTTTGAATTTTGCAGACGGAAAGTTAGAAGTGCGAATTAAATATTAGGGTAGGTACTTTTTATCCCGAAAAAAAAAAGATATGCCGCGGGAAAACAAAAATATTGTTTGCAATAAAATCGAATTCCACGCGGGTGAAGCCGTGGAAAGCTAGTCTATACTAATATTATAAAGAGGAAAGATTTGATTTTTTGTTTGTTTGTTTGTATGAATTGAATAGGCTCCGAAACTACTTGGCAGATTTGAAAAATTCTTTCACTGTTGGAAAGCTACATTCACCCAGAGTAACATAGGCTATATTTTATCCCGGTACGGGAAGTAGTTCCCTCGGGACGCGGGTGAAACCGCGTGACGGGCCGCTATAATTAATAAAGCTAAAAAACTAGTGAAAAGGTACCCGATTGACGCAGCCCGGACCCGCTCATCATGCATGCACTTTGCCACACCAAAAGGGTTCAAGTCAAGCCACAGCCATATGACAGCCATTACGCCAGGGGCGTAGCTACCGCCGTATCTGCCGTTCAATTATACGGGGCCCCCGAGGTACGGGGGCCCTCAACTCGCGAAAACAAAAATTAATAAAAACTTCCCAAATTATAATTCCATGCAATTTTTTTCTATTGAGATAAATATTTACCTTTGCTCAGGGCCCAAAACAAATTTTTATACGGGGCCCCGCTAAGGCACGCTACGCTTCTGTTACGCTGATACATAACGTAGCGGTATCGTCCCAGTTATTTTTTATAAATAAAAATGAATTGTTGTTCGTTAGTCTGATTAAAACTCGAGAACGGCAGGGCCGATTGATTTTGGTTTTAAAATATTTGTAGTAGTCCAGGGTAGGTACGAAGTTCGCCGGGTCAGCTTGTTAAAAATATAAGTACTGAACAGATCACTGTCCTTCTAGTATGCGGTCGCGTGGAGTTATCTAATAGGAAGCAGTGGTCTAGTCCACCTTTTTTAGGGTTCCGTAGTCCACTAGGAACCCTTATAGTTTCGTCATGTCTGTCTGTCCTGGTTCGTTCTCCGCCGTTTCTGCACCGATTGCTACGAAAATTGGTGAAGAGATGTAAACTGATAATTCAAGAATTGGTTTTTATTCCCATACAGCGGAAAGTTAATTCGAAAAACGTCCCCCCCCCCCCCTTATAATCTCTCAGCAGCGGATAGTGTTACACCCAAGTGCAACACCAACACGTCACCGAAGAGCGACACGCGAAATCAATACACGTCAAAACAAATACGGCACCGAGCGGTGCGAGACACGGCGACTGCCCGGCGGGCTGCCCGCGCCCGCCGCCGCACCGTACACGCCAGTTTACCTCTGCAATGCTTGCAGTACGTTCTCATTAAATCGTACAAACTATACAATAATCTATGCGGCTTTATACCCCTAAACACAGTGTCAAAACATTACATGTATAGGTACTCGTTTTGCCTACACCCAGGACCCTACATCACAAATTGAAATCGTTTTAAATTGGCAGCACAATTACACAATCTACAAGTTTTGTAAAACTCAACTTTGTAAAAGCGGTATACGGAATCTTTTTTTTCAAGATGCGTGACGCGCACTGGTGCCGAGGGTGAGCCAGAAATTTACAAATGAAAAGCATGTAAATATTATGTAATGTAAGTCAGAAGGTACATACCTACTAGAAAGGAAATAACGTTTCGTTTCATTAGTTCGTCGGTAGTTTGCTTTTATCTAATTCTGCCGTCTTTTGTCGATCAAAACAATAGCAAGGTTCGTTAACGAGTTTTCGTAATGCATGCATTACTGATGATTGCGTGCAACATGAGAACGGCCGTGGATTCGGCGACGCCAGGGACGATGCCGCGCCTGCGCGGGCGCGGGAGCGACGACTGTGCTTTCACTCTCATTACTGCGCCCGCGCACCAGCGATGGCGCCGCGCTGCCATCATTAGAAAGTGAATTTCCATTTACATGTAAATCCCGATCTAAGTACAGGCATTATAGATAGCAGTGTGTACCGATCTAATGTTACTTGCGCATTGTTACACTTTTTCCGTTATGTTCAGCAATGTTGAAACTGCCTTTGTACCGAGTACGCGTCCGTGCGAATCGCATGCAATCTGCAATTCGTAAAACAATAGACCTGTGTCGACAATTCTGACCCTAACGGTGTTAAAACTGAGTAAAACCTGTACACATTGCTTACTTACACTTAATAAAACATAAAATCTAGGGCAGACATGATCATGATATGACACTATCCGCAATATTCGCGAGATAGGATTAAGATAGGAGTTGCTGCGATAATGGAATTATTAAGTAGGTACCTTGCACCAATGTTTGTCAGTCGAGGGCCTCATTTCCTGCTAATCCCCATTAGATACGATGAGATTGATAAGGACACATTTAAATAATTATCGGCTTACCTTACTGTTTGTTTGTCAACAATAAAATCAATACCGTACTATCCAAAATTGAAAAAAACAGACGAGTATGTTTATGTCTGAGATAACTCATCGTTTATATTTTTGTCGTTATAGGTTTTTTTTTTGTCGCTAGGGAAATACCGCCTGTCCCCTGGCCCCTCATCCTGAAGCATGCCTGTCGCCAGGGGGTGTAAGAGTTATATGAGCTCTCAATATGGCATACTAGCTATAACGCCTTTATTATAAACTCTTTATTATAAAAATACAAAACTCGTAATCTTACAGATTAAACCCAAGACTCATACAAGCTGTTCACAGTCAGAGATTACAAAATCAGCCAAATTAAGAGCCTCCTCACCTATACTAATATAATATAATAAAGCGGAAAAGTTGTTTTTTAGGGTTCCGTAGTCAAATGGCAAAAAAACGGAACCCTTATAGACTCGTCATGTCTGTCTGTCTGTCTGTCCGCCGCCAGTCTGTCACAGCCACTTTTTTCCGAAACTACATGTAATATACTGTTGAAACTTGGTGAGTAACAAGGTTTTCACACATAAGTAGAAAAAAAATTAAAAAATGGTTGTCCCCATAGTTACAACTGAAACTGAAAATATTTTTTTTCATTGAACATATACGTATCTATAGATAGGTCTTCAAAAATTATATTGAGGTTTCTAATATATTTTTTTTCTAAAGTGAATACTTTGCGTGAGAGACTCTTCCAAAGTGGAAAAATGTGTGTCCCACCCCCTCTAACTTCTAAAATAAGAGGATGATAAAACTAAAAAAAATATATTATGTACATTACCATAAAAACTACCAACGAGAATGGGTTTGAAAAAAATCTAGTAAGTAGTTTTTTTTAATACGTCAAAATAGAATTCGTACGGAAGCCTCAGTGCGGGAGTCCGACTCGCACTTGGCCAATTTTTTTTTTTGTTTGTTCTATTGAACGTGCGATTCCAGGAACAACGCGTTATTCATCAAATTGTAAAAATATTTGAGTGTTGTAAAGTCGTGGAAGGTTTTAAGCTATAATATAACACTAATAGCGGCCGCCCGCGACTCCGTCTGCGTGGATTTCGATTTCCAATATCCTATGTGTAATTCTGATGTATAAGCTATATTGTGGTAGTTTCATTCAAATCCATTCAGTAGTTTTTACGTGAAAGAGTAACAAACATACATACATCCATACTTACAAACTTTCGCCTTTATAATAGTAGTAGGATGTTTGCGGAAACCGAAATCCACAGGGACGAAATCAAGACCGGCCGCTAGATGTTCATAATTGGGAGGAATCACGTTAAGTAGCACGAAACTTTCTACGCGAATCCCCGAAGCGAAGGACAACGGCGCCCGCCTTCACCGCATGTGACTTCGCGCTGCTGTACCGGCTGCCCCCCCTAATAGGCTGGAGGGGGCGATAGGTACAGCTGTGAGCTCCAAGATATCCCTAACAGGACAGACAAAGGACAACGATAGTTCCTGGCGATTATACTCAAAGCGAACGAAAGGCATGAAGAAGCAATTCAATCCAAGTCACAAATGATCTAAAAATCAGCTTGGAATTACCTAGAGTAGTGAAATCACTATCTTACGAAGTTGGGGCTGGTCCTAAACTGCTTATACATAAAAGCCTTAGCCGGTTGGCCGGTCCCGTCAAGCGCCTAGCCCTGAAGAACAAAGCTGGAAGGAGCCGCGTGTCGGCCGGACACCGCGGGCCGCGACGCGCAAGCCGCACATTAAACCATTAAGGCCAGCCTCTCAATTGGATGATGTGGGATAATTGGCGGTCGTGTGTGATTTCATCGCTCGTTCGGCAATGAGCGCACCTCTCATTAACACGCCTAATCAATTCAACCGCCGACCTATCGTGCAAATGAAGCCAGTTGCCTATATTCAATCTGGCAAAATGACACACGAAAACGATTACAGGCGCCAACTAGCGTCCACAACTTTGTGTGCTCTGCCACATTGACATTTAGGTTGTATATTCGTGAAAAAATATCGAAATGCAAACAGAACAATTTTCGATTAATTATTGTGATACCTACCACGACTTGGGTGGAAAAAAGGTTTTGAAAATAATTTTGGTCATTCAAATAAAATGATAGACGAAACCCGCTAGGGGATAATGTTTGTGCGGTGTACATCGGCATTTGTATTCGAGTCATGGATGTTTATAAAAGTATTTAAGCATGTCTATCCGTTTCCTAGCATCCATAGAGGCTTCAGACTTAGTTTGGGCTTGGTAATTTGGTATGTTAGTCCAAGACATCTTTATTACTTATTATTTTATATTAAAGCGTAAAACGGGTTGAGAAGAGTTAGGAACCATACGAATCTCAGTAGGAAGTAACTCCTAAGAACAATAGGAAACACTGATCAAAAGAGGCAGCGGTCGACGTAACGGGTGACTCGGGTGATGTATGTCATACCCGGAGATGTCGCACAACCGCTGTGCCGCGGCGGCGTGGGCGCTGCTGTCGCCGCGCGCGCCCGCCGGATGTATTAGCATATCAAAGTGCCCAGACCATCAATGTCACCATCGACGAGACAATCGTACGAGTGATGAATCCAGTGGGCGGATTCACAAGTTCACTGAGTCAACGTGAAACTTTGGAAATGACCCTGATGCGCGGCCCCGAGTCACCGGAGCGCTAATCAGGCAGATAGTGTAATGAGGGTCATCGCTCCACAAGACGCCGCGTAACCCGGTCATCATCCGCGGCGCGCGCGATTAAGTCGCACGCCGCGCCACGCCGCCGCCGCCGCCGTGGTGTCCAATCTGACGGACATTGCTAACATTGATCCGTCCTTGTTGATTAAGCTCAAGAGTTGATTGTTGTGAATGCTTCAATAACTACTTACGCGAATGAAACAATAAATATTATGTTAGATAGCTCATTCGTCGAAGAAGGTTTTCACGTTGCGCTCCGGCCACGAGCGCACAAAAAAATGTGGGTACTATCTATCTATACTTATCATAAATCTGTAGAGAGGTACATGAAATATATTTACAAAATCTATCAGGGGATTAGTGATCAATACTTATGCCAAAAATGTACCCTATGATTTAACTTCTTACTTTACGTCTGTAAAATTTCAAAGCAATTGGTTCAGTAGTTACGGCATGAAAGCGGAACAAACAAACAAACAAACTCACTTTAAGGATAAGGCACGCCATGTAATAATAACCTTATTACCTAGATGCAGAAGCGTAGCGTGTCTAAGCGGGGCCCCGTATAAAAAATTGTTTGGGGGCCCCTTGGAAGGGTAAAGTATTACACAAAAGAAAAATAATTGCGTAAAATTAATAAAAATAATTACTTATCATAATTGTGTCTGTCACTTTTTCCAGGGAAATTGCTTTTTTGACTTTTGTCATTTGTGAAATAAAAAAAAGTTGGAAGGATTTAATATTTTTTGCTTACGCGAGCTGGGGGCCCCCGTGGCCCGGGGCCCCGTATAATTGATACGGCGGTAGCTACGCCCCTGGGTAGAGGTCATCTCATATACGTTTATATGATATGTTAGGTATGTGTTTTAAGCATGTGGATTGTGAACCTCAAAATATTTATGACCCGCCGCCTGGTCGTGTCCTTTAAGATCGATAGTTATTGCTTGTCATTGTTTATTCGCAAACTACCCAAATGAAGCCATAAGAAGCAACTCACAGTAGCTTATTCAAACAAACAGATTACTATTAGTTATTTATTACAGCCAAAATAACTGTGTAAGCCCTTGAGAGGCGTTGCGGTACAGTTCAACACGCGGAAAACGATTTTCGTAAATGCCATATACCAATGCCAAGGAAAATCATGCTAATAACATACCTACCGATGTATGGTTCTTTAAGAATACAATCTTCAAGGCTGTCTAAATCATTTAATGTTCTTCACAATATTATTGTGATATTATTTGAGAAGCATTAAATGCGTACATATGTCCTACATCACCTGTATAATTTGTTGTAGGCGATCTTTGGCATCGGTTTGCATGCTACATCAGGTTGACAATGCATATTTATGATTCTTTACAATTACTTAATAGAGTATTTGTGAAATAGATATTCCCGCGATGACTTCGCAGGCGGGGTATACAATGAGCCGACACAAGGGATATAAACCTGGCATGGTACTTAGGTATATATGTTACCGGCAAAGCATATAATCGAGGTATTCTATACAATACCTAGGTAATGTATTGAATACCTGAGGCGTTTTGGCAATGTATGAAATACTAAGTAATATTTTTTTCCATTGCATACTTTACCAAGGTAATCTATGCAATGCCTAGGGATTGTTTAGAGTACCAGTTGTGGCACAGGCAATGTGTAAATGAATAGATCGTGGTCTTTATTTTCAAATGATTTGCAGAATAAAACCTAACTAACCTACAAACTTTGGGACGGAAGACTAACTTGATTGATAAAAAAGTAGGTAAGGGTTTTTTTTTGTAAACCCTTTAAAGTTATTGATTTTTAAAATCAATTTTATAAAATACAAATCGATTTAATGGAAACTAACTTTATCTTACTAAGGTTGACTAATGTTCAAACGTTTCGTTACTTCTCGAATGATACCCAACATTGCTATCCACGTTCCACTCATTCCCTGCCCTCGTATTGCGTATATTACCGGCTGCGTATTTGGTATTGTATAGAATACCTAGACAAAGTATAAAATACATAATATTTCATACATCATCTAAAAATGACAACCAAGCTGCCCAAAAATTGGCAACAAATGCTATATGTAGCGCAAAATCCAAGCATATAGATATAAAACATCACTTCATCAGGGAAGTGGTGCAAAATGTCTTCATCAAATCATTTATGACGGAAATATTCTACTAAAAATTGCCTAAAAATATTATGCAACAGCATATGATCCAGCTGATCCAGATCGGTTTGAACGCGCTAATCTCAGAAACTGCTACTTCGAATTGATAAAATCTTTTGTGTTCACTTACCATTTGTCGAGGAAGGCTTTAAGCTATCAATAGTAACAGTGTGCGGAAACCGAAACCCACGCGGACGCAGTCGCGGGCGGCCGCTTGTAATAAATAAATTAGTTGACTTAACAGGGAAAGCTGATGGTCAACAGCCGCATGACCTACCTACATAATCCTTTTCCAAACATTGTTGCGACACACTGAAATAATAGTTATTGCATGCATATAGCATCAATAGCCGTTGGACCATTATTTGATTTTGAGCCTACTCAATCATAAAGGCCTGTCAATCAATAACGAATTTGAGTTTGAACATCAGAAACAGGATACTTAATCAGATTTTACAAAGAGCAGCGGCATCACAAGATTGGATAATAACACGAGAACGACCGGCCCAGGGAAGCGCAGTTTCCTTATTAAATAAGCTGGCAGCACTGACCATTTTGGCGAGCAGAGTGTCCATCTGCGGCTGGTGCGTGGCCGTCAGCAGCTGGCGGATGCGCGAGGCGTTGGCGACGCACTGCGCCATGCAGCGCTGCAGCGCCGCGGCCTGGCGCACCAGCGCGGCGCCGAGCGGCACGCCGTCGCCGCCGCCCGTCGTCCCCGCGCCCGCGCCCGCGCCGCGCAGCACCGACTCCAGCACGTGCGCGTGCTGCGACACGTAGTCCAGGCAGCGCCGCAGCTCCACAGCTTCCCGTCGCTGCCGCTCTGTTCATGGATTTTTTTATTAGAAAAATAAGTATTTCTCTAATGACTTAACGCTCTAATCTAGTGCACGAAGATGATGACATCTCCTTCCTGATCCCTCCCATGGTTCATTGTGATAACAATCTGTGGTAGAGTAATTTTTTGTTGCAATTTTGACAATTGATAAGAGCTCCTATGAAACCTACATATATTAATAAAGAATATATTGATTTAGATTTTGATCTTACATGATTGTAGAGGGAACAAACAATGTGCAGTACTAACACAACTTTCAGAGGCACAGGGGTGTTAGTACACTGCCAGGCTCTGGACTGTATCTGTTCTAATGCGGTGTTAGAACTTCTTAGACAATATGTTTTTTTTAATTTCTGTTTACAGTTAATTTTTTACGTGCCCAAATGTAAAGTTTGCTAAATGTGCCCCCCTCTCTTATGCTGCAAAAATTAAACAACATTATCTGTTTAAGATCTAAGCATTTATATATTTTTAATACATAACAATGAGTTCACTGGATTTTAATATTATTATCACGTCAAAAAGAAAGTAGTTATTTGATCCAAATTTAAAAAAAAAGTTGTTGTTAATTGCTAGTCCACATACTGTATATTTTTTAATTATTTAATCTTATTAGAAGAAGAAAGAAACACATATTTTACATTTACAAAATTAATTACAAAATATATTTACATTCCTACTAAATGTACATAATTATTTCGGAAGTACAAAATATGTTTAAAGTTAAATGGACAATAGCAACAGGATGACGAGGCACTCAGGGCAGGCAGGGTGTTTGAACTGTCAATGACTGGCTAGTTCATATTTTTTGCTCCAAAGCACAATAAGCCCATTCAGTTCTGACCATGGACCCGTGTACAGCCATAATTTAAAACACCAATATTCACTTACTTAATCATTGAGCAATTACTTCATTTGGATTTTCAGATTCATGAATACACATATATGGCACAAATTTAGAAGGAAATTAAAAGGTACATAAGACTACTCAATCCACAATAACTATTACTCATTAACTGAAATAGATTTAAATTAAATTGAAAATATCAAAAGCCAAATAGGTATATATTTGGCTTATTTGTATGTCGATAAAAATGAACAATTGAAAGTAGCTTTATTGTATTTTGTATTATAGTCTTTGTTAATTAGGGGTTGTATTCCTTGAAAATACGGTAAAATTTTTAAAAGAATGCCAAACCCATATGTTTATTTATAAAGTTATATTAATAATTAAATAAAAACAAATCCGTTATCACCAGATTCTAAAATATTTTTTATAAAATTGTATAATCGCAACCTGGTTTCGCTCAAACGCTTCAAATGTAAGGCAAAAATATTTACCGTGGAAATCATATATTCTCTGCGTTCTCCGAAGGTATTTCTCTTCTTGGAGCTGTCGATCTGCTTGTGCTTGTTTTTCTCTGGCATCGAGAATCTCGAGAAATGAGGAAAATAAGGATTTTCTTTCGGCAGAGTTAGTAACGGTTTCTTGCATTTTGATGACAGAAAATATGGATTATCGGATTATATTAAATTAACCAGGTAACATTTGTGTGTAACGGGCAATATATTATAAAGTTTGAACAAATAAAGAGCAAAATAAAGTGGATGACAAAATAAATCGAAATCAAATTCAAAAAATCACACAACCACTCGTCTTTCGTCCCAAACAACAACTGTCAAATTTTAGGATTTTTAAGTCGAACCTAATTATCGGAGTGTTGAACGCAGCTAAAAAACGTTGTTGTCTTCCGTGGCTAAAATCCAAGGCTATATATGTAGTTATAAAAACCTTGTCTATTTCAGTAATTTTATCAGTTTACAAAATAATTATTTAAATAAGATCTCAATTTAATTATATAAACCTCAATTCTTTTTTTAGTTTAGATTTCAATTTTCTCTCTTGTGCATAGGCGTCCGAATCCTTTTGAGTTTTGCCTAGAGTTCGCCTCGTTTGTATGGCCACCCGAGGACTCGAGTCTTTTTCTGAACTCGAGCTTTTCTGAAGCGTCGTCGAGCTATTCTCAAGGCTCGATTTCTATCAAAGGCTCGTGCTCTTTTTGATCGTTTCTTTCGAAGTAAAATCCACATAAAGTACCTATACTGATTTATAACACTATATTATTACTAAATAATTATGCCTTTTAAAAACATTTCTCATTGTTTTATGTAAAGATGCAGTCAACTTTGTTTTGCACCCATAATCTTACTTTGATAATATGGTTATTTTGTTTTTTCTTCTAAAAAGATATTGTTGTTATATGAACGCATTTAATGATGAAGGAAATTTTGAATTGTCAGCTTGATATTCTGTGGTTTGGTTGCTGTATGTATTTGTAAGAAAAAGCGGCTGTCATCGAATAAAACTACTACTGAATAATAGCTGTGAAAACGATAGAAACAAGTAAATTCTAATACGTAGCCTATATTTCATTATTTTAACTATAACACAACATGGCACGTGAGAGTAGTGCGGGATTTGATAGACATATCACTATCTTTTCGCCTGAAGGAAGACTCTATCAAGTTGGTAAGTCTATTGAAGTATCTCTCTAAATCTATTATGAGAACTTGAATTTATCACCCTTGTTTAAATTAGTAATTGTCTTAACTTAACCATTACAGTAAGTCTGTGGTATACAGATTGATTAAGCTATATTAATAAGTAAATTTTTAGGTTATGGTAGTTAAAAATTAAATGTCATTCATACATTGAGGTATTACTACTACGTATAATAATAATACCCTCCTAGCCGAATTTGGCCACTGCGGCCAATCTTAAGACTAGCAACTTACGCGGGATATATTTTAGTGCACAAGCGCATGCGCAAGCACAGGTGCACTCCCTATTCCCTCACTCTCATAATTCGGTGAGACATCTGACACGACCGTAGAGAGATCTGGCGCAGGACCAAAGCCTTAACGTGCTTTCCGAGGCACAGGGGTGTAATTACAACTCCAACTTCCAAACTTCGGACTATCTGTGATATCACATCATGAAAACATAGAGATGAGAACCCAGGACCTCGCGGCCGCCGCGTTAAACTGCGACACACTAGCCACTGCACCACGGAGGCAGTGAGAGAGACGAACTTCTTAGCTATCCATGGATTCTCCGTGCGGGTGCCGGGTCCATCGCGTGGAACAGAGAGGAATGACTAGCACTATACTACATATAGAGTGGACATTGTGTACAAAAGTTTTGCATCAAATTGCAGGGAAGGGGTAGATAATTTAGTGTTATTTTTGTCTTTTTATATATTTTATAACACGACATCATCTTTATTTTTCGTCTTATAATGATTGTACATGTTTTTAAAACACAACACGATATTTTTGATTTAAAAAATTGCCAAAAGAAGAAAATTAGACGGCTACTTTGTGGTCCATGGACCACAATTTGGGTAAGAAAACATTTGTTTGTGATGTCATCTCTATACGTAGTAGTTATACCTCAATGCATTCATATCATAACGCTTAAGCATTAATTGCACCTTTTATTGTATTTGTGTTAGTGTTTATTAAAACGAGATGCTTATATTTTATCGATACAATTTAATTCTAGCAGAACAGGATGAGTCATTTTTGCAACTGCTAAATCTTAATTCTACATTTGTAAAAAAAAGTGTCTTTGAATTGCCACCATTAATTTACAAAACCCAACACACACTTCAGCTGTAGCTACGAATCAGATGCCATTTAAACAATTTATTTTGATCAATCAATCAGTTCATTGCAGTCTCTTGCTGAATATAGGCCTCCTTCAAAATGAGCTAACTATCCCAGTCCTGTGTAATCTGCATCCAAATTTAATGGTATACACCTGCCAAACTGTAATAACTTGATTCGTGATTTTTAGAATATGCTCTGAAAGCTATAAATCAAGGTGGGCTGACATCAGTTGCTCTACGTGGGGCTGATGCCGCGGTGGTGGCGGCGCAGCGGAAGGTGCCTGATCGTCTACTTGATCCAGCTTCTGTAACCCATTTGTTCCGTCTCACAAATCGTATCGGCTGTGTCATGACTGGCATGATAGGTCAGTACCTACACGGTTAATCAAATAAGTTATTCAAATAAGTTGTGTACAGTCCTGGACAAATTACTTAGATTTTCTTATTAGAAAAGGTTTGCTTTGAAATGTCAGTAATTATAATGTAATATTTAGTTGGTAATATCAAATAAAATGAATCAGAATGCTGGGTGGGCACTGGCCAAGTTGGTGGCCGCAGAGTGATAAAATGTCATGCAAGGGAAAAATGTACCTTTTATTATTTTGTTTGGAATGTTTAGATTCATTAGGATTTTGCATACTTTGAAAACCAATACCAGTGACCAGTAGTTATGTGTACTGGACAAGTTTAAATATTTCCTATACATATTTTTGACATATCAAACTTTTCAGCTGACAGCAAATCTCAGGTTCAACGCGCACGTTATGAGGCAGCCAACTGGCAGTATAAGTATGGTACTGAGATCCCAGTGCACATACTTTGTCGTCGTATTGCAGACATTTCTCAAGTTTACACACAGAACGCTGAGATGCGTCCCCTTGGATGCAGTAAGTTATTTAAACTGCTTACAGAAACATTGTTTAATATTAAGGACAAATCGCTTGTAAAAATTAGAACAAGCATGGGTAAACTTCCTATTTCCTGAATCTCATGAATTGTATATGTGATCACAGGTATGATGCTCATTGCATATGATGACGAGTCTGGCCCCTGTGTGTACAAGACGGACCCGTCGGGCTACTACTGCTCGTACAAGGCCGTGGCCGCCGGCGCCAAGACCACCGACGCCAACGCCTACCTGGAGAAGAAGCTCAAGAAGCGCGGCGACCTCAGCGCCGACGACGCCGTGCAGCTGGCCATCTCCTGCCTGTCGCAGGTGCTCTCCGTCGACTTCAAGTCCTCCGAGATCGAAGTGGGCCTCGTCACCAAGGATAATCCCAACTTCCAGTAAGTTTATCAATGTGACTATTGATAATCTATATATTCCATTCACATTATTACATTTTACTGGTATTAAAATAATTTTTGGAGTTAGTGATTTTATATAAAAAAAATAAGGAGGATTGTTTCATCAATGGCATCAAATTTTGCTATTGCAGTGTACTAACGGAGAACGAGATCGACAGACACCTGACCGCCATCGCCGAAAAAGATTGAGGGACACGAGAAATGCGAAGATTTTTAATCTGTATCTTTTTACATTAAAGTCATTAAAACAACACCAAGTCTATCGATCGTTTCCGAGCTCCCGGTATTCTACTCGTAGGATTCGGTGAGCATTCCCTCCCTCCCGGGTATAATATCTCGCACCAGGTCGCGGGGCAGCTCCGGAACGACGTCGGTGAAGTTCCCGAGGTCGCAGCAGAACACGAGGCCGTGCACCGGGCTCTCGTAGCTGCGGCCGCGACGCAGCTCGCGCAGCCACGCCGCGCCCGCGCAGGCGCTCTCGCAGAACACGGCGGCGCGGACCTCGCTCACCGCCACCAGCGGGTCGTTGAGCAGCACCAGCGCCAGCCCGCGCCGCGCCGCCCGGTCCAGCACCGCCGTCCACACGTAGCGCGGCACCGGGAAGCGGCCGCCCGCCGCCAGCCGCAGCTCGCGCCGCGCCTCGCCCGCGCGCACCGCCGCCGTGCCGTGCGTGCCCGCCAGCACCTCCAGCGCCGCGCCCGCCGCCCGCGCGCGCCGCAGCAGCGCCGCCACGTCGCGGTGCACGTGGCGCAGGTTGCCCGCCGCCACGCTGCGCCACACGGCCGCCCTGTTGGACGCGAAGTCCGCGACGCGCGCGTCCTGGTCCTCGAAGTAGTCGCGGCCGAGCAGCTCGCCGGCCGTGAGCTCCTGGCCGGCGAGCGAGACGCGGTCGGGGCGCAGCAGCTCGCGCAGGCGCCGGTTGAGCCGCGCGTCGTCCGAGTAGAGCCGCTCGGCGTCGCGGCGCGCGCGCGCGTCGAACATGTGGTTGAAGTTGCCGAGCAGGCTGAGCGGCGCGGCGCGGTCCCGGTGCGGCGGCAGCGCCAGGCCGGCGCCGGCGCGCAGGCGCAGCGCCACGCCGCGGTCCGCGTCGAAGCACAGCGTGGCGAGGTGGCGCACGCCGGCGCCGGCGCGCTCCTGCGCCTGGTAGGCGCGGCCCTGCGCGCCGCAGTGCTCCACGTCGTGCAGCACGTCCTCGAACACGTTCTCCTGGCAGCCGAGGTCGAGCAGGTGGCGCAGGGCGCCGTCGCGGCGCACGCGGTAGCGGCCCGCCTCGCACGCGACGGCGAGCTCGCCCAGCAGCGGGTAGGCGGCGAACTTGCCGCCGCCGCCGCACGACAGCAGCAGCTCGTCGCCGTGGGCCGCGGTCACCACGCCGCCGGCCGCGCGGTGCGACGTCACCAGCGGCATGTTGTCCGGCACGCACTCGGCGCACTCCAGCTCGATCACGCACGCCGCTGCCAAAAATTACGTAACGGTTCGTGAAAGTGAAACTGAGAAATAAATGATGCGAGTCAACGAATTGGCTATAATACCGAGACATTTGACTGACGTCTTCGGTTATCGTGGGCGCGACCCGATATTATAAATGTAGGGCTGCCATCTCTAAAATTTGGAAAACAGGACAAGAGGCGAGAGAACCCCGGATTTTAGAGTCCGAAAGCCGGACATCATAGCTGCACCTTCATAAAACTGTCGGTTGATCGTGGCTTTTTTTTTTTGGTCTGTCGTTTTATGAAACCTTCCCCGGACTTCTGTATCTTCCCCGGACTTCTGTATTTACTGTACCCGGACGCACCCCGGACGCCCTCAAAAGTAGGACAAATCCGGGGAAACCCGGACGGATGGCAGCCCTATAATGTATTGTAATAAATGGTATCGGCTTATTTAATATTTAATTGTTCGAGTCCGGAAACGCCAAGCTTCTAAAATACAAAATATAGGGTGTAACAAAATATACTGCAAATATTTTAAGGGCGAATTCTTTAGTGGCAATGTAATCAATATTAGATATTAAGAAGTCAAAATTAATGCCTAAAAATTTTGCATTTTCTGCATTGGCCAATTTGCTCTTTTCGTCCTGTAAGCTTCGCCCCCTCTCCACCACTTTGCTTTTGGGGCAGGACAAGTGTAGTAACTGTATTACACTGATAAGACACTACCAGCTGTCTTGCATATGACAAATTTTGTACTTTTCCCAATTATTCACTCAATTTATTTTGTTGATTTTCTCGGAAACTAGCCTATTAACAAAAAAATGTTACTAGACAAAATTACATTTCCACTAAGCAATTCGCCCTTAAAATATTTGCAGTATATTTTGTTACACCTTATATATATTTGCGTGTACTTACGATTCGAAGATTCACTTATTATGAACAGATACACGAGAAAAATAGCACACCGACAGGAAAGCATGGTTGAATCGCTAACTGCTCGCCAGCGCTGCGCGGTAGGGAGTGCGCGCGGCCGATAGCGCGCCGGGTCACGCTCCTGCGCCTCGACAATAACATCTATTTACTAATCACACCTACTTAGACTACTTACTTATTTCATTTATCAGTAAATAATAACTGGTCAACAAAATTAATAATAACTAGGTAGTTACGCTCATTCGTGAGTAGCAAACAGTGCTGAATGTCAATATTACATGGCACATATTCATGATTTTAACATGTTAATAAAGGTTTGCAATTTTTTTATATCACTACATAGTATAAAATAAAGTCGCTTTCTCTGTCCCTATGTCCCTTTGTATGCTTAAATCTTTGAAACTACGCAACGGATTTTGATGCGGTTTTTTTTAATAGATAGAGTGATTCAATGGAAAGGTTTTTATGTATAATACATGCATAATATGGTAGAGAAACACTAATAAACTTAGTTGCACCCGTACGAAGTCGGGGCGGGTCGCTAGTATTTTATAATACTTAGTGGATGAAAAAGTTGATAATATTCAAAATAAGGAAAATAATTCAAAAAGGGATAAAACCGGCCAAGAGTCGGATATGTGCGTAGGTACATGAAAGGGTTCCGTCGCCATAAGACAGCTTGAAATTACCATTTAGTTAGGGCAACTGCACTTCATAAGTTGGTCATAAATAACTATGTAACTAACTATGATATGATACGGAGTCCGCTAAAAAAAAGTTGGAAAAACTTAGTTCTAGGCTGTACTGCGCAACCAAAGATCATTTGAAATGACCTCAAGAATATTACCATGTTTTCTATTTTCTTGGAGAACGCGAGAAAAAAAATCGGCCAAGTAAAAGAGTGAAAGTCGGACTCATGCACTGAGGGTTCCGTACAAATTCTATTTGTGACGTATTAAAAAAAGAAGGTACTCACTAGCTTTTGTTCAAACCAATTTTCGTTGGTAGTTTGTATGGTCATGTAATATTTTTTTTTTAGTTTTATCATTCTCTTAATTTAGAAGTTAATGTACATTTTGCCATAGTAATTTTTTTTTTGACTGAAAACATAAATGCGGTTCACAATACATCTACTCACTCGTTTGAACAGTAAAGTATATATGCCTTTTAGTTTCGGAAAAAAATGGTTGCGACGACCGACTGGCGGCGGGACAGACAGACATGACGAATCTTTTAGGGGTTCCATTTTTTGCCATTTAGCTACGGAACCCTAGAAAGACTTTAATTAGGCCATGCCCTTTTAATTATCAAAATATTCCTATCAGACCTACAAAAAAGTTGTACCTACCGGTACCTATCAGTTTTAAGAGGATTATTCCACTTTGCCCCACCAAGGCGCCCCACTGGTGGGGCAGATTCCACTGTTTCAAATTTGTAGTGGAATATGCCCCACAGAATCAATTTTTTGCACTAGGGTCAGCACTTAAGAGTTTAAGTGGGTTAACTAGTATTGAATTGTATTCAGTTTTATTTACCGCACTTACATATTCCACATCTAATGCTGATTGCCACATCTAATGGAACATAAACCTTAAATAGATAAATACACAAAATACACAATACGAGTTAACCCACTTAAACTCTTAAGTGCTGACCCTAGTGCAAAAAATTGATTCAGTGGGGCATATTCCACTACAAATTTGAAACAGTGGAATCTGCCCCACCAGTTGGGCGCCTTGGTGGGGCAAAGTGGAATAATCCTTTTAAGATATGTGTGGATGGGAATAAAGTTGAATTTAAAAATAAACTATCAGACCAACTACAAAGTTGTATCATTGAGAGAGAAAATTTTTGACCCATTTTAGTTAGTTGGTCAAAATGGAAGGACAGACCACAGTGTAATTAATGCATGTATGTAGAGTTTAAGAGACCCTGGACTCCAAGGCAATGGCCGAGGATGCGACCGGGACAAGCGCTAGGATGATGATGATGTAGGAGATTAAGAGAAAAATCAAAGATCACAAGATTACGACAGTAGTTTAATATGAACATAATAACGATGCCGATGTTTATTTATAAAAGCAGGTAAAAACCGACGAGACACATACACCGTACGATAAAAATAGTATTTAATTAAATTCATCAACGTATATAATATGTATTATTATTAGAGTACATAGTATATGAGCTAATATTTCGTATCGTCCGCGGAAGGCGGCCGCGCGTGCAGCCCGGCCGGCGGTGTCTCGCGGCCGCGCTCAAGTACATTGCACAGAGGAAATGCAGGGCGAGCGCCGCCCGCTGGAGCCTCGCCGATATGTCACCGTCCACCCCCACGCTTACTCTTACTCGATACTTATGTAATGCTAATCGAATGCTAACATAAGACAGTAACAACCTATAAATATTCTGTAAGTATATAAACTGACTACATATTGCATTTATCGACTATTTAACAATAACACTAAACTTTGTCGGAGGTTAAGTAGAAAGAAGAGTGATTACAAAGTGAGTTCACAATAATTGAGTGTGGATAGTTGTAGTTGTATAGTCTTGTGCATTGCAGTCTGTTTAAAACTTCAATCATAAAATTACAGTTCACACTTACAGTCACAATGTATTTACCATTAGTTACGCACAACTCCTTACAGTTATTAAGACTAACCCCCTTAACTAATTCAAATCAATATAGTGAAAAAATTATCCTTCTGCAAAAAGTACCTTATCTACGCCTTTATGACATTTCAATAACCAACTAGTCTGATTAAAAGTTCTATTGACCAACTAGATGGCTCCGAGATACTCGGCAATGGGTCCGGTGACTTGGCTGAACTATAAAAATTACTTCTGCCACTCCAAAAAAAACAAACAGATCCAAAACCTAGCATAATTAATTGAAGTATTGACAAGTCAGCCGAAACGACGATCCCGGGCGGGGTGGCGCGGGGTGGGGCCGGCGCGGCGCCTAGGAGCAGCAGGCGCGGGCGGGCGGCGCGCGCGACGGCCGGCGCTCCACGGCGATGCGCGCGTGGTCGGCGTCCGCCTCGCGCCCCGACGTCTTGTCCAGGATCGCCTCCGCCAGCTCCGAGAACGCGCGGTCGATGTTGATGTTCGCCTTCGCCGACGTCTCCATGAACCGGATGCCGTGCTCACGCGCGATCTGTACAGATGACGCATCAACATGATCAACCTGACGTTGTATGTTCGTAACTGGTAAATGCAAAATAATACAAAAGAGATGTCCCAGAAATGTATGAAGCCTCGGCCTGGTCCATGTACGCTATACCTAAATATAGGCGAATAAGTGTACTACAGTTTTAATCACTCCAATTCTTATGGAAAACCTTAGTTTTTTGGCTGAAACAATAAATTATACCACAATATTGCAACTCAGTACAATATGGCGGAGGACGCATCCATAGAGTAAAGTAAATATACCAAGACGCATCTTTGAAACTTGAATGACGTTTATGTCGTTTATCCGTCAGTTTATTTTTGTTTTGACTGTATGCAGTTTATTTCACAAAGTATTTATATTTTTAGGTTACAAAGAACCTAAAAAGGCTGGGGCCCAAAGCTGTAAATCCCAGTAAATAAAAAAAATTACAGTTGCCATCTTTACGAAGTAAAGTGAACAATTATGAATTTGATTTTATTTTTAAGCCACTAAACTACGGACCAAAAATGTTTTATTGTATTTTTAATGGAAATAGCAATATTTTACCGATTTTTTGGTACCACGTACATGGTGCGGGCCTGGGATGGGACATCTCATTTAACCACAAAAAGGGTAATTCATTTTAACCAAAAATTTCTTTAGTGCTATAATAAAAACATCTCAGGGTCCCCTATTAGTAATACCAAATGAGAAGATAACATTCTTTCTAGGTTTTGTAACTAGTTTTTTCAATTAAGCATTTCTATTGAAGTTGTCAGTTGACTTAGTAATCAAAGACAAGTATGGGAGTCATACACCAGTCAGGGAGAAACTTACAGCTTCACCACGCTCCTTGCTCACCACACGTTTCTCCTCCATGTCACACTTGTTACCAAGTATCATTTTCTCCACATCTTCATTTGCATGCTAAAACAAGACCAAAGATGTGATGTTTTATATTTGATAGTATTTAATAACTTCATTTGCTCATTACATGATACATAAGAAGTGTGGAATTGAGAAATGATTCAAACTACATTATTAAGGTTCAAATTAAAAGTACTTAGAACAATACAAATAAACATCAATATATGGAAAAGAAATCGAAGTACAGGAAAGCTTGAGAAACCTACCTCATCTATATTTCTTAGCCATTTGACGATATCGTCGAAGGTCTTCTCGTTGGTGATGTCGTACACGAGCATGATGCCCATGGCGCCGCGGTAGTACGACGTGGTGATCGTGTGGAAGCGCTCCTGCCCTGCTGTGTCCCAGATCTGGAGCTTTATCTTTTTACCTCGCAATTCGACTGTTTTTATTTTAAAGTCGATGCCTGTGGAAAACAAAAACAAATATATTCAAGAATTACTCATTTTTAGCCTAACATACGCACTAAATAACTTAATGAAAAGATAAAAAATTTATAAATGCTAATTATTGAACAAGGAAATACAAGATATAATTAAATCGGAATACTATAAGGTAGCCTCAAATACAAAGGTATTTCTTACCGATAGTAGATATAAAAGTCGTCGTAAAATGATTGTCTGAAAATCTAAACAATATGCAAGTTTTTCCAACACCCGAGTCTCCAATGAGAAGAAGTTTGAATAACAAATCGTACGTCTTTTTAGCCATTTTGTATTATTTTGCAATAAAATGAAAAGTACAAATTACAAATCCAAAATCATCCGATCTGAAAATATGACAAGATGAAGATGACACATGAAAGTGAATTGCTACACAAAAAAAATGGGTCCTACTTTGGCATCAACAATAATTAAAAGTCAAAATCAATCAAAACTTTTCTTTTCTTTCTTTTTTTTCTTTCTATAATACATCATTTTGCCATGTCATGACTGCATAGAATCATGAAACTTTCGAAAATAATTTTAACCTAGACAAAGTTAAAATTATTCTTGATTTTTTAAATATAAAATTGAAATAAAGAACAACGCATAATGATTTTTGGCGTGTATCATAATGTGAACTATTTAAAAAAGTTTATTTTTTTTTTCTTAATTCGGTTAGGATAAATAAAAAAGCGATTTTATGTTTTTCTGCCCAAAATGACGTTCCAATGCTAAAAAATACGATTCGGAACCCAACACATTGCAACACAAAGACAAGTTCCATCCCGTTTCACAGATTTTACAAATTACACTTTCGGTCCAAAGTCGTAAATTAAAGTTAGAAATAATTTTCAATTAAGATTCTAGCTTCACATTATAAATAGCTCTGTTATTTTAAATACTTACAAACAACTACGGAGCGAAAAATATGTAAAGAGTTAAAGTGCTACGTGAATAGGTACGGATAAACCAAAGATATTGGAAGTACCATAGATCCTCCGATCCTCCATATGTCAGGTTTGAGTGTAACGTGTAACCACTAACCACCAAAACCAAGGTTTAAGTCTTAAACCTACTGATGAAACTTTCACTTGATGACATTAAATTACCCTAGTAGCGGCCGCCCGATACTTCGTGTGCGTGGATTTCGATTTTCATACAAATGTTTTTTCCCGCCAACGCCCAACTCCCGTCCCCGCGGGTATTTTGCAAAAACCTGTTGCAAATAAGGTTATTGTTGATTTAATGGTTAGGCCTCAGTAGCTCCTGAAATTAGCGCGTTCAAACCAACAAATATACTAGTGTAGAATAGTGTAGATAATCTATGGGTTATTTGGTTTTATACCTCAGAAAAACAACAGAGTATGTAGGTAACTATCACACGGTTTTTTTGTTAATTAGTTTGAGTTAACCTAACGTGTTGTCATTCACTGTGTTAAAAACTGGTAACAGCTACATATAAAAAAAAGCAAAAAAAAAAACAACAAACGCGAATGCTGCCAAAAAAAAAACTAACGAATACCATTAAAATTATAGATTGCCGCCAAACGGAAATTAACTTTTATTAACGCCAATGTGCAATCAATCTATTTAGCTTTATTAAAACGCAATTTATATTACCATTTACCACCCAGTAGTACATAGTATGGACTATTCCATTAGTCGAGGAAGGCTTTCAGATGTATGTATAGTATAACACTATGTGTGGTGCGGAAACCGAACTCCACGCGGACGGAGTCGCGGGCGGCGGCTATAGTGTTATAGTTTTAGAGAAGAGAATTAATCATTCGAATAGATGTGTTGCCAACTTGCCACAACTATTCACTTCATACTCCTAAGTGGATAAAGTTTTTACCCAGAGGAGCAAGGATCGGTGAAATTGTGACTTATGTAGACGTGTCGGTCCAATTCAGAAGTCGTGACGGCAGGTGACTAAGAAATCCGTTGCGTAAGGAAATGCATTCGGTCGGATGTAGGTAAGAATAACAATTATTTAACATCAGAATAACCTTCTCCTCGGTTCGATTCCCGCTTGTAGTGAACATTTTCTTTATCATGCATAGCAAGAGTTTCCGTAGTTTTGATGTAAGCCATCCATGTGTTCTCAAATGATTTGGAAGTTAGCAGTGTTAAAGATTGTTTTGTAAATTGTTATCAATTAAGTACAATCTAATCTGTCTCATTCATGCATAAGACAAAATATTTTTTTCTTTGTTAAATTATGTAATTGATGTAGAATTAATTGAATACGTTTCGGATTGCACATATTGACTTCATGGTTTGGAGGAAATATCTAACGTATAACGTAACTATATCTAACGTAATGTACCTGACATTTCAGGCACAGGCTGGGTCTACCTCCGACGCAGCGCAGTGCGACACAAGAGAGCAGTACCTACCTATTGTCTGGCCGGTATGTTGCACTTAATTTTTATGGTTTTACACCATTGTTATTGAGATAGAATTACGGGTCGTAGGAGGCGGGCTCGATTCCAGCTAGGGGAAAATGTGTCTAATAGTAGTTTTATAGTGCTGTGATTTTTTTATTATAATGTTACTTATCCCAGCAAAAACACAGTGCTTTAATTTGAAATGATAACTTAGAAATAACAAGACAGATAAGATACGAAATCATCGACATCTTAGTACACAAAAAAAATCTACTATCCTATGTCGTGACTGTCTCGTAATTTAGAATACCACTGGTGATAAAGTGGTTATAAATATTTATCGTGTTAGACTTTTTTCATTTTGACTTTAACTGGTTGTTTCCCTATGTTTTGACGTTTCCTTTGGTGTTTTCCAGCTGTTGTGGCGAGAGACAGCCGTGACCTGGAATGCAGCTTGATGCACCGATGCGCAGGGACGTACAGTGGGTGCGGATCAGTGCAGTGAGGCGGGAACAGCATGACCACGCGGACGAAATCGCGAGCGGAAGATCAGTCAGTAGGTCATTATGAACAATCTATTACATACATTACATGTTAAGTCGGTTACTTCAACATGACACACACGCCGGCGGCACTGGGTTCAAATCCTGGATAAAATCGATATGGTCCAGGGCTGAGTATTGTTTTGAAAACTTCCTCATTGCGCCTGACTTCTCGACATTCATGTCATATTCTGACCTATAACTGCCTCCGTGGCGAAGTGGCTAGTGTGTCGCACTTTAATGCGGCGGCCGCGCCGGAGGTCCTGGGTTCGAATCCCGGGTCGGACCGATGAAATTGTGTCTATGTTTTCATGTTGTGATAACACAGATACAGTCCGGAGTTTGGAAGTTGGCGGTGTAATGACACACCCCCGTGCCTCGGAAAGCACGTTTAGCCGTTGGTCCTGCGCCTGATCTCTCGACGGTCGTGTCAGATTGCTGTCCCACCGAATTATGAGAGTGAGGGAATAGGGAGTGCACCTGTATGTACTTGCGCACGCGCTTGTGCACTACAATATATCCTGCGCACTTGGCTAATCGTAAGATTGGCCGCCGTGGCTGAATTTGGCTAGGAGGGTATTATTATTCTGTCCTATTAATATTTAAGGCGTTGTCGTTCATTTTAATTTACCCTCTATAAAGACATTACGATTGGTGTTTTCCAGTTGCTCGGTGCTTCGCAGTGCAGCGCAACTTCGCTCAGCTCAGTGCAGGAGGGATGCAGCAATGTCTGGTATGTTGCACTTAATTATTATGATTTGGACAACGATTGTAAACCACACAGCCAGACCAGTAGTTTTGGTCTATTGGCTATCATTCGAAACCAGCTAGAAGCAAAATGAACGGGTCACTCCCGTATAATGAACATAATTTGCCCACTTCAGCCTAAACACGGCTAGGACATTATAACTTGAACTAATGATGAATACGAAAAAGTCCGAGCGTTGCGAACAAATGCGTTCGTGACACCATAATGTTTGAATAGTTTTGCGCGAATCAAACTCTTATAATCTGCGCCTTTCTTTGATGTCGTAATATCTGATCAACCGCTCCACCACTGATAATTTGTGTCTATTTTAAGATTGCATTTCTTTTTATTTCAATTAACTTTTGGTTCCGATTCTGATTCCTTTTACGATCATCCCCTCAATGACATTTCAACGGTGTTTTTTCAGGGCCAGTTGTCGTGGCGAGGCCGAGCAACGACTCGGAGTGCAGCTTGATGCATGGATGAGTGCAGTGCGGCGGTGCCAGTTCTCCAGGGATTAAGTTACAAAGAACAAACTATAAAACGCTTGTGACCGCATGAAGCTTTACTAATGGCTGTTTGTGTTAAAATATTTCTCGGTAAAATAAGGCTTAGGTGGGTTCTTCTTCTTTTTTATCGACAATGAGTTGTCCCCAAAAACACATGTATTATTTTATAAAACACAACTATGAGTTCCTACTTCAAACTATGAAAATATTCCTGATGTATGATAGATTACGAGTTACTATATCATGTCTTCGATACTTCTCTTAATTATTTAACTTATAAAAAAGTTACATTGCGTGACGGAGGTGTAAGGGGTACTACTTACTACTACGGTGTACATTTTGATCGATATTGTTTGCTTATAAATTAATTTGACATCGAAAGATACATCATCTGAAAAGTAATATGTCACTCAACATTTTTGCAATATTACCAATGATTATTAATATGATGTGTGATGTTTTTTGATGATTCATCGGTGATGTCCGTTGTCGGTAAATAAGAAGAATGACCCAGGTACCAGATTAGTATAGCTGCCTCAATATTTTAGTTAGTGAAGTAAAATAACACAGTTTTCAGGCATCTTAATTCTGGTAAATCTGGTTATAATCACTCGTAATATCTGACTTTAATCATATTAAAATTAAAAATAGATTGGATCCATGCAGAATATGTGCATGCATGGAAATGTATAATCTTTTTGTACTGACTTATTTTATTTACACGTTTGTCATGGCGTGGTTATGTAAATCTATTAAAGTTTCATTTTAATATTGGTTTATCCTACTACTATTATAAAGGCGAAAGTTTGTATGTATGGATGTTTGTTACTCTTTCACGTAAAAACTACTGAATGGATTTGAATGAAACTTTACCACACTATAGCTTATACATCAGAATAACACATAGGATATTGGAAATCGAAATCCACGCGGACGGAGTCGGGGGCGGCCGCTAGTCATTTCATAATCACGTCGATTTTAACCTCGATACTGAAGAAAGGTAGGATTTTATTTAAAATACAGATACATCTTTTACTAGACTATCAAATTTTCAATAAGATGGCTCTATGATGAGACCTTAAATGAATGGAATAAATTGTACACTATTAAAATTTAATAATAAGGACTACTTGTGAGCATGGATCATGATTGATTCATCAACATCAACCTTAAACAGAAAACGGTATTTTGTCGGTTGCGGAGAATACGATCATAGAAAGGAAATAAAAAAGCGACATTGTTTTATACTTTGAGTTTATGACATATTTTTATGATGAAAACCTTGTAATTGGCATATTTCAGAAAACATGGAACCGAGCTCCCGTGCAGAGTGCGCCGCCTGCTGCACGCAGGATCAACCACATAGACATTCCAGGCGATGTGCTAGGGGTGTCAGGACGGTGCGCGGCGCGCTGCAGCGCGCCGCGCACCGTCCTAATCCTGCGCCAACGGGCGCAGGATTAGGTTTAAACCTAACTTTTTCAGGATTAGGTTTTGACCTAACTTTTTCAGGATTAGGTTTTGACCTAACTTTTTCAGGATAACCTAACTTTTTCAGGATTAGGTTTTGACCTAACTTTTTCAGGATAACCTAACTTTTTCAGGATTAGGTTTTGACCTAACTTTTTCAGGATAACCTAACTTTTTCAGGATTAGGTTTTGACCTAACTTTTTCAGGATAACCTAACTTTTTCAGGATTAGGTTTTGACCTAACTTTTTCAGGATTAGGTTTTGACCTAACTTTTTCAGGATAACCTAACTTTTTCAGGATTAGGTTTTGACCTAACTTTTTCAGGATTAGGTTTTGACCTAACTTTTTCAGGATAACCTAACTTTTTCAGGATTAGGTTTTGACCTAACTTTTTCAGGATTAGGTTTTGACCTAACTTTTTCAGGATAACCTAACTTTTTCAGGATTAGGTTTAAACCTAACTTTTTCAGGATTAGGTTTTGACCTAACTTTTTCAGGATTAGGTTTTGACCTAACTTTTTCAGGATAACCTAACTTTTTCAGGATTAGGTTTTGACCTAACTTTTTCAGGATAACCTAACTTTTTCAGGATTAGGTTTTGACCTAACTTTTTCAGGATAACCTAACTTTTTCAGGATTAGGTTTTGACCTAACTTTTTCAGGATAACCTAACTTTTTCAGGATTAGGTTTTGACCTAACTTTTTCAGGATTAGGTTTTGACCTAACTTTTTCAGGATAACCTAACTTTTTCAGGATTAGGTTTTGACCTAACTTTTTCAGGATTAGGTTTTGACCTAACTTTTTCAGGATAACCTAACTTTTTCAGGATTAGGTTTTGACCTAACTTTTTCAGGATTAGGTTTTGACCTAACTTTTTCAGGATAACCTAACTTTTTCAGGATTAGGTTTTGACCTAACTTTTTCAGGATTAGGTTTTGACCTAACTTTTTCAGGATTAGGTTTTGACCTAACTTTTTCAGGATAACCTAACTTTTTCAGGATTAGGTTTTGACCTAACTTTTTCAGGATAACCTAACTTTTTCAGGATTAGGTTTTGACCTAACTTTTTCAGGATAACCTAACTTTTTCAGGATTAGGTTTTGACCTAACTTTTTCAGGATTAGGTTTTGACCTAACTTTTTCAGGATAACCTAACTTTTTCAGGATTAGGTTTTGACCTAACTTTTTCAGGATAACCTAACTTTTTCAGGATTAGGTTTTGACCTAACTTTTTCAGGATTAGGTTTTGACCTAACTTTTTCAGGATAACCTAACTTTTTCAGGATTAGGTTTTGACCTAACTTTTTCAGGATTAGGTTTTGACCTAACTTTTTCAGGATTAGGTTTTGACCTAACTTTTTCAGGATAACCTAACTTTTTCAGGATTAGGTTTTGACCTAACTTTTTCAGGATAACCTAACTTTTTCAGGATTAGGTTTTGACCTAACTTTTTCAGGATAACCTAACTTTTTCAGGATTAGGTTTTGACCTAACTTTTTCAGGATTAGGTTTTGACCTAACTTTTTCAGGATAACCTAACTTTTTCAGGATTAGGTTTTGACCTAACTTTTTCAGGATTAGGTTTTGACCTAACTTTTTCAGGATAACCTAACTTTTTCAGGATTAGGTTTTGACCTAACTTTTTCAGGATTAGGTTTTGACCTAACTTTTTCAGGATTAGGTTTTGACCTAACTTTTTCAGGATAACCTAACTTTTTCAGGATTAGGTTTTGACCTAACTTTTTCAGGATAACCTAACTTTTTCAGGATTAGGTTTTGACCTAACTTTTTCAGGATTAGGTTTTGACCTAACTTTTTCAGGATAACCTAACTTTTTCAGGATTAGGTTTTGACCTAACTTTTTCAGGATTAGGTTTTGACCTAACTTTTTCAGGATAACCTAACTTTTTCAGGATTAGGTTTTGACCTAACTTTTTCAGGATTAGGTTTTGACCTAACTTTTTCAGGATTAGGTTTTGACCTAACTTTTTCAGGATAACCTAACTTTTTCAGGATTAGGTTTTGACCTAACTTTTTCAGGATAACCTAACTTTTTCAGGATTAGGTTTTGACCTAACTTTTTCAGGATAACCTAACTTTTTCAGGATTAGGTTTTGACCTAACTTTTTCAGGATAACCTAACTTTTTCAGGATTAGGTTTTGACCTAACTTTTTCAGGATAACCTAACTTTTTCAGGATTAGGTTTTGACCTAACTTTTTCAGGATTAGGTTTTGACCTAACTTTTTCAGGATAACCTAACTTTTTCAGGATTAGGTTTTGACCTAACTTTTTCAGGATTAGGTTTTGACCTAACTTTTTCAGGATAACCTAACTTTTTCAGGATTAGGTTTTGACCTAACTTTTTCAGGATTAGGTTTTGACCTAACTTTTTCAGGATAACCTAACTTTTTCAGGATTAGGTTTAAACCTAACTTTTTCAGGATTAGGTTTTGACCTAACTTTTTCAGGATTAGGTTTTGACCTAACTTTTTCAGGATAACCTAACTTTTTCAGGATTAGGTTTTGACCTAACTTTTTCAGGATAACCTAACTTTTTCAGGATTAGGTTTTGACCTAACTTTTTCAGGATAACCTAACTTTTTCAGGATTAGGTTTTGACCTAACTTTTTCAGGATAACCTAACTTTTTCAGGATTAGGTTTTGACCTAACTTTTTCAGGATTAGGTTTTGACCTAACTTTTTCAGGATAACCTAACTTTTTCAGGATTAGGTTTTGACCTAACTTTTTCAGGATTAGGTTTTGACCTAACTTTTTCAGGATAACCTAACTTTTTCAGGATTAGGTTTTGACCTAACTTTTTCAGGATTAGGTTTTGACCTAACTTTTTCAGGATAACCTAACTTTTTCAGGATTAGGTTTTGACCTAACTTTTTCAGGATTAGGTTTTGACCTAACTTTTTCAGGATTAGGTTTTGACCTAACTTTTTCAGGATAACCTAACTTTTTCAGGATTAGGTTTTGACCTAACTTTTTCAGGATAACCTAACTTTTTCAGGATTAGGTTTTGACCTAACTTTTTCAGGATAACCTAACTTTTTCAGGATTAGGTTTTGACCTAACTTTTTCAGGATTAGGTTTTGACCTAACTTTTTCAGGATAACCTAACTTTTTCAGGATTAGGTTTTGACCTAACTTTTTCAGGATAACCTAACTTTTTCAGGATTAGGTTTTGACCTAACTTTTTCAGGATTAGGTTTTGACCTAACTTTTTCAGGATAACCTAACTTTTTCAGGATTAGGTTTTGACCTAACTTTTTCAGGATTAGGTTTTGACCTAACTTTTTCAGGATTAGGTTTTGACCTAACTTTTTCAGGATAACCTAACTTTTTCAGGATTAGGTTTTGACCTAACTTTTTCAGGATAACCTAACTTTTTCAGGATTAGGTTTTGACCTAACTTTTTCAGGATAACCTAACTTTTTCAGGATTAGGTTTTGACCTAACTTTTTCAGGATTAGGTTTTGACCTAACTTTTTCAGGATAACCTAACTTTTTCAGGATTAGGTTTTGACCTAACTTTTTCAGGATTAGGTTTTGACCTAACTTTTTCAGGATAACCTAACTTTTTCAGGATTAGGTTTTGACCTAACTTTTTCAGGATTAGGTTTTGACCTAACTTTTTCAGGATTAGGTTTTGACCTAACTTTTTCAGGATAACCTAACTTTTTCAGGATTAGGTTTTGACCTAACTTTTTCAGGATAACCTAACTTTTTCAGGATTAGGTTTTGACCTAACTTTTTCAGGATTAGGTTTTGACCTAACTTTTTCAGGATAACCTAACTTTTTCAGGATTAGGTTTTGACCTAACTTTTTCAGGATTAGGTTTTGACCTAACTTTTTCAGGATAACCTAACTTTTTCAGGATTAGGTTTTGACCTAACTTTTTCAGGATTAGGTTTTGACCTAACTTTTTCAGGATTAGGTTTTGACCTAACTTTTTCAGGATAACCTAACTTTTTCAGGATTAGGTTTTGACCTAACTTTTTCAGGATAACCTAACTTTTTCAGGATTAGGTTTTGACCTAACTTTTTCAGGATAACCTAACTTTTTCAGGATTAGGTTTTGACCTAACTTTTTCAGGATTAGGTTTTGACCTAACTTTTTCAGGATAACCTAACTTTTTCAGGATTAGGTTTTGACCTAACTTTTTCAGGATTAGGTTTTGACCTAACTTTTTCAGGATAACCTAACTTTTTCAGGATTAGGTTTTGACCTAACTTTTTCAGGATTAGGTTTTGACCTAACTTTTTCAGGATAACCTAACTTTTTCAGGATTAGGTTTTGACCTAACTTTTTCAGGATTAGGTTTTGACCTAACTTTTTCAGGATAACCTAACTTTTTCAGGATTAGGTTTTGACCTAACTTTTTCAGGATTAGGTTTTGACCTAACTTTTTCAGGATTAGGTTTTGACCTAACTTTTTCAGGATAACCTAACTTTTTCAGGATTAGGTTTTGACCTAACTTTTTCAGGATAACCTAACTTTTTCAGGATTAGGTTTTGACCTAACTTTTTCAGGATAACCTAACTTTTTCAGGATTAGGTTTTGACCTAACTTTTTCAGGATTAGGTTTTGACCTAACTTTTTCAGGATAACCTAACTTTTTCAGGATTAGGTTTTGACCTAACTTTTTCAGGATAACCTAACTTTTTCAGGATTAGGTTTTGACCTAACTTTTTCAGGATTAGGTTTTGACCTAACTTTTTCAGGATAACCTAACTTTTTCAGGATTAGGTTTTGACCTAACTTTTTCAGGATTAGGTTTTGACCTAACTTTTTCAGGATTAGGTTTTGACCTAACTTTTTCAGGATAACCTAACTTTTTCAGGATTAGGTTTTGACCTAACTTTTTCAGGATAACCTAACTTTTTCAGGATTAGGTTTTGACCTAACTTTTTCAGGATAACCTAACTTTTTCAGGATTAGGTTTTGACCTAACTTTTTCAGGATTAGGTTTTGACCTAACTTTTTCAGGATAACCTAACTTTTTCAGGATTAGGTTTTGACCTAACTTTTTCAGGATTAGGTTTTGACCTAACTTTTTCAGGATAACCTAACTTTTTCAGGATTAGGTTTTGACCTAACTTTTTCAGGATTAGGTTTTGACCTAACTTTTTCAGGATTAGGTTTTGACCTAACTTTTTCAGGATAACCTAACTTTTTCAGGATTAGGTTTTGACCTAACTTTTTCAGGATAACCTAACTTTTTCAGGATTAGGTTTTGACCTAACTTTTTCAGGATTAGGTTTTGACCTAACTTTTTCAGGATAACCTAACTTTTTCAGGATTAGGTTTTGACCTAACTTTTTCAGGATTAGGTTTTGACCTAACTTTTTCAGGATAACCTAACTTTTTCAGGATTAGGTTTTGACCTAACTTTTTCAGGATTAGGTTTTGACCTAACTTTTTCAGGATTAGGTTTTGACCTAACTTTTTCAGGATAACCTAACTTTTTCAGGATTAGGTTTTGACCTAACTTTTTCAGGATAACCTAACTTTTTCAGGATTAGGTTTTGACCTAACTTTTTCAGGATAACCTAACTTTTTCAGGATTAGGTTTTGACCTAACTTTTTCAGGATTAGGTTTTGACCTAACTTTTTCAGGATTAGGTTTTGACCTAACTTTTTCAGGATAACCTAACTTTTTCAGGATTAGGTTTTGACCTAACTTTTTCAGGATAACCTAACTTTTTCAGGATTAGGTTTTGACCTAACTTTTTCAGGATAACCTAACTTTTTCAGGATTAGGTTTTGACCTAACTTTTTCAGGATAACCTAACTTTTTCAGGATTAGGTTTTGACCTAACTTTTTCAGGATTAGGTTTTGACCTAACTTTTTCAGGATAACCTAACTTTTTCAGGATTAGGTTTTGACCTAACTTTTTCAGGATTAGGTTTTGACCTAACTTTTTCAGGATAACCTAACTTTTTCAGGATTAGGTTTTGACCTAACTTTTTCAGGATTAGGTTTTGACCTAACTTTTTCAGGATAACCTAACTTTTTCAGGATTAGGTTTAGAACCTAACTTTTTCAGGATTAGGTTTTGACCTAACTTTTTCAGGATTAGGTTTTGACCTAACTTTTTCAGGATAACCTAACTTTTTCAGGATTAGGTTTTGACCTAACTTTTTCAGGATAACCTAACTTTTTCAGGATTAGGTTTTGACCTAACTTTTTCAGGATAACCTAACTTTTTCAGGATTAGGTTTTGACCTAACTTTTTCAGGATAACCTAACTTTTTCAGGATTAGGTTTTGACCTAACTTTTTCAGGATTAGGTTTTGACCTAACTTTTTCAGGATAACCTAACTTTTTCAGGATTAGGTTTTGACCTAACTTTTTCAGGATTAGGTTTTGACCTAACTTTTTCAGGATAACCTAACTTTTTCAGGATTAGGTTTTGACCTAACTTTTTCAGGATTAGGTTTTGACCTAACTTTTTCAGGATAACCTAACTTTTTCAGGATTAGGTTTTGACCTAACTTTTTCAGGATTAGGTTTTGACCTAACTTTTTCAGGATTAGGTTTTGACCTAACTTTTTCAGGATAACCTAACTTTTTCAGGATTAGGTTTTGACCTAACTTTTTCAGGATAACCTAACTTTTTCAGGATTAGGTTTTGACCTAACTTTTTCAGGATAACCTAACTTTTTCAGGATTAGGTTTTGACCTAACTTTTTCAGGATTAGGTTTTGACCTAACTTTTTCAGGATAACCTAACTTTTTCAGGATTAGGTTTTGACCTAACTTTTTCAGGATAACCTAACTTTTTCAGGATTAGGTTTTGACCTAACTTTTTCAGGATTAGGTTTTGACCTAACTTTTTCAGGATAACCTAACTTTTTCAGGATTAGGTTTTGACCTAACTTTTTCAGGATTAGGTTTTGACCTAACTTTTTCAGGATTAGGTTTTGACCTAACTTTTTCAGGATAACCTAACTTTTTCAGGATTAGGTTTTGACCTAACTTTTTCAGGATAACCTAACTTTTTCAGGATTAGGTTTTGACCTAACTTTTTCAGGATAACCTAACTTTTTCAGGATTAGGTTTTGACCTAACTTTTTCAGGATTAGGTTTTGACCTAACTTTTTCAGGATAACCTAACTTTTTCAGGATTAGGTTTTGACCTAACTTTTTCAGGATTAGGTTTTGACCTAACTTTTTCAGGATAACCTAACTTTTTCAGGATTAGGTTTTGACCTAACTTTTTCAGGATTAGGTTTTGACCTAACTTTTTCAGGATTAGGTTTTGACCTAACTTTTTCAGGATAACCTAACTTTTTCAGGATTAGGTTTTGACCTAACTTTTTCAGGATAACCTAACTTTTTCAGGATTAGGTTTTGACCTAACTTTTTCAGGATTAGGTTTTGACCTAACTTTTTCAGGATAACCTAACTTTTTCAGGATTAGGTTTTGACCTAACTTTTTCAGGATTAGGTTTTGACCTAACTTTTTCAGGATAACCTAACTTTTTCAGGATTAGGTTTTGACCTAACTTTTTCAGGATTAGGTTTTGACCTAACTTTTTCAGGATTAGGTTTTGACCTAACTTTTTCAGGATAACCTAACTTTTTCAGGATTAGGTTTTGACCTAACTTTTTCAGGATAACCTAACTTTTTCAGGATTAGGTTTTGACCTAACTTTTTCAGGATAACCTAACTTTTTCAGGATTAGGTTTTGACCTAACTTTTTCAGGATTAGGTTTTGACCTAACTTTTTCAGGATAACCTAACTTTTTCAGGATTAGGTTTTGACCTAACTTTTTCAGGATTAGGTTTTGACCTAACTTTTTCAGGATAACCTAACTTTTTCAGGATTAGGTTTTGACCTAACTTTTTCAGGATTAGGTTTTGACCTAACTTTTTCAGGATAACCTAACTTTTTCAGGATTAGGTTTTGACCTAACTTTTTCAGGATTAGGTTTTGACCTAACTTTTTCAGGATAACCTAACTTTTTCAGGATTAGGTTTTGACCTAACTTTTTCAGGATTAGGTTTTGACCTAACTTTTTCAGGATTAGGTTTTGACCTAACTTTTTCAGGATAACCTAACTTTTTCAGGATTAGGTTTTGACCTAACTTTTTCAGGATAACCTAACTTTTTCAGGATTAGGTTTTGACCTAACTTTTTCAGGATAACCTAACTTTTTCAGGATTAGGTTTTGACCTAACTTTTTCAGGATTAGGTTTTGACCTAACTTTTTCAGGATAACCTAACTTTTTCAGGATTAGGTTTTGACCTAACTTTTTCAGGATAACCTAACTTTTTCAGGATTAGGTTTTGACCTAACTTTTTCAGGATTAGGTTTTGACCTAACTTTTTCAGGATAACCTAACTTTTTCAGGATTAGGTTTTGACCTAACTTTTTCAGGATTAGGTTTTGACCTAACTTTTTCAGGATTAGGTTTTGACCTAACTTTTTCAGGATAACCTAACTTTTTCAGGATTAGGTTTTGACCTAACTTTTTCAGGATAACCTAACTTTTTCAGGATTAGGTTTTGACCTAACTTTTTCAGGATAACCTAACTTTTTCAGGATTAGGTTTTGACCTAACTTTTTCAGGATTAGGTTTTGACCTAACTTTTTCAGGATAACCTAACTTTTTCAGGATTAGGTTTTGACCTAACTTTTTCAGGATTAGGTTTTGACCTAACTTTTTCAGGATAACCTAACTTTTTCAGGATTAGGTTTTGACCTAACTTTTTCAGGATTAGGTTTTGACCTAACTTTTTCAGGATTAGGTTTTGACCTAACTTTTTCAGGATAACCTAACTTTTTCAGGATTAGGTTTTGACCTAACTTTTTCAGGATAACCTAACTTTTTCAGGATTAGGTTTTGACCTAACTTTTTCAGGATTAGGTTTTGACCTAACTTTTTCAGGATAACCTAACTTTTTCAGGATTAGGTTTTGACCTAACTTTTTCAGGATTAGGTTTTGACCTAACTTTTTCAGGATAACCTAACTTTTTCAGGATTAGGTTTTGACCTAACTTTTTCAGGATTAGGTTTTGACCTAACTTTTTCAGGATTAGGTTTTGACCTAACTTTTTCAGGATAACCTAACTTTTTCAGGATTAGGTTTTGACCTAACTTTTTCAGGATAACCTAACTTTTTCAGGATTAGGTTTTGACCTAACTTTTTCAGGATAACCTAACTTTTTCAGGATTAGGTTTTGACCTAACTTTTTCAGGATTAGGTTTTGACCTAACTTTTTCAGGATAACCTAACTTTTTCAGGATTAGGTTTTGACCTAACTTTTTCAGGATTAGGTTTTGACCTAACTTTTTCAGGATAACCTAACTTTTTCAGGATTAGGTTTTGACCTAACTTTTTCAGGATTAGGTTTTGACCTAACTTTTTCAGGATTAGGTTTTGACCTAACTTTTTCAGGATAACCTAACTTTTTCAGGATTAGGTTTTGACCTAACTTTTTCAGGATAACCTAACTTTTTCAGGATTAGGTTTTGACCTAACTTTTTCAGGATTAGGTTTTGACCTAACTTTTTCAGGATAACCTAACTTTTTCAGGATTAGGTTTTGACCTAACTTTTTCAGGATTAGGTTTTGACCTAACTTTTTCAGGATAACCTAACTTTTTCAGGATTAGGTTTTGACCTAACTTTTTCAGGATTAGGTTTTGACCTAACTTTTTCAGGATTAGGTTTTGACCTAACTTTTTCAGGATAACCTAACTTTTTCAGGATTAGGTTTTGACCTAACTTTTTCAGGATTAGGTTTTGACCTAACTTTTTCAGGATAACCTAACTTTTTCAGGATTAGGTTTTGACCTAACTTTTTCAGGATTAGGTTTTGACCTAACTTTTTCAGGATAACCTAACTTTTTCAGGATTAGGTTTTGACCTAACTTTTTCAGGATAACCTAACTTTTTCAGGATTAGGTTTTGACCTAACTTTTTCAGGATTAGGTTTTGACCTAACTTTTTCAGGATAACCTAACTTTTTCAGGATTAGGTTTTGACCTAACTTTTTCAGGATAACCTAACTTTTTCAGGATTAGGTTTTGACCTAACTTTTTCAGGATAACCTAACTTTTTCAGGATTAGGTTTTGACCTAACTTTTTCAGGATTAGGTTTTGACCTAACTTTTTCAGGATAACCTAACTTTTTCAGGATTAG